>JAJOZX010000527.1:685000-782500 GCA_023014485.1 Bathynomus jamesi
CCGCTTGGATCAAATAAATTTTTTTTTAAAATACAGTAACTGTTTTATTTAGATTTATCAAATGTATTTTGTTGGCTTCATTTCGTTAAAATAAAGAAAAATCCTATCTTTAAAACAACACAACAAGTTTAATAATATAACTTAACCTCTTGTTTGGATCAAATCCAGGCAATGGTTAACATATTATAATAATAATAATAATTGTGTTAATTATTTACTACAGTATTTTATGTTATTTCATTTTGTTAGTGGATAATTTTACTGTGAATTTCATTGTGAATTAATTACATTTCCCAACCACAAACCATGTGTCTGTATATATATATACAGTACATTCATGCACTCGCGCGTTTTTTTTTAATTCCTTTTTGGCTCACCCTGTATATTCAATTTTCTCTTTCAAACGAAAGTTCAAAGTTTTTGGAACGTCTGAAATAAAACGTATGAAGAAACTTTTTTTTATCTTTTTATTTGGCATACAGTCGGTTAAAAAAACGTCTTGCGAAACTCCATGTTTTTTACTGTTATTTATCCGTAAGAAATATGAAATTTTACAACAGGACATTTTGAATCGACTAGACATGATTCGGTGCTACTATAGCATGATTCCTACCGGTGACTTCGATACTATAGGGTGATTCCTACCCGTTTTGGTTCGAAACTACAGTACTGTAGAGTGTGATTCCTATCCAAGGTATAAATGAAAATATAATAAATATAAAATGCTATTTATTATTCAATTTTATTTATTTAAAAAATAGTTTCGGTGCTACTATAGTATGTGGTCTACCTACGATTGGTTAGGTTTAGTCACGATATTTTCGTTAAAACTAACGAAAATATCATGACTAAACCTAACCAATCGTCAAGGGCGATGGACATTGGAATGTAAACAAGCAATTAGTAAACAAGGTAAGAAGCTATAATTAAAAGGTAGACCGCCGAATCGAGGTAGGAATCACGCTATAGTAGCACCCATGATTCGTTTAAAGGTAATTCTGTAAAGAACTGAAGCAGCTATGATTCTGAATTCAGGAGCCAGATTTACAGTCATGAATGAACACTGTAAACTCGATACGTATAAAGTTACAGTTAATTGGTTTCAGTATGACATTTATCATTTATTTCAGAAAAATCTGTAAGAATGTTGACGTAATTACTGTTTGAAAATATAATTTTTCAATCTGCTCTATTGTCTTAAGGAAAGAGTCGGAGGACAACCCAGTCATTGTATATTTCCGGAACCAGTCGAGTTTGTTAAGAAATTACAAACTCGCCTGGTTCCAGGAATATATATTGACTGGGTTGTTTAATTTCCTTCGCAATATCTAAGGTCATATGACTGAAGGGACCTACAGCTTTACGTGGAATCTGAATTACGGGTCGCTACATAATCCAGATACGGAAGACAGTCTCCCATTCAACTACTCTCCAGAACTAATATCGCTTAACTTCGCTGATCTCACGGGAAGGGTATTACAACACTGGCCACCACGTAGTTCCTGATTCCAAGAAGAAAATGCAACCTGAGACAAACAAAAGCGTTCGTCATTTTTTGTTTTCTATGTGAGCTAATTGATAAAGGTGAATGAAACAATATAAGCCTATTTCATAATTTGTTCCAATTTATTTATATTTTGCTTCAATTCTTTAAACTTAATCATCTTGAAACATTTCAAAATTACATTTTTTTTTAGCAATAACTCAATAGCTCCCTATTTAAAAGGCTCAAATACCTATAAAAATTAATATAAAATTAGCTTTCACAATGGTTCCATCACAAAAAGCATTCACTGAGGAGAGAAATTTTCTACATTGTATATATATATATATATATATATATATATATACACACACACACACACACACACATACATATATATACACACACACACACACACACACACACACACACACACACACAGTATTTCTTCCCCAGAATCATGTTAGAAAACATGCATGGGAATCGTTTTGAGTTTTACTAGAGGCATGCAGATTGCAGAACCACCAAAATCCAAAACCGTTTAAGTCCAAACCGCCCCATGAACAGTTTTGGTCTTGGAATGGTCACGACTCTTTAGATACGTGTTATAGCTCGCGAAGCAGACCTAAGATATACCCAAAGAAATCGTGACGTTTCTGGGTGGACTTGGTCGTAATACTAAAAGGATCTGATCCATAAAAGTTTTGTTTTTTCGTATATATCCAGAACTACCAATAAATATTATCATTATTTATTTATTTATCTATTATCTATTTATCTATTCATTAATAAAGTTTTTCTTCTCGTGGAGTTATGGAGTACATTCTGGAGATTGTTCAGAAAAGGTCATATAAGTTGCAGCATAGCAAATAAACATTTCAATTATATATTGGGAAGGTTTTGAACAGATATTAATTCTGTTCAAACGGTTCGAATGCATTTCTTAAGTTTGATTCGAATCTGGATCTACTTTTTTACTATTTAACGGCTTTGCAAAAAATATTAAACCCAGTTAAGAGTGGATACTAGATTTAAAAGGTCCGTATGCGGATTGGATTGGTTCCAAGACCAATAATAATTCAGACAGGTTTGGACCTCTAATTTTCACATTATACTTTTAATATATGGATACATTAATAATTTTCAATCGGTTTAACTCTCCCATACATTGCACCCATATATGAAGTGTGTGTGTGTGTGTGTGTGTGTGTGTGTGTGAGAGAGAGAGAGAGAGAGAGAGAGAGAGAATCTTAGTGCGTAACGTCAACCGACCTCCATTTAAAAATTATATGAAGACACGGAGCATAGTCTAAATATGGCGTTGTGCAAGTATGATTAAACATAATGCAATTTTGATGAAAAAGTGACTCAGAAATTTTCAGAAAATATTTTTGGATTCACTCTGTGACAAATGATATAAAAATTTCAAGCATGCGTAAATAATTGATAATAATTATTCCGGGTAATGGTTAGTATATATGTTTTATAATGACGTAAGTCAAAATAAAAGATTAGTCCTAAATATAGGGCACCATTCCTTTAACAAAGGTTCAGAAATTCAATAAAATTTTGCTATACTCGTATTGGCAAATCAATTTGAGCACTTTAAATATTCCTTTTAAATCTACCTTCGTTTCTTTTACATATTTACGAGTAATGTTCATACGAATTCAAACTCTTTATGACCAAGAGCCTCAATGTACTTTTCCAAGAATGTATCACGAATCCTTGGACGAACTGAATCGCGTGGAAAGCTATGAATATAAATTGGGAAATATGTAAAGAATATGCAATCCTTATGTACTCTCTCTCTGTCTCTTTTTCGTATACACACCGCTTAAACTAATAAACTTAAGCTTACGTGAGCTTTCGAGAACAACTGAAGGTTCTCCTCTTCTAGTAAAGATTCTCAATGAATTAACAAATCCAAATGGAGTGTCCATCTTGCTAAAGTCATCAACCACCTGTCCATGTGTTAAGTTCGAACATCTTGAAAGAAGAGAAGTGAGAAACACATCTTAACCCATAAAAATAACTTTTGTCCTTTTGGTTTTTTTAGTTCAAAATTAAGTGACATTTTTGTGTTGAAGAAACATCCTGTTTGGAAAAAAAATGCATGGTTTTCATCATTGTTCCTAATAATAAAGGTGTACTGGTCTATAGACTGGTCTTTCTTTCTTTTTTACTGGTACTGGTACTGGTCTATCTTTCTTTTTTATCTCCTTCAGTCATAATTTTTAGTTGGTTTGTTTTTAAATGTATTATTGTTTGATTTATCTTACCTTCAAGAATATTGTGCTATGTTATGGGATTTATATCCTGCCAATGAAACTTATCATTATCATCATTAATTATCATTATCATTATTATCATCATATTATTTCTATTTATCTTTTCTTTTCGAATTATTTCTTCACCATCTTACATTCCAGCTTCACCTTCATGTTCAATGAGATAGTTTGAAAGTAGTTTGTTCTTTGAAATTCAACATTTTGTTGTATTTGGTGATTTCTGTATTAGTTTGATGTCTGAAGAGATGAAGGTGCTGAAATTTTGATTTGTGTGTGGCATCGTCATCTTTTTTTTTAAATTTAAAAGGCATCTTATCTTCAGTACTTGAATAGCTTCTCCGATCAAATGTTAAGCGTTTTACGTAAAAATTTTTTAGTGCCAATATTTAGGGCATAGGCTGAAAATGTCAAATGCTCGAAGAAACAATCTCATAATGATACGTTTTATAGTCTGGTTTGAATGTATGCTCCTGTGTGGGTTGGTTTTTAATAAGATGAAAGGCAGTTGTTTTCTGGACTAAATAACTTTAAGACATGAAAATAGGAGCATATTTTTATTTTATTTTTCAGCTTTGAATTAATAATAATAATAATAATAATAATAATAATAATAATATGATTATCGTGTACGTCTGTTGTATTTGGCATGAAGGTGTATGCTAATTACACTTGTTTGTATTCGTGCCCTTAAACGAATTGTGGGTGAGGGATACGTCTGTATATTTGTGTTAACACATTAACACATGACCTTATTCATTTAATGAATGATCAAAGAGAGAGAGAGAGAGAGAGAGAGAGAGAGAGAGAGAGAGAGAGTGTAGTTCGCATGCATGCAAACGTTAAATCTAGCTACCATAGCAACCCGGCAACCATCATTTCTCCTGATTATAATTGAGCCTCTATTGTTTTCGTCGTTATGGTACGTGTATATACTATGTACACCTATATACACACACATACACACACACACACACAGTGTATATATATATATATATATTATATATATATATATATATATATATATATATATATATATATATATATATACACACTTTATTGGATTACTTCACACACAAAAAAAATAATAAAAAAGTCTATACTCTATATTAGTGATATACCACTACCAAAATTTAGCCAATGCAGATGCCGATTCCATAAAAACTACCTCTACCGATACCTATTCTTTGTCTAGATTTAAAAAAAAATCAATTCCCTTCATAATTTTTACTAATCTAATGTGAAAACCTTAAATTTTCACATTTTTACACTTCAAATTTGTTTAAATGCTTTTCCTGAGCTCACTCCACACAATATACAGCACCAGAATTTGTTACTCATATACCATAGCTAAAATGATGTTCAATAGTTTTATTACTCAGTAAAATGATCAAATAATTTTAGTTTAGTTTCATATATTGAATATCAGTATTTAAAGTAATTGGTTTTCCTTATGTTGAAGGTATTTTCTTTCATCAACAAATGTCAACAACAACAAAATTTTTAATCAAAATTTCAAGTCCAATTTTACAAAAAAAAATTGGATATATAATTCAGGTTTATAAAATATTAAAATACTTGAAATAAAGTCAATATAATAAGATGGTTTAATATATAAATTATAAAGTAGAACTTAATAGAGAATTATTATTGATATAGAGTAGGAGATTACAATAGTTTATAATATTTAGAGATTAGCTAGTTAGAGAAAATCTAAATTCGTGGGCAACTTAAACTTATTAAGCTTTCCCTTTTACTTGAATGTTAAATGTTTTTATATAATTACACTTTGAAATGAGTATAAATTATCACAAATAGTGTTTTTTTTGTGTTCAATTTTCTATAAATATAAATTTTGTTTGTAATTAAAATTTCAAATTTCAAAGAATCGGTGAGAGAATCGGTTAAATTTGGCCGATGCCCCAAAAATGGCCGATGTGCTGGTGCCGATTAATCGGTACACGATTAATATATATATATATATATATATATATATATATATATATATATATAATACACGCACACGCAAAATTATTCCCACCAAGATTCGAACCCAGTACCTCTTGAGTAGAAGGCAACGGCACTGACTACTATGTTACAACAAAGTAACAGTTAGTACATTCTGGCGTATTCAACATTCAACATTCGACACCCAAGGAACCCATAACGTTTATGTGTCCAGAGGTGTTTCCTGTACCAGCCCCACGGACTCGAAGCAATGAAATGCTGTCACTGCTTCCAGTACAGGGGGTTAGTACGCAAGATCCCTCTGGACATGAAAACATTGAGTTCCCTCGGGTGTTGAAATATGTGCCAGGCAGTACTAAATTTTACTTTGCTGTAGCATCGTAGTCAACGCTTTCTCCTTCTACTCAAGGGGTGCTGGGTTCGAATTCTGATGGAGGTAGTTTTGCATTAGGCAAACTCATTGCACGTTCATACATTTTATATATATATATATATATATATATATATATATGCTTTCAGTGGTATATACTACCTGTCAGTGGTTCAGCGAATTGGTCTCTCTTCGCACGAAGAGAGACTCCACCTTTAAACCTGGCTTGATGTAGAAGGGAATTACTTTCTTGAGTTCTTCTTTTCACTTAGCCAGGGACACCCGGCTCATCTGGGATTGTTTTGAGGCAGGTGTCTAGTCTTCTTTTAAAGATATCCACATGAATGTCAATTGTATTCACAATATCCTTTGGTAATTGGTCAAATAGTCTTGGCATCTGACTATATATATATATATATATACACACATGCACACAATGGTGCTCATAAGGATTCGTACAGAGAAATATTTAAGTTATATTTGTCCTTAGCTTTTGTACCATGCAGAAGATAGTTAGGAAAAGTTTACGATTCATTCGGAAAAATTTAACAAATAAAAAATTAGTTTAACTCCAACAAATAATTGGAGAAACATCAAAGAATTTGAGGAAAAAAAAAAGTTAAAATGCAAAAGTTTTCGTACATCTATTTACCAAATTCTTTAATATTTTGTGTGTCTACATTTTGCTTGAATAACTTTAGTGATTCGTTTTGAGCATTTTTCTACGAGTTTTTGACATCTCTCAGTTGAAATTTAAATCCATTCTTCTAAAGAAAATTGTTGTAATTCATTCAGATTCGAAGGGTTTCTCTTGCGGAAATTTTTTTCAAATTAAACCATAAATTCTCAATTAAAATGAAATTTGAGCTTTCACTAGGCCACTCGAAAAGTTTGAAATTCTTTTGTTCAAACCATTTCATGGTGATCTTACTTTTATGTTTAGGATCATTATCTCGTTGCAGCATTCATTCGTGACCCATTCGCAACTCCCAACTGAAGACAATACATTTTCTTCTAAAATTTCCTGATATTCCTTCGAATTCAAGATTCCGTTGGTGACAACAAGCTTTCCTGGACCAGAAGCACGAAAACATCCCCAAAGAAACAAAAAATGACCACCACCGTCCACCATGTTTAACTGTAGGAAGGATGTTTTTTTCCTCGAATGCATTTTTTGATTTTCGCCAAACATACCGTTGTTCGTTGTTCCCAAATAATTCAAGTTTGGTCTCGTTTATCCAGAGAACTTTCTTCCAGAATGCAAATCCATCATTGTGATGATCCTTCGCGTACTTTAAACGAACTTCTTTGTGCGCTTTTCGTAGCAGAGGTTTCTTTCATGCATATATACAATGCAGACCATTCTTTCTCAATGTACGACGTACAGTAGGGGGATGAACATCGATCTTAGATAGTCTTAATGCCTGACAAATATCACCTGCAGTCACTTGTGGATTCGCAGCAGCTATCTGTCTAGCTCTACGTTCTGAAATCTTGCAAAGTCGTCCACACCTTGGTACAATTTTGATATTCCAAAAGCCTTCGATTTCTTTATAACTGCAACAACCGTCGTAAATGAAATTCGAAGTTCTTCGCCTGTCCTCCTATAACTCTTTCCAGACTCGTGTGCTGCAATAACTGATCGCTTAATAAGATCCATAGACAACTCTTGGTGCTGGTTAAGTATGCGGTCTACCATCTGAGTTCTGGTTAAGTGTGCGGTCTACATCATCTCAAATTACACTTTTATAAATGTATTTAAGGAAAGGAATTAAAATAAAAAATTTATTTAAGAAATTTATTTAACCAAACTATCACGACTTAACCTAACCAATCGTCAATGCCGTACAGTATAAAGAATCTTAAATGTGGTAGACTGCTCGAAGCTAGGTAGACCGCACACTTAACCAGCACCCAACTCTTTACCACTACGACCCATTGCTTACTAATAGCTTGTACAGTCATCCATCTTCCATGAAGAGTCACAGAGAAAATCCTAGATTTCATAATTACCAACAGTCTCTAATCAATAAACAGCCAACTACTGATAAAAAATTTAAATTGTTTAAGCCTGAGGTAAACACACAAAGTATTAAATAATTTTGTAAATAAATGTACGAAAACTTTTGCACTTTAACTTTTTTATTTTCTTCAAATTCTCTGAGGTTTTACATTAATCGTATGCATGGTACAAAAGATAAGGACGAATATAACTGAAATATTTCTCTGTACGAATACTTATGAGCGCCACTATATATATATATATATATATATATATATATATATATATATATATATATATATATATATATATATATATATATATATACGGATAGAAACGTGTAGATTTTCACTTTTATGTAAATATTCTTATTTGCATTTGGTCTCATTTCGCTGTCCTTATTCCGCTAATTGTCCTTTAAGGCCAACACTTCTCCAGTGACGACAGAATATATGTGTGACTTCAAATCTGTTTTAACGTCCACATGAAGAGCATACTTCGTTTTATTTCCACCATTCACTGACTTATATAAGTACAAGCCATTATTTTAAAGCTTGAAGTTTCCTCTTTTGGGTAGCATACGAGACATTTCACCACACTTTTATATTTTCCTTCAGTTGCAGCAAATAGTGATGACAAAGTTGTGATTAAAAATATGGGAAACGCCGTCAGGAGAAATATAAGGTCATGTTTGATAGTGCAAAACGCAAAATTTTGTGTGACACCCTCCTTAGGAAGTTAGGAATGTTTTAATTTGGACAAGTTGTAATGACGTTTGAGGCAATATACTGTGTGTATATATATATATATATCAGGTCATCCCATAAGTAATGTCGTTTTTTAGATCGGAATTTGAAGGACAAAAAAAACTCAACTGAAACTTTTTAATCTAGTATATATTTTTCATCGGAATCAATGACACTCTGCCAACGTCCTACAAGCTTTTCAATGCCATGTTTATAAAATTCAGGCGGTTTTGAGGCAAAAAACGTACAAAGACTGGTGTGCAGGTCATCTAAAGAAGTATACTGTTTCTCGTCAAGATAGTTTTGCAGACTCCTGAAGAGATGATAATCTGAAGGCGAAAGGTCTGGAGAATACGGAGGATGTGGAAGTTTTTCCCACCCAAGCTCCTTAATTTTTGCAGATGTGATCCGAGCGGTATGAGGACGTGCGTTGTCGTGGTGGAACACGATTCCTTTCCGATTAACCAAAGAAGGTCTCTTTTCTTTTAGTGCAGTGTTCAATCGATTCAGTTGTTGACAGTAGACTCGAGCGGTGATTGTTTGGTTGTGTGGTAAGGTTTCAAAGTGTATTACACCACCTTTATCCCACCAAACACTAAGCAACACCTTCCGAGGATGAAGATTTGGTTTTGGCTGTGGTGTCGC
This sequence comes from Bathynomus jamesi, assembly GCA_023014485.1. Taxonomy (NCBI): domain Eukaryota; kingdom Metazoa; phylum Arthropoda; class Malacostraca; order Isopoda; family Cirolanidae; genus Bathynomus; species Bathynomus jamesi. The sequence goes on from JAJOZX010000527.1 coordinate 694,503, forward strand.
TGGTTCTCTGGCACAAACCCACTGTCGACGGCGCTTAACATTCTGGTACAGTATCCACTTTTCATCATCAGTCACTAAATGGTGCAAAAACGGATCTTGGAGTTCACGGGAATGAAGAGCTGTGCTAATGTTTACCCGCACCCTCAGATTGTCGACCGACAATTCATGTGGCACCCATTTTCCTAACTTAGGCACTTTCCCGAGTTGTTGCAAATGTCGATGGATGGTGGACGGGGATGAATTGAGTTTCTGGGCCAATTCTTCGACAGTTGTTGAACAGTCTTCTTCAAGTGCGGCTAACAGCAGGTCATCATCAAACTCAGCAGGGCGTCCAGAGCGTGCTGCATCTGTCAAACAGCAGTCACCATTCCTAAACTTTTGAAACCATCTTTGACATTTCCTCACACGCAGAATATCGTTGCTATAAACGTCCTGAATGTTTCGCGTTGCTTCATTAGCACTATTCCCTTTTTTGAACTCTTAAAGCATTATATGCCTGATATGCTCTTCTGATACCGCCATGTATATGAGGGGTTCACATAAAGCAAAACACACGTCTTCACTGGTCAAGGTCTGTAAAGTATGTAGCGAAACACGATAGATCTCCTCTTAGATATAACCTTCGGAAAATTTATGCTTAAACCGATAGGACTAGTTTAAACTTAATCTATCGTAAAAAACGACATTACTTATGGGATGACCTGATATATATATATATATATATATATATATATGAAAATTATTTCACGAAAGTAACACGTGAAAAATATTTATGATGAATAAAACCACGAAGGAAAGGAAACACAAAATGGTGCGCAAGCGCTTTCGTCTAATGACATCCTCAGGAACACTGAAGTACATAAAAGGGTAACAGCCTATATATAGGTTACAGAAAGAAAAAAAAAGAGAAAAATAAATAACATACATACATACATACACACACACATATACATACATATCTATATATACATATACATACATACATATATATATATATATATATATATATATATATATATATATATATATATATATATATATGCAATAAACAGAGAAGTAAAAATAAAAATTAAAAATTAAAAATTAAGGATTATCCGTGAGGCGTACAGATTTGTAAGGAATAATATCGATTTTTAGCACAAGATCAAATGGATTATAAAAATACAAATTTATATTGGAATACTGCCCGGGTTTTAACACTCTGCCTATGGTCAGGTTTCGATATATTAAAAATAAAATGCAAATTAAAAGTTAATAAAGTAGCAGACAAGTTTACCAAAGATTTAATGTTCTACCTTTCTTATCTAAATCTGTTTGGAAGGAATTCAAAATAACAGGATCGAGTTGAAAAAGACCTTTGCTTATGTTGAAGTTATTTGAAAGTTGGATAATGGCAGACTCAAGAATATTTCTATTAACAATGTTGCTAGAATGGAATAAAACTGAAGCATTATTCCAATCAATACAGTGGGCTAACTCTGACAAATGGACAAAAAGGGCACTGGACAACTGTCCTGTTCTAACGGAATATTGATGCTGTTTTATACGTGTGTGCAAATCCTTTCCCGTCTGACCTATGTAAAAGGAATCACATTGTTTACAACCAATTTTATAGATAATGCCTGAATTATTGGTAGGGCTATTTTTTACTATGATATTTTTCACAATATTGTTATATGAAAATACTACATTAATATCCAAAAGTTTAAGTACATTAGCAATGCCTAAAAAGCCGGGAAAAATGGAAGTACTAAAATATTTTTGACAAAGTACGAGTGTTATTATTGACACGATAGAAAGTTCGTTTTGCCTTGTTGAGACAAGATTCCATAAACGCAGATGGATAACACAAATCACTTCCAATACCGTTGATTTTTTCCAATTCGGCATCGATGTATTCCGGACTGGCGATCCTAAGGGCGCGGAGAAACATTGATGAAAAAATGGCCTTCTTAGTGGGGGTGTCATGTCCCGAGTAGAAGTGTACGTAGGACAAATTGTTTGTTGTTTTCCGATAGATACTAAACTTAAAACCGGGCTTTCCCTATGTACACGCACATCCAAAAATGGATTGAATTGTCTTGTTCCACTTCTAAAGTAAACTTAATGGAGGGGACTTGATCATTTAACTGAAGGAGGAAGTTATCCAGGTCACGATTCATGGGCCAGATACACAAAATATCGTCGACGTACCGCAACCACGGGATGCCAACCCCCAGGATTCTCGGAATATAAGTAATTTCGAAAAACTCCATATAAATATTGGAGAGGAGGGGCGATAAGGGGTTGCCCATGGCCATCCCAAAAACTTGTTGATAATACTCGTTATTGAAAGTGAATTTACAGTCTTTGATGCAAAGCTTAATAAGTTCCAAAACAATGTGTGAAGGTAGTGGCAGGTCATACTTATATAATTCTTGGGAGAGAAAGTCAAGCATATCGTCTATCGGCACTTTTGTAAACAATGAACAAACATCAAAACTGATCAATCTATCGTTAGTTACAGTACGTGCATTATTCAATTTTTCAGTAAGATCCATGGAATTTTTACATGTGAATCAGAGATAGTTCCGAGAATGGGGGACAAGACTTTGACAAGCCATTTGGAGAGTTTATAAGTAATAGAGCCCACCGAGCTAATAATAGGGCGCATAGGGTTGCAGGTTTGTGGGTTTTAATAAGACCGTAAAGGTAGGGCAGAGCAGGTGAAGTGGACATGAAAAGCGGAATTAAGTCCTTATGATCTTTGAGAATGCGTTTCAAGCCACTATTAAATGATTTGATGACGTCATCCTGCGGGTTCTTCCTAAGTTTGCTGTATGTGGCGGGGTCCTGGAGAAGCTCGTTCATCTTTCCGATGTAGTCCACTTTGTCCATAATAACTATGGTGTTAGCCTTGTCTGCTTTAGTAATATGGAGCTCCCCATCTTTTTTAATTGTGAGAGGCTATTGCGAGAAAACGTTTAGGAAAGTTATCTTCGTAATTACCATTCGCCGCACTATAAACGAGGCCTTTAACTATGTTAAACAAATACTGAGGGAGATTACACTGTTTTTCAAAACACGCGAGACTGTAACAAATTTGTAAAGCCGAAGGTTTTTTAACAATAAAAAAGGACATACCATATCCAAGGGCACTTTTTGCATCGTCACATAATTTTGTAACCGTTATTCCCCAACCGTGGATCCAACCTTTGTTTGATGAAATTTACAACGAGTTGCGTCGGAGAACTACTTCACTTCGTAACATTTTGGATCGAAAAATTAAAAGTCTCATTCGAGATAGTCAGTGGAGTAAAAAAGCAAGCTCAAAGTGTGTTTTGAACCTTTCTTCGAAAAACATTAGTGACGATGCAAAAAGTGCCCTTGGATATGGTATGTCCTTTTTTATTGTTAAAAAACCTTCGGCTTTACAAATTTGTTACAGTCTCGCGTGTTTTGAAAAACAGTGTAATCTCCCTCAGTATTTGTTTAACATAGTTAAAGGCCTCGTTTATAGTGCGGCGAATGGTAATTACGAAGATAACTTTCCTAAACGTTTTCGCAATAGCCTCTCACAATTAAAAAAGATGGGGAGCTCCATATTACTAAAGCAGACAAGGCTAACACCATAGTTATTATGGACAAAGTGGACTACATCGGAAAGATGAACGAGCTTCTCCAGGACCCCGCCATACAGCAAACTTAGGAAGAACCCGCAGGATGACGTCATCAAATCATTTAATAGTGGCTTGAAACGCATTCTCAAAGATCATAAGGACTTAATTCCGCTTTTCATGTCCACTTCACCTGCTCTGCCCTACCTTTACGGTCTTATTAAAACCCACAAACCTGGCAACCCTATGCGCCCTATTATTAGCTCGGTGGGCTCTATTACTTATAAACTCTCCAAATGGCTTGTCAAAGTCTTGTCCCCCATTCTCGGAACTATCTCTGATTCACATGTAAAAAATTCCATGGATCTTACTGAAAAATTGAATAATGCACGTACTGTAACTAACGATAGATTGATCAGTTTTGATGTTTGTTCATTGTTTACAAAAGTGCCGATAGACGATATGCTTGACTTTCTCTCCCAAGAATTATATAAGTATGACCTGCCACTACCTTCACACATTGTTTTGGAACTTATTAAGCTTTGCATCAAAGACTGTAAATTCACTTTCAATAACGAGTATTATCAACAAGTTTTTGGGATGGCCATGGGCAACCCCTTATCGCCCCTCCTCTCCAATATTTATATGGAGTTTTTCGAAATTACTTATATTCCGAGAATCCTGGGGGTTGGCATCCCGTGGTTGCGGTACGTCGACGATATTTTGTGTATCTGGCCCATGAATCGTGACCTGGATAACTTCCTCCTTCAGTTAAATGATCAAGTCCCCTCCATTAAGTTTACTTTAGAAGTGGAACAAGACAATTCAATCCCATTTTTGGATGTGCGTGTACTAGGGAAAGCCCAGGTTTTAAGTTTAGTATCTATCGGAAAACAACAAACAATTTGTCCTACGTACACTTCTACTCGGGACATGACACCCCACTAAGAAGGCCATTTTTTCATCAATGTTTCTCCGCGCCCTTAGGATCGCCAGTCCGGAATACATCGATGCCGAATTGGAAAAAATCAACGGTATTGGAAGTGATTTGTGTTATCCATCTGCGTTTATGGAATCTTGTCTCAACAAGGCAAAACGAACTTTCTATCGTGTCAATAATAACACTCGTTATTAGACGAAAGCGCTTGAGCACCATTTTGTGTTTCCTTTCCTTCGTGGTTTTATTCATCATATATATATATATATATATATATAATATATATATATATTAATATATATATAAAATTTAGGCGGTAGAAGCAATAAAGGAAAATCCAAAATACTTCTCCAGCTATGCGAAAATGAAACAAAAACGCGCGCTACTATCGGGCCCTTAATGAAAGGAAATAATGAACTAACAGACGATCTAAAAGAAATATGCCTACCAATAGCTATGCCTACCAATAATTCAGGCATTATCTATAAAATTGGTTGTAAACAATGTGATTCCTTTTACATAGGTCAGACGGGAAAGGATTTGCACACACGTATAAAACAGCATCAATATTCCGTTAGAACAGGACAGTTGCCCAGTGCCCTTTTTGTCCATTTGTCAGAGTTAGCCCACTGTATTGATTGGAATAATGCTTCAGTTTTATTCCATTCTAGCAACATTGTTAATAGAAATATTCTTGAGTCTGCCATTATCCAACTTTCAAATAACTTCAACATAAGCAAAGGTCTTTTTCAACTCGATCCTGTTATTTTGAATTCCTTCCAAACAGATTTAGATAAGAAAGTAGAACATTAAATCTTTGGTAAACTTGTCTGCTACTTTATTAACTTTTAATTTGCATTTTATTTTTATATATATCGAAACCTGACCATAGGCAGAGTGTTAAAACCCGGGCAGTATTCCAATATAAATTTGTATTTTTATAATCCATTTGATCTTGTGCTAAAAATCGATATTATTCCTTACAAATCTGTACGCCTCACGGATAATCCTTTAATTTTTAATTTTTAATTTTTATTTTTACTTCTCTGTTTATTGCATATATATATATATATATATATATATATATATATATATATATATATATATATATATATATATATAATATATATATAGTATGTATGTATGTATGTATGTATGTATATGTATATATAGATATGTATGTATATGTGTGTGTGTGTATGTATGTATGTATGTTATTTATTTTTCTCTTTTTTTTTCTTTCTGTAACCTATATATAGGCTGTTACCCTTTTATGTACTTCAGTGTTCCTGAGGATGTCATTAGACGAAAGCGCTTGAGCACCATTTTGTGTTTCCTTTCCTTCGTGGTTTTATTCATCATATATATATATATATATTATATATATAGGGTGAACCAAATGTAGGTGGACAGTAAATGATAACGTTTATTTTGAGAATACATATTTTTTTTTTGTATACTATAATACAAAATAAAATTTAAATAAATTTAGTTATAATATTTAATATAATATAACACAAACACCATAGTTATAATGAACACCATAGTTATAATATAATATAACACAAACCGTATTCAACCTACTGTCCACCTACTTTTGGTTCACCGTGTATATATATATATATAAAATTTAGGCGGTAGAAGCAATAAAGGAAAATCCAAAATACTTCTCCAGCTATGCGAAAATGAAAACAAAAACGCGCGCTACTATCGGGCCCTTAATGAAAGGAAATAATGAACTAACAGACGATCTAAAAGAAATATCTGAAACATTGAGAGCCCAGTATGAATCGGTATTCAGTACCCCAAAAAGTGACAAAGCGATACCTGGCACAGATGCATTCTTCAAAGAGGAATTGCAAGGAGAATGTATAACAGACTTTGATTTTACCCCAGAAGATGTAGCGAGAGCTATAGGACAAATGAAATCACATTTAGCTGCAGGTCCGGACAAATGGAACGCACTATTAATTAAAAACTGTAAAAATGAAATTGCTACACCCTTATACTGGATATGGAGAAGATCCCTAGACATTGGGGAAATACAGAACATCTTGAAAAGAGCAGATATCTTCCCTGTATATAAAGGAGATAGATAGATCTCAAGCAAAGAACTATAGACCAGCGTCCTTGATGTCCCACCTCACCAAATTGTTTGAAAGAATAGTTAGAAAGAACATCTATGACTTCTTGGAGACATTGGAAAGATTCAACGAAAATCAACACGGATTCCGATCAGGAAGATCATGCCTATCACAACTTAGAGACCATTATAGCCAGGGCCGTTTCCTGGCATAAGCAGACTAAGCGGCCGCTTAGGGCCCCGCTGCTACTAGGGGGCCCCTAGACAGGCTCCCAGGTCATAGTTCACTGGGCAAGAATAGGAATATAGCTGAAGTTATTATTATTATTATTATTATTATTATTATTATTGTCGTATTAGTTAAAGTTTTTGTATGAGACAAATGTGATAAAACGGAGACAAACGAAACGTTTTGGTCGTTATGTGTAAATAACTATTGTGAGATCTTAGTTCTATATTATTTAACTTTATTCTTACTATATGCTTATACTTTCCTAAATGCTTAATTTTTCTAGTATTGTAAAACATTATTTCACTAATTTACTAATTATTAAGAGATTTTGTAACACTTTAAAACCTAGGATTATTTTCGTTATGTTTTCAAGGTTATTAATTCTTTTCTCATCTTTTTCAGATAATGTGAATTTTGTTGGTTAAAACCTAAATGGTCTGATTATTTGAATGTATGTGATTAACGTTACAATTATAACTATTATTATTATTATTATTATTATCATCATCATCATCATCATCATTATTATCATGGTTATTATTATTTAGCAGACTAGTTGCGGTTAACTAGATGTGACTTCGTGCATCTTGGAAAATGAAACGACATTATCCATCAGGAGCTGAAAAACGGAAAAAGAAGAAAATAGAGGAGGAGAAGCTTTCCAGTAGCACAGGTGAGATGTGCCACTTGTATATTCTTATGATTACAGTTCAGGCAACTAGGTTAGGTAGACCATCAAGTGCTCAGGAATCGTGTAGAGTAAACTAGTCTCTGTAATATTTATAATATTTCGAAATGTGAAATTTAATGGATCACATCACCTCAAATTCTGTTCACACAGATCAATTAATTATCAAACAAGATAAGAAAGAGTATTTTAGCAAAAATTAACAGAATATGTAATGTTATGTTCTTCTCAGGAGCACTACTGAAATATTTGGAAAAGCCATCCTCAGCAAAGCCTGATGAGCATCATGAGCCAACAGCAGGACCATCCTTTATGCAACCTCAAACATCAGTAGAAGTAGAGCCTGATGAACCAACAAGTGGCCCATCTTCTGTTCAGCTTCAAACACCACACACAGGCATTTCTACTGAGCAACAAGAACCAAGATCTGCTCCACCGCTTGATCCGTGTGACTGGCCAGTTGTCCTGTCAGATGCCTTGAAGACATATCTGGTGTCTCGAGGACCATTTCAAATCAGTCCAAATTTCACATTCCCTAAAAGAGAGGACGGTAGAAGCGTTCATCACAATTAAATGTACAGAACATTAATTAATGCGGAAAAAACAAAGCGAAGTTGGGTGATGTACTCTAGAAGTAATGATGCTCTTATTGCTTCTGCTGCAAGTTGTTTTCAAGGAAGTCGTACATACTAATTACGGATGGACTTTCAGACTGGATAAACGTTGGTTCGCTTCTGAAAGGCCATGAAAATAGTTCAGAACATGCAGATAACATGGCAACATGGAAGGATCTGGAACTGCGGCTAAAAACTGGGAGGACCATTGACCAAACTGAAATGTCATTAATGGAGGTAGAGCGAAGACGCTGGCGAGATGTTCTCACACGTCTTGTAAGTATAATCCAATCACTGGCAGAGAGAAACCTTGCTTTCAGGGGTCTTCCTCTACATTGTACAATCGAGACAATGGCAACTTCTTGAAGGAGATTGAGCTGCTTGCCAAATTTGATCCAGTGATGAAACAACACATCAGCAGAGTCGAAAATGGCAAATATAGTCATTCAAGTTACCTTGGAAACATCATTCAAAATGAGCTCAGTGGGTCCATTAGTGGGAAGATCTTGGATGCCATTGTTGCAGAAATAAAACAAGCTAAATATTAAAATTGTTTCATAATTTTTTTTATTAACACAGCCATTTTTTGTATGTGTGTGCTGAGGTGATGTAGTAAGGCGTGAGTTGGTGGATGGAGGGGTGGGGCCTCAAATCGGTATACTGTTTGGGGCCCCATAATGGCTGGAAACGGCCCTGATTATAGCAATATCGTAGATGCACTTGAAGGCAATGAAAACTATACTGTCATATACACGGATTTTGCTAAAGCTTTCGACAAATGCGATCATGGTATAATAGCACATAAAATGAAACATATGGGAATAACAAGCAAAGTGGGAAAATGGATCTACAACTTCCTCAGAAATCGACTACAGGCAGGGGGCGTCCACACGAGGGGGGGAGCACCAGGGGGCCAAGCCCCCCTCGTTTTTCAATGGTGCCCCTTCGTTTTTTCGTCAACTGCTTACAGATAGATTTTATCATAAACCCAAAATCCAGTCATAATATTTGAAGATAGTAATTGGTTTATTAATATTGTATAATTTCCCATATTGTTGATATGAAGAGAAAATCCTGTGGTTAAAATTAAAACACGTAAAATTTGTTGTGGAGAACGCGACTACGAGATCGTTAGGAAGGATATCTTGTGCATTACTTAAAGAGCTGAATACTGTCTTCAATAACGTTCTCAGTCCCATGACAATTATTTATATGTATATTATGTAAGAATAATAAACTTTTATATCTACCAAGTTATTGTGTATCTGGTTTCACCCTAATATCATGGACATACAAAGGATGTCTAAAAAAATCCTTATTTTTCAGTATTTGAAGCCGTATAATTTGCCCTCCTAACTGCCTCCAGAAGGCAGGAAATGCTGTCCCAGACAACGTAAATTTAAAAAATTTCCCGGGGGAGCATACCTCTGGACCTCCCTAATAATTGTGCCCCCCCCCTGTATTTGGAAGTGCCCCTTACTTAATTGATCCTGTGGACGTCCCTGACTACAGGTGGTCAAAATTCAAGGTGTATCGTTATCAGAATCAGAAGTACGCAGCTCAGTACCACAAGGCACAGTGCTAGCCCCACTCCTGTTCATTATCATTCTAACAGACATAAACAGTGGAGTAAACAGCAACAGTATAGTAACATCATTTGCTGACGATATAAAGATCAGCAGAAAAATCAGCGATGCAAACGCAGTAGAGGCCTTGCAGAAACACACAAACAAAATATACAAATGGTCAGAAGAAAACAATATGACATTTAACACCGAGAAATTTCAGCACTTGAGATATGGTAGAAATGAAAAACTTAGATTGCATATTATGCTCCAGATAGACAAGAAATTCAGAAAAGCACGAAAGCGGTCGACTTGGGGGTAATAATGACCGATGATGCGAAATTCGAAACACAAAATCAGATAGCAATAAACAAAGCAAAAAGAGTCGCGGGACAGGTACTAAGAACGTTCAAAAGGAGGGAGAAATTTTGACGTCCCCATATAAAAAGGAAGAAATTAATAAACTAGAAGAAACACAGAGACATTTCACAGCCAAGATTGATGGCTGCAAAGAACTCAACTACTGGGAAAGACTACGCAAACTAAATTTGTACTCCCTGGAAAGAAGAAGAGAGAGGTATACCATAATCTACATATGGAAAATGATCGAAAAACTGGTACCAAACCTCAAACTAAACCCAATTACCATCCAAACAACGCTAGAAAATAGGAAAGGCAGAATGTGTAGTGTTCCCAAATTGAAGGCTCGACAAAGGACCTCCTCAACTCTGAAGGAAAATAGCTTGGTTGTCAGGGGCCAAGAATTTTCAACCAGCTTCCAAAGGACCTCAGAAACATTACAGGGATCAAAGTTGAAGTCTTCAAGAGAAGACTAGATGCCTGGCTCAGGACGGTACTAGATGAGCCGGGTGTACCTGGCTATGTACGATGGAGAGCGCAAGTGAGCAACTCGCTCCTCCACCAAGCCAGGACTAGAGGCGGGGCCACCAGCTTGACCTTCGTGTGAAGAAAGATCGACGCACGGAACCCAAACAAGGTTAACAAGGTATATATATATATATATATACTGCAAGATTATAAATAAAGTACGCCGTTGTTCTTAAGCAAATACAGCATTTTACACGTACGGTCGATCAAAAAATCCTATCCTGAAACTCCATATTTCTTACCAATATTTATCGGTAACATGCATGCATTTTCACGACACAGGACTTTCTGAGCAGGTTATAAATAGAATCACTGTATCATTAATTTTTTTTCATGAAATCCTTCTTTTTTAAACTAAAATTTAGATTTAAGTCATTAAATGTGTCATACGGTCATAAAACTTTAAATTACAGTCAGTTTTAAATGAACTGTAAACATATTTTCAAAATGTTTCACCCGTTTAGAAAAGCTTCGTTATATGACTAGGACTTTTTCGTTTATGGTACATGATCGTCTGTCTGCGCAAATGTCCGCCATGCAGCGAATGCAAGCGAAATGCTTTGTCTCTCCTACACCCTCGCTTGGTCGCTTCATCATCTGAATGTGAACGAAATGCCGCGATTCTCTGATCTTCCGGAAGGAAATGTTGGCGTTCTGTCACGGTTCGCATTATGTGGCGGAGTGTCAAACAGCCCCGCCCGAATTATGCGTAAAATGTGGGCGCAAAATTGTAGGTGGGTGGGTGAGTTATTTTTAAGTTTATAGGGGCAGGGGGATTACAGGGAGGGGGAGGGGATGAGGGCGGGACAGGAGTGAACAGTGGGGTCAGGGAGATGCAGGAATATATTCACAGTGGCTGAGAGTGAAGGTGACATGCATAGAGGGGGAAAAAAAAATATATATATATATATATATATATATATATATATATGAAACCAGAATAAATCAGAATACTAATGTTTATGACGTGGACTGAATTAAAGTTCCAACCATAGTATAGTTGATAGAAGTCAGACAAAGCATTGTCCCTGATTAGCACAGCCGGAATTTTCTCTCTCTCTCTCTCTCTCTCTCTCTCTCTCTCTCTCTCTCTCTCTCTCTCTCTCTCTCTCTCTCTCTCTAATGTCAGCTGGAATTAGTATTATAGAGTATAAATTTAAATGTTTTAGAAATAATTTTCTAGTTGTGACCGACATCTATCAAAGACGTTTTTGAAATTCATTATGCTTGAAAAGGAATCGAACTCTACCACTGCATTTACGACAGATAATCCCAAGGAACGGAACTCCAGCTTATAAATTGTACTTTGGACTATTCATTAGAAGGGGGGTTCTTTGAAGAAGACTTAAAAGACACACAGAAAAAAATGGCGGGGGGGGGGGGGGTCGAATGAAATGCGATAAGAGCTAAATAAAGACGGCAAGAAAGATGGACATTCGCAGAGACGAGACGGACTCACCTACGGGAGCAATAGATGTTAAAGTCTATTATAAAGTCAAATATAGAGTACAACTACCTTGCTTACGGTTTTCAAACCATTTTGTATTAAATAAATGTATACTTCCGTTACAGCTGGTCAGTAAAGAGATTTTTTTTAGTTGTTGGTATACTTTCGTATCCATTATTAAGGTGAAAGTTTTTATGTAAATTATTATTAAATATAACTAGAAAAATATAAACCTTTCATTATTATTAATTAATAATTAATTATTAGATTTGCAGATTCTTAAATGTAATTAGCATTTTGTAATACGTAGAAACTTAAATTATTTTTTTGTAACTCATTTATTTTTGAAAAGAAAAAAGAAAAAAGAATCATCATTTTGTAATAAGAAACCCCTGAAAATGTCACCCCCCAAAAAAAAATCTTTTAGGGATTAAAAATAAATAAATAAATAAATAAACCAGTTAAATAGACAAAGAAATACATTTTATTCGCTCGGAAAATGATCAACTGATCATTTCGATTTATTACAGTCTACCTGATCATTTTATTGATCATTTTGATCCATCCTTTCAAAATCGAGACAGTTTTTATGATCATGGCGTAACGCTCCATAGCAGCTAATATAACAGCGTAAAAGAGTGGTACACACGCACATAACGTAAGATAACGTAATTATGTTTTAATATTTCTTCCATTCTACGATAATGAGTCAAAGATTCGTCAATAGATAAGGAAATTATTGCGTAATTCATATATTTCACAATCAAGAATAATGACAATAATAATGACAATGATGTTACTCTGGCCATTTTCGAGAAATTCTGAGGATTTAATAATCGTACACGTGAGTGACTGTAATAAAAGGCGGAGGACACTTTTGAAAGGAAATTTCAAGGATTTTAAGAGGAAAAGAGAATAAATTATTAATACAGGATGCAGTACATGTTGTATGACAGCTTCAAATGTAAGTAGGATTAGACCTATGGCAGTTTCAAAATTAAATAAATTGTAGACAAAGAGAGAGAGAGAGAGAGAGAGAGGAGAGAGAGAGAGGAGAGAGATGGATGTTCCATATAAAAGAAGGAAACTGTCCAGTTTCTGGTTGTTTGATGTTGTTTAATCTTCTTCCAACATCTAAAGTTACATGACGAAGGGGTCCTACATCTTTACGAGGGATTCGAACCAAGGGTCAATGTAGAGGACGTTCCTCCAAACTACTGCGCTCCAGTTTCTGAAGGAGGCATTCAAACAACACAGTTCGTTGACTAGAAATTTTAACGACCTTGAAAACTTAACATACTATCATACTAACATACTATCATACTATCATAACTTAAGATACTGTCATAACTTACCCTAACTTACTCTAACCCCAAAAACCTATTGCTACAATATCTCGTTAACGAAATGTAGCTATGAAAACAAAATTAAAAATGAGGAAAATGTAATAGTGATGGATAAGTACTCGAATTTGAAACAGTAAATCAAATCGACTTTCTAGAATTAATGATCTGTAGATTGTGTCGTTACACACACACACACACACACACACACGCGCGCGCATACATATATATATATATATATATATATGGGTGTTGTAAAATTACCTAGTAAACTCTTATATGTCTGTCGATCAGTAGTCGAACGTTGTGAACAATGTGTTCAAGTTGAAGGAAGACGCTTTGAACATCTAAAATAAACAATTATTGTTGCTTTTCTTATTGTTGCTCTTTGAAATAAAACTGTTAAGTATCACATAATTTTTATTAAGATATTGCGTTCATATAAAAGTTTACTAGCTAATTTTAGAACACCCTGTGTATATATAGTTACTCCTGTAGAGTTTCCTTTTGTCCATTTATTTTAAAACTTTCTCCATACGTATATATGTATGTGTACCCTAGTGAATGGAATAACTAACAAAGGTAGCATGAATATGTAAAAACGTATATACAGGGTGTCCCATAAGTCCGGCATCATAGGAGAAATTCATATTTTTCTATTTCTACAAACCATAATTCATATTTTTCTCTTTCTACAGGCCATAATGTCTGTGAGCAAGGAAGAACGAATCCAGATAATTCTACTCATAGGAAATCGGAATCAAAGAGAGGCCGCTGCTGAATTTAACAGACTGCATTCAGACCGCGAGCCAATAACACAGAGTTGTGTTAGCAGACTTGTTGCAAAGTTTAAGGAGACAGGATCCATAGAAGATAAACCACGCAGTGGACCTTCAAGGAGGTCCACTGACGATGATACAGCGACTGCTATCCTGGCTCATTTTAACAGAAGTCCCAATAAGTCTCTTCGGCGATTGTCCGCCGAGACAGGAGTGTCGAAAAGTAGCATCCATCGCATTCTTCAGGCTCACAAATGGCATCCATATAAACTTCAGATCCTACAGAAATTAAGCGAAGATGATCCCGACCGGCGGATGGAATTTTGTGAAAGGGCCGCGGAACAATAGGCTCGGGATGCCAATTTCCCGTCCACCATTCTGTTCAGTGACGAGGCTGTTTTTTATGGAAATGGTGAGGTAAATCGACAGAACACCCGCTACTGGTCTCAAAACAACCCTCACTGGTATACCTCTTCAAAGGAACAAGTTGCATCTCGGGTGATGGTATGGTGTGGCATTTGGAAGGATCGCATCATAGGCCCCCTCTTTTTCGATGAACATGTCACTGGAGGCACCTACCTACGTATGCTCAAGGAAGAAGCATTTCCCAGTGTCTTGAACGAAGAAGGAAATTTCCCAACATGGTTCCAGCAAGACGGCGCTCCCGCACATTACAGCACCCAAGTAAGGGAATACCTGTACCAACAATTCCCTGGTCATTGGATAGGACGTCGAGGGCCTGTGGAATGGCCAGCTAGAAGCCCGGATCTCACGCCACTAGATTTTATCGCTGGGGCCACTTGAAAGCGCTGGTATACGCAGAGAAAATTAGGAGTGTTGAACATTTGCGGCAGTGCATTATTGGGGCATGTAACACCATTACTCCTGACATCATTCACCGTGTGCTTGCTGACTGGGTATCACGTCTGAATTTGTGCATTGAAAATAATGGTGGACATATTGAGCACGTTCTATAAATAAAAGCTTTTGTTTTGCCTTTTTTTATTATTTTTCCTATGATGCCGACTTATGGGACACCGTATATATATATATATATATATATATAATTATATTATATATATATATATATATATATATATAATGTAAAATAACGCACTGTCGCGACGAAGCATGAAGAAGGAAACCACTCTTCAGGTAAAACGTAAATTTTTATTTCTTAACACCAATACAGTTTCGGCTCCCCGTGAGCCTTACCAGTGGACGAGGTTCGCGAGGAGCCGAAACTGTATTGGTGTTAAGAATTAAAAATTTACGTCTTCCTGAAGCAGTGATTCCTTCTTCATATATATATATATATATATATATAATATATATATTATATATCCTGTACGAACAAAATGAGTAATTATTATTTCAAATTTCTTTCATACATTCTAAAGTGGAAATAATTAAATTCCATATTCTCTATTAATTTGGCTTTGCTTTTTTCTTTTATCAAATAATAATAATAATTAATAATAATTATTATTGAAATATCGTAATTATCCTCTTTAGAATTTATTTTAATACTTTTACTTGTAATGGAATTCGCATTTCAAGGACCATTAAACAATTAAAATTAATAAGACAGAAAAAACATAGAGGTCTTCCCCTATTTTATGCAAATCATGTAAATTATGCGTCATTACATAGTGTACCATATCTTTTAAAAGTTTATATATATATATATATATATATATATATATATATATATATATATATATATACTTGAGAAAGAAGTTTTTCTGAAAAATTCAATAAATTCACCAAACATTATCTAATTAATAATTTTTTATTGTATTTTTTTCGGCGAACTTCTTTCCGCAGTTGGTCATTTTAACTCAAAAGCAAATATCAGCAAAAAATTAGTATAAAGAAAGAGTAAAAAATATCGAACTCGAGTACATTCGCTGTCGGTGTTGTCGTGATTAATGAATGTTCGAGGTATGTGGTCTTTAGGCGAACTCAATGGCCTGTGTTCGAATCCGCCTCGATGCGTTAAGAAAAGCAGTTATAGTCATTGTATTTGAGTAATACATTAATAAATAAAGCTTGCGGCTCTTTAATTCCTTCTTAACATCTTCATGAAACCCAGCTGAGACTCGAAACTCGGGACCTTCAGATTAATATCTTTTCCTTTACCACTAGGGCCTAGTGGTAAAGAGCCAGGGTATAACCAAGTGACCATATAAATACATGAACAAGGAACACACAGACGAGGTAGATGAGTAGAAAACTGTATACAAAGAAGGCTGTAATATATTATAAAAAACTACATACCATCGACCCAGGGCCTATCAGAGGGAGGCTAGGAGGGCCATTTGGCCTGGGCCTCAAGCTTAAGGGGGGGGGGGGAACTCAAATTTAGAAATTTTCAGGTTTGAATATAATGTTTTGCAGTGAAAGTAATTGAATTGGGTTTAGCTATGGGCCTCAAAAGCTGGAAGTGGCCCGGGCCTCTCTGGACCTCTGAGAGAGACTGCATAGACCAATAACACTCCAGAGAAAGAATCCTCAAAACTAACGCAGTATAGATGGTGCGCGCGCGAGAGTTTGAATCAACGAAAGCAATTCTGACACAACATTCATCATATTGATGTATTTGTTTTGGTAGAAGAGTTGACCACCGCTTCAACCCGATGAGTCATATCGAAGCGAACGCACGAGGAACATTGATCATATGTTCTTAGATTTTGACACCAATGTTCACAGAAAACCATCTATTTTACAACATCACACTTGCATGCTGGATAAAAAGGTGTGACCGCAGAAATTCTGTTTTAATATTTCTTAATGTACGACTATATATGTTGTTACATAATCTATACTAATGTTATATATTTTGTCATTCTGGCAGATGTGTTTCACATTATTTAAGAGCCATTTAGTCAACTCTCTCTCTCTCTCTCTCTCTTTATATATATATATATATATATGATTTTTTGTGTGTGTGTGTATGCGCGCGCACGCGTTTATCTAAGACTGTCCTCAACAAACCTGTTGTACTTGTATTATTGCCATTGCTGATTAATATAATCCTAAATACGCAACGTAAATTACGCGAAAAACATTAAAGTGCGTAATAATAAAAATCAGACCATAATTACACTTACAGAAGAGTGAATTGACGCGTGTCATTTCCTTCACCAAGGTGGTGTGACGTCATCAAAGATTCACGTGCCATCAATTACAAATTCGAATCGGGATGACGCTCATTTCCTTCCCAAGCCGAAAGGAGGGAGTGAAGAAGTTGTTATTTATGAGGTTTTCAATGTTGCATTACTGTAGTATATTTAGGTTAAATGTATGTAGCATGTAGCATGTATGTAGCATGTATTATAGTAAGATAATATCCCTGTTAAAAGAAGCAGGAAGCCCCTTGATTAAATCTTACAACTATCATACTAAGGTTATTCCTGGATGGAATGATTTTATTGCCCCCCTGAAGAGGGAATCGAAAGACGCCTATGATTTGTGGTGCTTTCATGGTAGACCCAGATTAGGACCAGTATACATAAATATGTGTAGAAGTCGGGGTCGGGCCATAAGGCGATGTAAACAGGAAGAAGAGTCTATTCGAGCATCAAAAGCCTGTGAAGCTCGCATAAATAACGACAATAACAAATTTTGGAAATTTGTTAAGAATCAAACGGGTGTCAAAAATGTCCTCCATCCGACAATCGATGGGGTGTCGGGGGAGGATGAAATTGCAAAGCTGTGGAAAAACCACTACTCTAACATTCTTAATAGTGTGAGTAGGGATAATCTTAAGATAGATTGCAGCGAAACGATTGTGGGAGGGACAAGGGAAAATATTTTGATATCATTTTCTGAAGTAAAGTAAAGAGGTTAATTAAAGAGTTAAAGACTAGTTCTGCGTCAGGGGTAGATGACTTATCGAATGAGCACTTAAAATATGCAAATGACGTAGTATGTCTGCATATATCATTGCTCCTATCAGCCATGCTTGCTCATAGCTATATCCCTGCAGAGTTCATGAGGGTATATATCTTGCCCCTGGTCAAAAATAAGTACGGAGATTCTGTCCAGCAATAATTACAGGCCTATTGCTGTCGCTTCCTGCTTCTCGAAACTACTAGAAAAACTCTTGTTACCCGATTAAATGATTTCCTATGGACATCTCCTAATCAGTTTGGTTTAAAAGGTCCCACTCAACTGACCTGTGTATCTATGTACTTAAAGAAACAATATCTAAATACATTGACAGTAATTTAACATTTATAGCTGTTTCCTTGATATAAGTAAGGCATATGATAGGTGAACCACAATATTTTATTTAAAACTAGAAGACAGGAAGGTTCCCATGTACATATTAAATTTATTGAAATTTTGGTATTCCCACTAATCTTTCACTGTTAGGTGGGGCAATGTACTATCCGAGTGTTTTGGCTCCTCTTGCGGGGTGAGACAAGGCTCCTTGCTCTCCCCTATGCTGTTTAATGTGTATATTGACGGATTAATTGCTTCACTTAATGAGGCAACAGTAGGATGTTGTATAGATAACACAAGGATAAATAACTTAGTTTATGCCGATGATATGGTGTTAATAAGTCCCTCTGTTAAAGGTCTGGATCGGCTTCTAAATGTCTGCGAAGTGTATTCGCAGAAACATGATATTCTTTTAATGTTACAAAAACTAAGGTTATGCAATTTCATCCTAAAAGCTGTAATCAGCCAGCTGATATAAGGTTTAAAATGAATGGTGAAGTAATTGAGGAAGCACAAGAGTTTAAGTATTTGGGTCAAACTATTACCAGCTCCTTGAGTGATGACTCGGATATAAGAAAACAATCTCGAAGCCTGTGTGCTAAAGCGAATATGACCATAAGGAACTTTCGTTTCTGTACAAGTGAAGCTAAAGACACACTCTTTCGTACGTTCTGCAGTAATATATATGTCAGCAACTCTGGGTGAATTATAAAAAAGGTTCTGGCAGAACCCTAAATTTGCTGTACAACAGGTCTTTTAGACTCTTACATAAATTACCCCCGAGATGCTCAGCTTCGCAAATGTTTGCTATCCGCAATGTCCCGAGCTTCCCGGAGGTAACAAGACGTGCTCAGCACAGTCTAATGCAAAGAATTAAAAATCAACCAACCCGATCATCCAAGCTATCCATGAGTCCTGCCATTTATCCTCTAAGCTATGGACTTCTTGATACGAAAACGTCTGTCTGTAGCTCCACTTAACTTCGACAGTGCAGTATTGATTCTAATTAATTGTATATATTTCTATCCTTAGTATATGAACTGTCATTGTATTAATAATATTTGCCATATGGACTATAGTCTGCCAATAAACCTTTTCGTTTCATTTCATTTGATTTCATTCAAAAACGTTTGGATCTCTTGAAGAGCAGGGCCCCCAGCCTTCTTTAGTTAGCCTTATAAGGCTGACTAACGATCACGACCTAACCTAACCAATCGTTAGGTCAACTGTACGCCCTTGACGATTGGTTAGGTTAGGTCGTGATATTTTCGTTAGTTAGCCTTATAAAGCTAACTAAAGAAGGCTGGGGGCCCTGATCTTCAGGTGATCCAAACTTTTTTTTTACGACTTAAACATTTTGGTTTTGAACTAATGTGAATTCATTAAATGCTTAAATGCAATCCATTTATCCTATAAATTACATCTCATCACATACTTAGTGAATAGACTTAGTTTACGGGGTTACGGCTTGGCTTGTGTCGTAACACTGCTTCCCAAGCAGTAGCGAAGTTAAGCGATATTGGGTCTGGAGAATAGTTGGATGGGAGAATGTTCAAATTATATAGTGACCCGTGATTAGGATCCCACGTAAAGTTATAGGTCCCCTCCCTCAATGACCTTAAATGTTGCGAAGGAGGTTAAACAACCCCATCATCATTAATATTACTTATTTCTCACTTTTATCTAAGTTATTAAAATTAACAGTTAAAACAATTCCTGAAGGGAAATTTGACTTGAATTTTGTCACGGGCATAAGTAACTGAAACCCAATTATAAACAGCGGAGTTATGGTTAATTTAACAAAAGGATAATTCCTTATCGAAGATTGAATGAGTCATGGAATTAGTCAGTGAACAAAGAAGAAAGTCACAGATAAAAAATGTATTCCTGTTGAGGTTTAATTCATCTTTAAAATGACTTAATAAGGATTATATTGTCAGAAGGAAAGTCTGTTAGTCTGTTTGTCACTCCTAAGAAAAGAGAATTTTTGTTTTATAGGTATTAGTTTGACGCTGGAATACATAAATCAGGTATCGTTAATATAGGTTGGCCTAGGATTTAATATATAGACGTAAGATAAAGGTACATTCCAGGAACTTATTTCCCCACGATGTCGGGGTGAGTATTCCCTAAGGATCATTTGTAGCCCGAGCATTAACAGGGCAAATGGTCAACTCAACCCAACCTATCAGCCAGCAGGACTACAGGAGGGAGCGAACCAAAGCCTCACCGCTCAGGTCCCGTAACTATTGAACTACCGGGCACCCATTTAATATAAAGAAATCGTTAATATTATCTTAATGACTGGATTTTCAATACATAATCAACATATAAGCAGAATTTGGAGAGAGAGTTTTTTGTGGCTGCATTGTAGAAAGATTGGAACGTACAGTACGTCCTTTTTTTACAGTTCACTAAATTCCGCTCAGAACCAAAGGCTTACACCTGATCCTGAGGAACTCTGAACAAGTTTATGTCCGGTAAAGGCTAAAGCCTTTTTTTTTATATACAGATCCACAGGGGACTCTCCACTACATTTTCACTACTGCGATCCGTTACTGTACAAGTATAGGCTACTCTATCTACAGTATCCACTCAAAAGCCTGCCTTTTAGCAGTTCCACCTCATAGAAAAATAACGTTTAGGGCTGTTTACCCCTCTTTCGCGTGACGGAGGGGGACCTACAGCTTTACTGGAATCGGAATCACGGTTCGCTATCTTCTTGATGGAATATGGGCTGAACTAAATAAAGCTAACGAATGAAGGTATTTGCTTCTCTGATGATTCAATGTGAGGACTTTCAGTAATCATTGATTTAGCGAACATGTAAAAATAAAATGTTAAAACAATTCGAAAAACTGACTTTTGTCGACAGAAAGGAGATAATTATTATATTATTACAAATGTCTTTTGTGAATATTTAATTATTTGTTTGAAAAATGTCTCGTCAAAATAGTTTCCTTCAAAATTAAAATTTACCAAGAAACATTGTCTTACTTCGGTATGAAGCAATGATGTGTGACTGTTTCTTAATAGAACTTCATATATATCCAGTCTGCCAATATATATAGTCTGCCAATAAACCTTTTCATTATATATAGTCTGCCAATAAACATTTTCATTTTCATTTTCATATATATACCTCGTCAACCTCGTTTAAGTTGGGTTTGTTGGTCTCTCTTTACACGAAGGTCAAGCTGGTGGCCCCGCCTCTCGGCCTGGCTTGGTGGAGGAGCGAGTTGCTCTCTTGCGCTCTCTACCGCACATAGCCAGGTACACCCGGCTCATCTTTTTTATATGTGGATGTTAAGACCAAGCAGTATTCCAACTTGGGTATGATCAGTGTTTTGAATAGAGGGATCATTATACAGTATTCCTCTCCCTTCGTTTAAAGGTTCTCAGTATCTGCCCAGTTATTCTTTTTACTCTGTTTACTGTTATCTTAGTTTGTGTTTCAAATTTCGCGTCATCAGTTATTACACCTAAATCTTTTGCTTTAGAATTTCTCTGAATTTCCTGTCCATTTGGGTTATGTCATAGATTTTAGGTCATCCCTTCTTCCGGACTTTAATAGCTGAAAATTTTCAGTGCTAAATTTCCTACTATTACTTTCAGACCAATTGTTGATTCTGTTCATGTCTGTTTGTAGAGATCCAATATCCTTTGGGTTTCTTATTTTTCTACTAATTTTGTGTCATCGGTCATTGTGGTACTGAGCTAACGACCTCTGACTCTGATGAAGATATTCCTTGAACTGTAACGACTTGCTGTCACTCACTAATAAAATTATATCCCTATTTTCCTACTTTTCCTGTTATTCCCATATACAATATTTCAGTTTATGTGCTATGGATTCCATGGTCACACTTGTCGAACGCCTTAGCAAAGTCTGTGTATATCATATCATAGTTTTCATTGTTTTCGAGTGCATGAATAATGCTATAGTGTTCCATTAGTTGTGATAGGTATGGTCTTCCTGACCGGCATCCATGTTGATTATCATATAATTTTTTCCCCAGTTTCCAAAAAGTTATAGATTTTTTCTCTGACTCCTCTTTCAAATATTTTGGTAAGATGAGATGTAAGATGAGATGAAGCGTAACTATTTCAAATAAAGGAGTTATTACAGTTTCATACCATACTTGTGTCGTGTAAAGATTAATTACTTTTTTTTTAATTTTAAATTTTGAAGCTCATTTCTCCGGTTCGAAAAATGGTGTTAACAATAAAGAATCTTGTTTTCTGCATACATAATGAACTAATAGTATATATATATATATATACATATATATATATATATATATATATATATATATATATGGGTTGAATTTCACAATTAAACACGTGAAATGAATGAATGCTGCAAACCCACAAGGAAAAAGAAAAACGATTCCAAGGCCTTTCGTGTATTGAATATCTCTGTTGTAATTATTTCAAATTTTTATTTATTCAAACTAATATAAAGATGATACCAATACCCAGAAAATATATACCCAAATGCTGTTGTTCTTCAAGAGATATTTGCAATTTTTACTTATTCCCACAGAAATTACTGACTGATAACTCAAACACCAGTTCATAAGATTATGGAAGAACTTACCACAGTCTACAGATTAACGTGTATTTCCTCCACACTTCTACAAAATGTTCCATACATATGCTTTTTTCAGCCTCACATTCAAAACATTCAAAACCCACTGGACAAAATTTGTGAAGCTGCACTTAAAATCTAAGTAGATTGTGAACTTAAATGTTAAGTTGCAACTGGATGGAAATTTTCTGTTCAAACGCTTTTGTATGAAACTGTTGGAAATAATGTAATTTGAGGATGGACTGACTAGACGAGGGTAGGCTTAACTAATGAACTAGAGTAACTAATTTAAACTTTATGCAACAACCATTTCATCATCATGCATTTGCTTAGGAGGGAAACTCCTATACAGCTCCGAAAATTTTGCCTTTAGCGAGTGAAAATTTATTTTGGCTTAGCATTAAAGGTAGATTACAGTTGTTCTTAACCCTGGTCGCAATTAGGTCGCCAAACTATTTTGATTGGGTCATTAAATTGTTATTTATAATTTATTTATGTTATCCCAAATCATTTTACCATTAATTATTTGTTTTATTATCTATTACGAGTGAACTGTTTGAAGCCATGGGTCGCCGAGCTAGCCCCGCGACCAGAATTTGGGTCGCAGCCAAAAAAGGTTAATAACCATTGAGGTAAAGATTATTCAGGATTAAGTTTATATCGGATCACCTGAAGATCAGGGCCCCCATGTATTCCTTGTTTTTTGCTTTACAGTACCAAATATAATAATAAATTGAATGCCCAGTTAGGTCAACTGTACGCCTTTGACGATTGCTTAGGTTAAGTGGTGATATTTTCGTAAGTTTTAACGAAGATATCATTTGGTAATTGAGGCTGGGGGCCCTGATCTTCAGGTGATCCTTTATATCTACTTCAGTATCAATTTCAATGACATTAAATTGGAAAACGAAAATGCAAAAGAAAGATTATAATGTTAAAATCTAATATGGAACATAAATCATGATTTGTAAGGTAATATTTGTTATATTAAATAATTTGTTAATAATAAAGTGACGCACATTGAACTGAATTGTGTGTGTGTGTGTGTGTGTGTGCTTCTGTGCTGACACCCTGCCTAGGCAAACTCTTTCGTCTTTGTCTCTCATCTGGTACTTTTCCTTCCTGCTGGAAGTTCGCTTTCATTCAGTGTGTCTCAAAGAAAGGCGACTGCTCTCAACTCTCCATCTATCGTCCAATTGCTTTGATTTCTTGCCTTTCCAAAGTTTTTGAATGTATCCTTAATAGGAAGATTCTTAAACACGTTTCTTCTCACAATCTTCTTTCAGATCGTCAGTATGGACTCCGCAATGGACACTCTACTGGCGATCTTCTTGCATATATTTCTGACTCTTGGTCATCCTTCTTTTGGGATTTCAGTGAAACTTTTGCTATTGCGCTAGACATATCAAGGCTTTTGATAGAGTCTGGCACAAATCTTTAATTTCGAAACTGCCCTCCTTCGGTTTCTATCCTTCTATCTGCGCCTTCATCGCTAATTTCCTTTCTGGCCGAGCGATAGATGCAGTTGTAGATGGCCACTGTTCTTCTTCTAAAGTTATCAGCAGTAGTGTTCCTCAGGGTTCTGTCCTATCATCCTCTCTTTTCCTCTTAATTATTAATGACCTTTTAATTCGCACTTCCTGTCCTATTCACTCCTATGCCGATGTTTCCACTCTTCACTTCACCCGCTTCCCAAAGCGTCCCTCACAGCAGTCACTTCATGATTTGCGTGGGACGGCTATGGGTAGGCTGACCATACGTACCGTTTTGAACGGGACAGTACCGTTTGTTTTATATTTCCTGGCCGTCCCGTCGTTTTAATAAAAATGTCAATTTTGTCCCGGTTTATGTACTTACTTTTTCATGAATACAGAATATTACATAACCCCGTCCCTTTTTTTCCATCCCAATGTCCCGTTTTTGTCTCAAGGAAATATGGTCAGCCTAGAGCCTATGGGACACCTGACCTCTAATCATTCTGCTATATCTGATTGGGGCAGAGAAAACTTTGTGGCTTTCAATGCCTCAAAAACTCAGTTCCTCCATCTGTCGATTCGTCAGTCTTCTGCACAACTATCCCTTTACCTTCAACAACACACAACTCAATCCTTCCTCTTCTCTTAACATTCTTGGTGTTCCTTTTCTCGTGATCTTTCCTTGAAAGGTTAGGTGTGTTGTACCGCCTCCGCGGTTTCTTCACCCCCATTCAGTTGGTGTCTCTGTACAGAAGTCTTGTTTGCCCCTGTATGGAGTATGCTTCTCATGTGTCGGGTGATTCAACCCACACAGCCGTACTTGACTGGGTGGAATCAAAAGCTTTTCGTCTCATCAATTCTCCGCCTCTTACTGATTGTCTTCAATCTCTCTCTCTTCTTCGCAATGTTGCCTCACTCTCTCTTTACTATCGCTATTATAAAGGACATTGCTCTTCCGAACTCTCTAACTGCATGCCTCGTCCTTTAAGGAGAACACGCAGTACCAGACTTTCTACACTTTCTCATTCCTTTTCTGTCCAACTCTCTAACGCAAGAATTTAATCGGTATTTTCAATCTTTCATCTACTCAACCGGTCAACTCTGGAACAATCTTCCTCAATCTATCTTTCCTCCTGTCTATGACCTCCCATCTTTCAAATGCAGTGTCTAGGCATCTCGAAAACCCCTGACCTTGATTTTGACTCTCTTCTTTTTCTATGGGAGGGGCGCTTTTTGTGAGGATTTTGTTCTTGGCCCCTCCTTTCTGGATAAAAAAAGTCTTCAGTACCCCAAAAAGTGACAGAGCGATACCTGACATAGATGTATCCTTTGAAGGGAAATTGCAAGGAGAGTGTATCACAAACTTTGATTTTATCGCAGATGTAGCGAGAGGTACGGTACAGAACAAATGAAACCACATTCAGTTGCAGGTCCGGACAATTGGAACGCATTATTGATTGAAAACTGTAAAAATGAAATAGCTTCACTTTTATACTGCATATGGAGATCCCTAAACACTGAGGAAATACCGAGCATCTTGAAAAGAGCGAACATTGTCCCTACATATAAAGGAGGGGGATAGCTCTCAAGCAAAGAACTATAGACCAGTGTCATTGACGTCTCACCTCACCAAAGTATTTGAAAGAATAGTTAGAGAGAAAATCTATGATTTCTTTGAGACACTGGAAAGATTCAACGAAAATCAGCACGGATTCCGATCAGGAAGATCATGCCTACTACAACTTATAGCGCATTATAACAATATAGTAGATGCACTATGATGTCATATACACACGGGTTTTGCTAAAGTTTTCGACAAATGCGATCATGGTATAATAACACATAAAATGAAACATATGGGAATAACAGGCAAAGTGGGAAAATGGATCTACAACTTCCTTAGAGAACGTCTACAGGTCGTCAAAATTCAAGGTATATCATCATCAGAATCGAAAGTACGCAGCTCAGTACCACAAGGTACAGTACTGGCCCCACTCCTGTTTATTATCATGCCAACAGACATAGGCAGTGGAGTAAACAGCAACATTATACAGGGTGAGTCAAAAGCCTCCATACATAGTCAAAATGGTCATGATAAATAAATTTTTTATTTTTTATTTTTTTGCAGTGATGTGCTGAGATGCCTTTGTATGTGCCATCCGTATGTGTATTCAGTGTAATGGTGCCCACATAGAGCATATTTTGTGACTTACAAGTGATTGCATAATAAAGTGACCATTGTTGCCGATGTATGGAGACTTTTAACTCACCCTGTAGTAACATTCTTTGCACACGATACAAAGATCAGCAGAAAAATCAGCGATGCAAAAGAGGTGGAGGCCTTGCAGGGGGACACGAACAAAATATACAAATGGTCAGAAGACAACATGACATTTAACGCCGAGAAATTTCAGCACTTGAGATATGGTAGAAATGAGGAACTTAGACTGCATATTATACTCCAGATAAACAGGAAATTCAGAGAAGCACGAAAGCGATCGATTTGGGGGTAATAATGACGGATGATGCGAAATTCGAAACATAAAATCAGATAGAGATAAACAAAGCAAAAAGAGTCGCGGGACAGGTACTAAGAACGTTCAAAAGAAGGGACAGGACAGTAATGATTCCCCTGCTAAAACACTGATTATATCAAAACATGAATATTGCTCAGTCTTGACGTCCCCATATAAAAAGAAAGAAACTAAGAAACTCAGAGACATTTTACAGGCAAAATTGATGGCTGCAAAGAACTCAACTACTGGGAAAGACTACGTAAACTACATTTGTACTCCCTGGAAAGAAGAGAGAGGTACACCATAATCTACGTATGGAAAATTATCAAAAAATTGGTACCAAACCTCAAACTAAACCCAATTACCATCCAAACAACGCTGGAAAATAGGAAAGGCAAAATGTGTAGTGTTCCCAAATTGAAGGCCCGACAAGGGACCTCTTCAACACTGAAGGAAAATAGCTTGGTTTTCAGGGGGCCAAGACTTTTTAACGAGCTTCCAAAGGACCTCAGAAACGTTACAGGGGTTAAAGTTAAAATCTTCAAGAGAAGACTAGATGCCTGGCTCAGGACGGTACCAGATGAGGAGGGTGTACCTGGCTATGTGCGGTGCAGAGCGCAAGAGAGCAACTCGCTCCTCCACAAAGCCAGGCCTAAAGGCGGGGCCACCAGCTTGACCTTCGTGTGAAGAGACCAACACACGGAACATCAACGAGGTTAACGAGGTGGTGTAGTGGTTAGCGTCGCTGACTACGAATCCATCGGCCCCGGGTTCGAGACCCTACGGCAGCCGGCGCGCAGCAAAACCCAGCTGTTCATCCTTCCACACAATAAAGAAAGTGGTTGGTAGATAAATGGGTACCCTAGGTGGCCTAGTGGTTAAGACGCTGGGCTGCTGATGGGGCGTGGTTCGGATTCCACGTTAAACTGTAGGTCTAAGGTGGAGTGAAAAGCTTGACCTTCGTCAGAATGAACAATTCGGGCGGAAGCTAACCAAAGGTGTGTGTGTATATATATATATATATAATTAACAGACGACCAAACAAATACAAACGTCTTCCTTTACTATCTTAGACTCAAGTGTGACGTCACAATAGGTTTAATTAAGATGAAATAATCAATATTAAAAGTACAAGTACAGGTTCCTTTCATGGTTTCCATGACAACCAAAAACAAAGGGAAAAATCTGATGGGAAAAATTTCTTTTTTGTTTCCTTTCCCGTTGGATAGATAGTGTTTCATAGATCGATAGATAATTAGTAGATAGTCGAACTTTTCCGTTTTATTTGATGAAGAATATGTATACAGGGTAGTGCAAAAGTCAGGAGTCAAAGTAGCCAGAGAGAATGGATCTTTTCCGTTCTGTGGCTGCCACTATTTTTAAATAAAAATTACTTTTTTAGTTACAAAATTTATAATAATTTATAATTTGTAATTTATACTTTTTTAGTTTAAAATTATAATTTATAATTATAATTTATAATTTCCTGTATATTATCTGAAAATCAATAAACACCATTTTTGTATTAGAAACTTTATTGATCATCACTTACTATACATACACTTATCACTGACAGTCTTTAACTGATCAATTGATCAATTAATCAATCGTTCAAATTCCCTATTTTCTCTTTATCAAAAAATATGAATTGAACCATGACACAAATCTAAAATAGTGAACTTATAAAGAATAAGGAACCGCATCATAAAATTAAAAACAGTTTATGGCATACCCTAATTACCATACCCAATAATGCCATAACTAACCACTATAAATAATATAGAATTTAATTAAAATATAAGTATTCATTATAAAGTATATTAATTTGGCGTTTAATTTTGAACAATCCTTTGGTTAAGTATATAAAATTTTGAACTTGTACAGTGAACTTCTCAAATCTAAAAATCCGCAAATTATCATCATGAATGTATATCAATTTGATCAATCTTTATCAATTAAATGATCTAGTTGAATAGGAGTTACTAATGTCATAATTTTCTAATGATTAATCGGTAAATTTGACAAATGTCCAATCGATGATCACTAGCACAATTCATTTTAATCAAAAGATTTACTTATCAAATGCATATAGATCAATTTGATTACTCTTAGTTCGTTAAATGACCTTAATTGATTAATAAATATGAGTTATCAAACTCAATATTTTCGAGTGATTAAACGATCAATTTGGCGAATGTCGTAAAATTGATGATCATCTAGTATACACTCCATTTCAATCGAAAGATCAATTAAATGATCTTAAATGATTAGTAAATCTGAATCACCAAATTTAACATTTTTAACCCATTAGTATCCAGCGTCACTTTAATGACTTTTTTTTGGCTAACGCCAGACGATTTTATTCAGTCTCGGGAAAGACCTCTGGCCAATAATGGGTTAAGCGACAAATCGGTAAACATGATGAGTGTCATCAAATCCATGATCGACATCGTAATTAATTTGAATCATAAAGATTTACTTACCAAATGCGGCGGCCAAAATTAGGACGAATGACGGAATCATATTTTCCTACGTTAAAATGTATATCTTGAACGTGAAATCACACTCGGGCTTTTAGTGAAATTAAATTACAGTTCACTTAATTGATTTTTAATAATAGTCCACTTGAATTGTTGTATGTGGTCAATTAATGCAATAATTTACACACTCCACACTATCGCATGTGTGATTACCTTCATTTCTTCCTATTTTGAAATGAAAAATAAGGTTAATATTCAATAGATTCACAAATATATATATATATATATATATATATATATATATATATATATATATATATATATACTATTCCACATCATCAGTCTAAGTACACTTATATTTTATTTCAAATTAATGATTATACAAAATACATCTAACAATAAACACAAAATATATATATATATATGATGAATATATAGATAGATAGATAGATAGATAGATGAATGTATATGGATGTTTTCTGTTTCCCTGCGCACCATAACGCCTCTGGAAGGGAACTGAATCCATCATGAATGTGATCCGAGTTGCAATGCTGAACTAAATCAGGATAAAAAACTTCATAGAGCGGAACGCTTTCGCATGAGGACACGCCGCGCTGCTTTCGCTTGTAGAGCGATTTCTGCGAGGGCAATTGCTCCATTATCGGCTTTCGACGCTGAACGATTTTAACTACGGTTTCGCACGGTATGTACCGATATAGCTAAAGAGAACCTGTACTTCTTACGTGGTTATGATCACTATAGTTTGCTGTGGCAGAGCCATATATTTCCATCTATTTATTTATTTGTTTGTTTGTGTATTTATTTATTTACCTGTCTGTCTGTCTGTCTCTGTCTCTGTCTCTCTCTCTCTCTCTTGCTTCTGGTAGTGATGAGCTATGTAGGAGAGCCTCGTTAGTACGTTGACCTTCTATACGCTTGGCAATAATATTGCGAACTACTTACACCCTGAATGGGTGTATGAGCGGAGTCGTGTTTCGTGTAAAACAGTAAATCCTTTCCCAACACTTCTACTTAAGCTGCTTAAGAGAGAGAGAGAGAGAGAGAGAGAGAGAGAGAGAGAGAGAATAATGCTATTCAGTGTTATTTGCCTAAACTTGATTAATGTTCTACAAAATTCCTGCTTTTGCGGGAGTATAAAACGTGTAGATTTCGGAAAAGCCTAAGTTTAATTAATTCACCTTGACTAAACACGTATGAAGGGGAAGGAACTGAGTGATCTTGTTTACAGTTCAACTCAGTACTTTTGCGATATTCATTGATTTTGCTTAACCTATTCAGCGGAAAATGATCTCCACCTATTGTCATATATATATATATATATATATATATATACATATATATACATTCAACTGCAAAGAACACGCAGTATAAATAACGTAAAGAACGACGCTTGTATAGGAGATATTCCGCGCAAGACGAGAGAGAGAAAACGGAACAAATGAAAAAATGAAGTAACCACCTGGTTACTTCATTTTTTCATTTGTTCCGTTTTCTCTCTCTCGTCTTGCGCGGAATATCTCCTATACAAGCGTCGTTCTTTACGATATATATATATATATATATATATATATATTATATATATATATATATATATATGACGTGTTACTTTCGTGAAATAATTTTCATATATATATATATATATATATATATATACACACACACACACCTGACTAAAGTCCCGTGAGTTGGTCTCTCTTCAGACGAAGGTCAAGCTGGTAGCTTCACTTCTAGGTCTGGCCTGATAGAAAAACGAGTTGCTTTCTTGCGATCTCCATCGTACATGGTAAGCACATTTGGCTTATCTGGTACCTTCCTGAGCCAGACATCTAGTCTTCTTTTGAAGATTTCAACTTTGACCCCCGTGACGTTCCTAAGGTCCTTGGGAAGCTGGTTAAAATGTCTTGGCCCCCTGACAATCAAGTTATTTTCCTTCAGTGCTGAGGGTGTCCCTTGTTGGGCCTTTAGTTTGGGAACACAACACATTCTAACTTTCTTATTTTCCATTGTTGTTTGGATGTTAATTGGCTTAGTTTGAGGTTAGATACCAGTTTTTCGATCATTTTCCATATGAAAATTATGGTGCATCTCTTTCTTCTTCTTTCCATCGAATATAGATTCAATTTATGTAGTTTCTTTTAGTAGTTGAGATCTTTGCAGCCATCATCAATCTTGGCTGTGAAATTCATTTGGACTTCTTCCACTTTGTTAATTTCTTCTTTTTTGTATGGGGACGTCAAGACTGAGCATTAGTCAAGTTTTGGTATGATCAGTGTTTTCAGCAGGAGAATCATTATCGCGTCCCTTCGTTTGAAGGTTCTCAGTTGCTGTCCCGTAACTCAGTTTGCTTTGTTTATCGCTACCTGATTCTGTGTTTCAAATTTTGCATCATCGGTCATTATTACCCCTAAACCTTTTGCGTTCGTGCTTCTCTGAATTTCCTATCTATCTGGGGCATAGTATGCTGTCTATT
Source organism: Bathynomus jamesi (assembly GCA_023014485.1). Classification (NCBI taxonomy): domain Eukaryota; kingdom Metazoa; phylum Arthropoda; class Malacostraca; order Isopoda; family Cirolanidae; genus Bathynomus; species Bathynomus jamesi. The sequence goes on from JAJOZX010000527.1 coordinate 726,458, forward strand.
TAAGTTCTTCATTTCTTCCATATCTCAAGAGCTGAGATATCTCGGTGTTAAAATTCATGTTATTGTCTTCTTACCATTTGTATATTCTGTTTGTATTTCTCTGTAGGGCTTCCACCTCTTCTGTGTTGCCGATTTTTCTGGTGATCTTTGTATTGTCAACAAAGATTGTTACTAAACTCTTATCGTCTACTTCACTGTCTATGTCTGTCAACGTGATAATGAATAGGAGTGGAGCTAATACTGTTCATTGTGGAACTGAGCTGTGTACTTCCCTGAGGAAGTTGTACATCCATTTGCCCACTTTGCCTGTTATTTTCATGGGTTTCACTTTCTGTGCGATAATGTCATGATCACACTTATCGAAAGCTTTAGCAAAATCCGTGTATATTACATCTTAGTTATCATTGCTCTCAAGTACGTCTATGCTATTGTTATAGTACTCTATTAGTTGTGACAGGCACAATCTTCCTGATCGGAATCCGTTCTGGTTCTCACTGAATCTTCCTCACTCACTTTCATCTTTCTTGTGCTTCCAAAAAGTCACATATTTTTTCCCTGACTATTCTTTCAAATATTTTGGTGAGATGTGATGTCAGTGACACCGGTGTATAGTTCTTTGCTTGAGACCTGTTTCCCTCTCACTTTATATAGAGGAACAATGTTCACTCTTGTTAGTATGCTTGGTATTTTCCCCATGTCCAGGGATCTTCTCCATATCCAATAAAGGGGTGCAGCTGTTTCATCCTTGCAGTGTTTAATCAACAAGGCATTCCATTTGTCCGGGTCTGCAGCTGAATGTGATTTCATTTGTCCAATAGCTTTCGCTATATCTTCCGCGGTAAATTCAAAATCAGTTGTACATTCTCCATTTAATTACTCTTCAAAAAAGGTATTTCTGTCAGGTACTGCTTCGTTTCCTTTTGGAGTACTGAAAACTGACTCATACTGAACTCTCAGTATTTCAGCAGTTTCTTTTAGAGCATCGGTTAGCTCCTTATTTTCTTTTCCAGAGGGTGTGATAGTGGTCCACGTTTCTCTTTTCTTTTCGCGAAACTATAAAAGTATTTTGGGTTATCTTTTATTGTTTTTACCGCATCATCCTCTTCTCTCTCTGAATTGCCCTTCATTAGGGCTTGTATTTCCCTGTCTATACTTCCAATTTTGCTTGTATCACGTTTGTTGGTATGTAAGTAATTAATTTCGTGGCTACTCTCCTTCTCTTGCGGAATAGTGTTCGTTTTTGCCTCTGGAAATAGTTCCTCTTTCCCTTTGGTTGTACTTTCGGAACATATCTTTTTAAGATTTCCAGTTTTTTTCATGGTTATTAGCATTTCTTCGGTTGTTTTATCCTCTAAGACTGTTTTCCACTATATTTGTGCCATATGGGATCTGATTTCTTCCCAATTTATAGTCTTACAGTTTAGATTAAAAACCTTAAATTCGCTTCTTTCTTCAGTATGAGTATTTTTTTAAGTGCTCTCGCCATATTAGTGGATACCTCGCTAATACTGTGGTCTGAGATATTTGTTGGTGCTATTTTTATATCATTGATTAAGTTGGTGTTATTCGTGAATACCAGATCGAAGCAGGTATTTTTTCTGGTGTTATCTGTTATCTCCTGTGTTAACATAAATTCATTTGGTAGAGCTATCAACATTGTAGACTACTTAGATTATATAAGGTTTTATTTTTTTATTTCCAATATATTTGTTAAATTTTTTTTTGTTTTGTACGACTGAGGGAGACTAATACATTTCCATTCAGGCCGCAAACTTCCTTCTTTCCTCCAAACTCAGCGTTGTTGCCATTTCAAATGCTTATTCAGTACTCTTTAATTTTCAAATCCTTGTAACAGAAAAACCTGTATAAGTGTTAATTTTTTTTATCACCCTATATATATATATATATATATATATATATATATATATATATATATATAATATATATATATATATATTATATATATATATATATATATATATATATATATATATATATATATATATATAATAATATATATATATATATATATATATATATATAATTATTGATACATTCACAGTTTAAATGGAAGTAGGAAGAGTTAAATATCTTTTTACATAGAGCACCATTCCGCCCATACATCCATTTCAAGATACGAGCAGCTCGCAGTTGCATTGCCAAACAAATGGGGGATCAAAGTATTGACGAGGCTTTCGTACGTGGTTCATCACCACTGAAAACAGCAATGCTCTGTGCTAGTCTAGTTCAAAGAATATCCATATCCGTATTCAGTTTATTACAATTTTCGTTAGTTTGTATTGCAGACTCACCCAGTTATTGCCTATCAGTCCTGATACCTGATTCTTCAGGAGTACAACACACAGCAAGTTTGTGTTTCCTCTCTAAGGCAGTACAAATTTACCTGCATCAATCACAGTTATACTCGTACTACCTCAGGCTTGCTTTACATAAATTGGACTAAAGTTCACAAGTATCCGAAATCGCAAACCGTCCGTATACAGGCCTGTATTTAGTTTAGAATATTTTTTTTTATATATAGCTGTAGACTCAACACGGAAAAACACTGTATTTGTAAACTCAAACGGAATAGAATTTAGGGAAGATTTTAAAGATGTTTTGGTTGTGCCTTTCAGTTCCGAGTCATGTCGTAATAGTTTGCCATCAGGTCTTTATACAGTTTCTAAAGTACCTTGCACTACTCGTACTTTTTTACGAAGAGACCACTCACCGGAGGGGGCCTCTAGCACTGGGGTTTACAAAATCCCATGTTTGAATTGCTCTAAATGTTATATCGATGAGACCATTGACTTTAAACGTCGTCTTTATAAGCACAAATATGGTATAAATATTGCTAATGATAACTTAGCCTTACATAAACAGCGCTTAGAATGTAACCATAATATAAACATTAATAATTCCTATCTTCTTCTTAATGCTGATAACAGTGATAGGAGAAAATTGGTTTAGTTCTATTTGATAAAAAATACCGATAATTTTAATGTCAAAAACAGTCTATTTTCCTTAGAATTTTTAACCAGCTTTTATTTAGCCAAAGAATCTTGTATACAGTCTGTATTCAAACGTTTTCAGTTGTCAAGGGCATAACGTTTTTTTTTAGCTCCCTTTTGAGTGTCCTTTCTCTCACTTCAGTTTTTATTCCAGCCCGAATGAAGAAGGTAGTACCTTCGAAAAGCTTTGCAATTCCTTTTAATTTAATTTTAGTTCTTTTAAATTAACTTTTGGGGAGATTTTACTATTTTATTGAATTTGCGCAAGGTTATAGTGTTTTCTAAATTATATATACACACACAGTAGCGCTCATAAGTATTTGTACAGAGAATTATTTTTGTTATATTCGTCCTTATCTTTTGGACCAATCATTGGATACTTATGAAAAGTTTATTGTTCGTTTGGAAAAATTCAACAAATAAAAAATTAATTTAACCCCCAACATATAATCAAAGAATTTGAGGAAAAAAAAAAAAGTTAAAATGCAAAGGTGGATAATGACCTAACCTAACTTAGGTTACGTTATGTTAGGTCATTATCCACTTTTTGTCAATTTTGTATCATGGTACAAATTACGCGAATTTACTGAAAATTTCAGGGATTTCATGAAATCACTAAAGTAATTTCATAATCTTACTGTAACATATATTATATATATGTTACAGTAAGATTCTGAAATTACTGTAGTATATATATATATAAATAATTATAGTTAATTGTGATTATAGTTAATAAACCTTTTGTGACGAACGTCAGACTGGAGCAGGTTTGGCTCTTTTCTTCGCTAATATATTAAGGCTTTTGAGTTTCCAAAATTCAGAGCCGGATTTTATCACGAAACACTCAAAGCGAACACGCTTATTGCGTGATCAGATTTAATATCACGCAAAGTCGAATGATTGTAAGAATAAGCGGTGAACTGCCGCTATTCTTCTTTCTAATAATTCATTTATTTTATACACTGCGTTCGTTCGTTCAATATTTCGGTGATAATCTCAAGATTAGAATTATGTTGTTTTAGTCACAATGGTTCGTTTTAGGATTCTTTACGAAACAGCGTTTTTTCCTCGTGTTTCAAAAGCGAGTTGGTTGAGTCTCGTTGTATCTTTGATGAGGATTAGTTCGTCTCTTGCCCTTACTGTGTTAGTTGTTTCCAAGATGATTAATATGCTAGCTTATATTTTTTGATTTACTGTTAGAATTATTGGAGCTATTGAAGAATAGGGCCCCCAGCCTTCTTTAGTTAGCTTTATAAGGCTAACTAACTAAAATATCATGACCTAACCTAACCAATCGTCAAGGGCGTACAGTTGACCTTACGATTGGTTAGGTTAGGTCGTGATATTTTCGTTAGTTAGCCTTATAAGGCTAACTAAAGAAGGCTGGAGGCCCTGATCTTCAAGTGATCTGAATTATTTGTAGAGGAGAGATGTACTATAAAATCAAACATACTCACCTGCTCTGTAAATGTAGGGATGTTATGTTTTCAAGCAGATGTATTTGCTACTATGTGTACAGTACATCTTGTATAACGTATTCTTGTCCTTGAATGAAGATTACTTGTTTCATATAAAAAATACGGAAGCAGTGCTTTGCTCGTTCGCGTAATTAGTTTAAAGGGTTTACATCGTAAGAAATCTGCATGGGGTCCAATTTTCAAAATCTGTTTCCTTATTATAGCAAATATTTACATAATGCGCTTGCATGAGACCTTTATTACTCATATTTTCTTTCCATTTGTGGTATAATCCCTTTTTACGATCGTCCATGAATGACCTACAACCAGAACAGAAATATTTGATGACCTTTTTGCGTGGTTATCGTACATTGTTTATTTTTTTTTATCGTGGATGAGGGAACCTATTTTGAGCCCAGATGTGGCCAGTATGCCCAAATTCTTTCATTTGGGCACATTTGGTTATACTTTGGGTAGTCATAATGGAAGTTCCTTTTCTTCACCTATTTGGGCGCGAAATCGAACAAATTATTTTTAGCGAGTTATTGAGACCTTATCGGTAAATCATCAATTGTCTTCGGGAGACAAGGGTCAGATATAGTTCAAGGAAGACTGTAACATGATCGGTGCAATTATTGCACTAAATGCGCTAAATTAATATACTAAACGTTTATATATATATATACGGGGCTCCAATAAACCTTAGCCCCCCCCCGCCCATGGCCTAAACCATTAGAGGTACAGTAAAACTAAACATACCTCACAAAAGAGAATTTAATCCTGCATTTAATGAGAAACAATTAAAACTTGGTGTTCCCGCCATTGGCTTCCAAGACAGCCTAAATTCGCTTTGGGTAGCTTGCCAAAAGTGACGTGAATAGATCTTGATCGTTACGCAAATTTGCTAAAACAGTTTCAATGTGTTGCGACATTGTATCCTTCGAAAATCGACTTGCTGCAGGTTCTTGAAACAAGAGACATTCAACCTTGTCCTTTATAACTGATCTAATGTGTTCACAGACGTTCAGGTCAGGAGAATTTCCTGGCCATTCTTCATTTCCAAAGAAATCGATCTCATGGTTCCGCAACAACTGTTGAGTGGCTAATGCCTTAAAGCAGGGGGCCTTATCGTGCAGAAGTGTGACCTGATCGACACCCATAACATTGTTTGGGTTTCTTAGAAAAGGAATGACATGCTGGGATAGAATAATATCATGAAAATACTGTCCATCCCAACTCTGACTATTTGGCTTCAGCACCCACATGAGCTTCTTTTCAGTGAACAAAACAAACACACCAACACAGTCTGGACTTTTTAATAATTCGCGATAATGTTCATTGTCATCGATTTTATCTGGTGTTGTGGCCCACACTCGATCATTTTGGTAGTTAGACCGACGTGTTACGTAAACAAAAAATTCATCGGAGACAGCTAAATGCATGAAATCATCCACATCCCAATCTTCAAGATAATGGGCAAACCACATTCTGTCATAGATGTTAAGTTGAGTTTTTCTTGGCTTTGGAAGTTCATGCAAGGCTTTAAACCTTGCCTATGACGGTACAGTCGAATGATCTCACCACTAACGATCTTTCCTCACAACACTTCGATCTCTCTAGAAAGTTTAGCACAGCTGTTTTTCCGCTTACGCGTACCGCTTTCAATGATGTCCTTTGTTTCCTGAGAGAGTGGCAAATTTGGGCGCCCAGATTTGGTTGTATCCATTTCACATTCACCAAAGTTTTATTCCAATTTCTTTTGACGAAGTCCTCACTTCTTCGCAACTTTTTGGCAACCCATGAACGTGTTATAAAGGTGGCTCCAGCATCACGAGCTTCCGAAATGTTATTGCTCGTATGCGATCTATCACACGTTGCCTCTCCGAATCACCAATTAATTGAGAAGCCATTATATTATCACTTTATCAGCTAGAGTAATTTTAATACCTGCAATAAATAAAGAATTTTATATATTTTTATAATCACTAAAAACTATTTCGATATAAGTAAACATATAAGCTGCAAATAGAGGGGGGGGCTAAGGTTTTCTGGAACCCCTTATATGGGTCGAACACAGATAGACCCTGAACAGCTGATCAAACTTAACCAAAGTAAGTACAGTACACTGTAAACAGCGTTCCTAAAGCTTCAAGGCGAAGGTTCTTAATTAACTTTTTAATTTTAACATTCCAACTGTAAGTTACTCGACTCGTATTGATCCTTTTTTCTTTCTAAAGCCAATTTCGCTGAACTCATCTAAGAAAACAGCAAATACAGGGGTGACCAAAAGTTACTGAACAGTTCAAAATTAGATTGCGTCATTCAACTAATGAGATGTTATTTATTTAGTTATAGTAACTCAAATTAATATAATTAATTGGTTCAGTGTTCATATTAAGAATGTCTTTCTATTTATTTAAGAATGATTTTAACCCTTTCATGCCGTATGGGCGCAAATGAGACCATCAAATTTTGAGATTTTAGTCATTCTGGAGATATAACACAAGTATTTTTTTGTGGCATGAAAATTAAACGAAAATCAGGTATGAAAGGGCTAAATAAAGGTTAGTCTTACTGTTCAGTAACTTTCGACCACCCCCGTATAATCTGCTTCGCTTTTAGTTTCGATTACATTCCTTCTCAATATTAACGATATTTGTGTTCAATTACAGGGTGGCCACAAAGTCCCTTTGCGTGAAAAACAAGGGCAACATACAGCTATGCTCTAATTTCACTGCAAAGGGACTTTGTGGCCACTCTGTACAGTACCAGGCTTAAATTAAACATTTACGCTCATTCATACTCTTCAAATGATAATATTGAATCAAAATGAGGAATACCATCTCGAAAAGAGCCATCTCCATGATCAAGAGATCACGATCAATTTCCTTGGTTAACCTTGGTTAACCTTGGTTTTGCTTCCGCTCGAATTGTTCATTCTGACGAAGGTCAAGTTTGTCATTCCACTTTAGACCCGCAGTTTAACGTGGAATCCGAACCATACCCCACCAGCAGCCCGGCGTCTTAATCACTAGGCTACCCAGGGTACCCAGTTATCTACCAACCAACTTTTTTTTATTGTGTGGAAGGATGTACAGTTAGGTTTTGCTGCGCGCCGCCTGCCATCACCGTGGCACGGACTAGATCTCATAACTTTGAAAGTCAAGCAAAAGTCTGATTATAAGAAATGACTACCCATGTTATCCCCAAATGAGTTTTATCTATCCCATATCTACCAATGCTTGATACTTAGTAACTGTTTTAACCAGCTTCCGAAGGACCTCAGAAACATCACAGGGGACAAAGTTGAAGTCTTCAATAGAAGACTTGATGCCTGGCTCAGGACGATACCAGATGAGCCGGGTGTACCTGGCTATGTGCGATAGAGAGCGCAAGAGAGCAACTCGTTCCTCCAAAGGTTACGAGGTTAGGAAAAATCCTAAAAACAAACATTGTATATTACTTTTTGCTACTCAACGAAAAATGAAAAACCATATCCAAAATCAGAGAAAGTTAAAGTCGTTTGAACGGGAGACTTCCAAACTGTATTTACATTTTAAAATAATTTAAAAATTGGAGGTAAAAGTTCAGAAAAAAAGGTGAAGTTTTAAACAAATTTATTAATACAATTGAATACATTAAATGCATAAATATAAGGTGATTCGAAAGTCCTGCCTCAGATATAACTATACTAAGGCTAAGTTTAATTAATTCACCTCGACTGAACACGCATGAAGGGGAAGGAAGTGAATAATCAAGTGAATGATCTTGTTTGCAGTTGAACTCGGCACTTTTGCGATATTCACTGCTTCTGCTTAACCTATTCAGAGGAAAATGATCTCCACCTATTGTCATATATATATATATATATACACACAGTACAGTATATACTGTATATAAACCTGGCTAAAGTCCCGTGAGTTGGTCTCTCTTCAGACGAAGGTCAAGCTGGTGGCCTCACTTCTAGGTCTGGCCTGGCAGAGAAACGAGTTGCTTTCTTGCAATCTCTATCGCACATAGCCAGGCACATTTGGCTTATCTGGTACCGTTCTGAGCCAGACATCTAGTCTTCTTTTGAAGATTTCAACTTTGACTCCCGTGACGTTCCTAAGGTCCTTTGGAAGCTGGTTAAAATGTATTGTTCCCTTGACAACCGAGTTATTTTCCTTCAGTGTTGAGGGTGTCCCTTGTTGGGACTTTAGTTTGGGAACACAACACATTCTAACTTTCTTATTTTCCATTGTTGTTTGGATGTTAATTGGGTTTAGTTTGAGGTTAGATACCAGTTTTTCGATCATTTTCCATATGAAAATTATGGTGTATATCTCTTCTTTTTCCATCGAATATAGATTTAATTTAAGTAGTATTTTTCAGTAGTTGAGATCTTTGCAGCCATCATCAATCTTGGCTGTGAAATTCATCTGGACTTCTTCCACTTTGTCAATTTCTTTTTCTTTCTTTTCTTTTAAAGACTTCAAGACTGAGCAGTAGTCAAGTTTTGGTGGTATGATCAGTGTTTTCAGCAGGGGAATCATTATTTCGTCCCTTCGTTTGAAGGTTCTCAATAGCTATCTCGTAACTCTCTTTGCTTTGTTTGCTTTGTGTAAATAAAACACCCTATAAAAATATAAATTTAAAAAATAGTAAGTAATACAAAACAGTTAAACTTTAATTACTGTTTTAATAAAAAATATTAAATTTGTGTTTACATCGTCCACGCACAGTTGGGCGCAGACAAATATTTTTTGACTCCGACTAGCACTTCGCGGACGGCTCTTCTGAGGCGTATAACTTTTTTTAGAAGAAATTACACCACACACATTTGACACCAAAAGATAGAGGGCGTCGTCGCGAATAATTTGATGTAAACATCGAACAAATTCGTTCACTACAAAAAGGTTTAGAGCAAAGTTTATTTGGCCAAAAAAGTTGTTCAGCTGAATAAACTTTATGTCCGCGTGAAGCTTGGTAGAGTTTATTCGTCGAGAGTTCTGAGCTCCGTCCAACATCACGCCTCTTCTTGACAGCACTCAAAAACAAAATTTCGGCCATTTTATACTTCGTGTTGTGCGAAAAATAGTTCACAATCGATAATAATAAAACGTCTATCGTCTTATGAAATGTATATTGAGCAAAATTTGTGTTTAAAACGCGGACCAGTCTGAAAAGTGCGTCCTACTTTCTAAAAAGGCAAATCTTTTTTTTGGTGCATAAAATAAACCTGAAAAAAAGAGCAGGACAAGAATAACGCACAAAAAAAAACATTTGCCGTCAAAAATAATTCAAAGTTAAAAAAACAAAAAGTATTTAGCGGCAGCTTTTAACATGTATAGCTCTACATGTTAAACGATGCCGCTAAATACCCTTAAAATGTTTATTAACTTTGAATTTTTAACGTCAAATGTGTTTTGTGCGTTATTCTTGTCTTGTTCTTTATAAAGATTATTATTATGCACACAAAAAAAGATTTGCCTCTTTGCAAGACACATTTTTCAGACTGGTTAGTATGGCTGCATCCAAGATACGTGTACACGAGTAAAGTTAATTAGCTTCCAGCTCCTGTTTCATATTTCGGATCAAGTAAAGATAAGCACCCCCAACCTTTTTTAGTTAGCTTTATAAGGCTAACTAACGAAAATATCACGACTTAACCTGGATAAAGAGAAGGTCGATTGGTCGATTGTCGTGTGGCCTCGCTGGAGGTAGAGATCTTTTCTCTTCCATCCTCCGAGAAGGTGTCGGTGGTTCTGCTATCGGCATCTGTTGTCACTTTTGTAGGGGGCCTGCTTCCCTCTTGTGAGGTTAGTAGGCCTCGGGGTTCGGATCCCCAAATCTACGAGAGAGCCTGCTCTTAACGCCTGCGCGTGCCTGGTTGAGCCCGGGCACCTGTCTTCTTCTACTCACGCTCTCGTTTATGTTCTACTCTTTCTCTATTTCTTTCCCATTTCTTCGTCTGTTCCAATTTCTCTTCTTCACTATCTTCTTTCTTGGTCACATCGACACATCGACACGACTTAACCTAACCAGTCGTTAGGTCAACTGTATGCCCTTGACGATTGGTTAGGTTAGGTCGTGATATTTTCGTTAGTTAGCCTTATAAAGCTAACTAAAAAAGGTTGGGGGTGCTTATCTTTACTCGATCCCATATTTCACATTTGGTGATATCTTCTAACTGAATAGTGCGTGATTATTATAGCTTCATATCGGGATACATCTGGACGTTAGAAAGGAATAAAATGTCATGGGCATTTCTGAATATATGAAAAGCAGGTGCTGAACACTTAAAACACGAAGTAAAACAGTACATAAACTCATTTTTATATCGTACTTATATCAGTAAAAAGTATTTCCAAGGAAATGGTAAGGAAAAACATAAATTTCTATTCACGACATTCACATGCTAGTGGTATATATATATATATATATACGTATATATATATATATATATATATATATATATATATATATATATATATATATATGGAAATGAACTCAGAATGGTCCCCTGAGGTGTTTTATGATACACACAGACCGTGCATGGAACAAGGAACTCTTCTGGGATAATTAAATCCACTATAGTCCGAATAAGTAATGGTAAATGACAAATACCATAGTTTTTCTTTTTCATGATGCTAGCCCGACGTGGGCAACGGGTCACTCGCAAAGAGGTCCCATAAATATAGCTTCCCTCACCAGCTATCTGCAAAGCAGACAGGACCCAGCTTTGGGACATGGATCTAGGGTTTAAAGCAGCCCCACGTCGGGCGAGCATCATTAAAAAGAAAAACTATGGTATTTGTCATTTACCATTACTTATTTGGACTATAGTGGATTTAATTATCCCAGAAGAGTTCCTTGTTCCATGCACGGTCTGTGTGTATCATATATATATATATATATATATATATATATATATATATACACACACACACACACAAATTATTGTTGTCGTCACACCATGTACATAATATACTTCTCGAAAGCTATCTAAGGTCTTCGTCAGTGTTCACTTTTAAAGTAAAGCAACCTGTTAGTTTACCCATGAATATATTATTTTTCCAATTTTCTTTATAACCAAAGAAACTAGTCAATAAATATGGTAAACTAATATAAAAACAAATGTAAAGAAAATATTGCACTCAATTTCTGTCACTGGAAAGTGTTCTGTATTTACAACTTCTTTATTGATCTAAAAACACTAACTTGTATAAAAAATGTGAAATTGAAGATTACACTCGGCCTCAATCGATGCCTGAAACCGAATCATTAAAGAAAGAAAGAGGCCGAAAGCAGGCAAAGAAAGAAGAATAGGCGTATTATTATTGAAAGGCTTAATTCTCAATAAATTCCGATTCTACTTTTTGTCGACAGAGGGCGCCTCTCTAGTTGTCTTAAAAAATACATTGAATTAAATTCGCCTCTTCCGCTTCTTGATCTCACATCAAGAAAGAAGTTTTAAAGTAAGACTGGACCAGTAAAAAAATAAAGTTTAGAGGAATGCGTAGAACCAATTGAGACGTATAGAATAGAAAGTACGTACGACCGGAAATCAAGTTACTACTCGTTAACGTTATTATGGGTTATTACTCGTTAACGACTGAACCGAGTTTAATGGTTTTGGTCTCAAGCCCGTGTGGACGCGGTCACACGCTCACACCCACGGGGTACAGCGTGCTGATTGGTTACTGCGCAAAACGGGATATCGGGAAACTGGGGAATACGCCTGTGCTATTTTAATGGCCTCAATTGTACTTTCCATATAATCGTACCAAATTCATATTAATTATCTCTCTCGCCCTGCCCGAATTGTTCATTCTGACGAAGGTCAAACTTTTACGGTCAAGCTGGGTTTTGCTGCGCGCCGGCTGCCGTCTCCGGGTCTCGAACCCGGGGCAGATGGATTCGTAGTCAGCGACGCTAACCACTACACCACCGAGGCGCATATATATATATATAATATATATATATATATATATATATATATCCACTCCAAAGGTGGATGTTGCGGATATGTATGCAACGACCTAACTTGTTCTCGTATTCCTGAACTTGAACCCTTCGAATTCGATACCCTCTGGCTACCGCTTACTTACCAATCTCAAACTAAATACATCTGCGCTGTCGACCTTCGTCTTAATTCTACTGACTAATCAAAATTCTTTAACTACCTCGCTTCCAAAGTAGAATACATTCTGTCCCACTCTCCTTTTGCTGAAATCTCCAATTGGTGTGATTCCAATGTTCACCACCACCTTTGGCTTTCCTCCCATTTCACTTCCATCCCTGGTGAACTAGCTTATAACGTTTACATCCTGAATGACCTAAAGCAGATTGTACAGCACCCTACTCGTATCTCCGATCGCCTTGGAGATAGGTCCAAAAGTCTGGTTTATTTTTCACCAGTCATCCTTCCTCTTACTCTGTCAAACTTTTTTCTCCGTTGGGCTCCTCCGACCACAATCTTATATCTGTTTGCTGTCTTATCGCTCCAATTCGGCCTCTGGATCTTCCGAAGAGGAGACGCCTTTGGCACTTTGGCGCCGCTGATTGGAAGGCCCTTAGTCAGTTCTTCGTTGATTTCCCATGGAATGATTACTGCTCCGTGGCAAGTGGCGCTCCGAGTGTGCTGTGCGCATCACGGAGGTGATTCTCTCGGACACGGAGGCGTATTCTATATTCAATTCCTACTACTAATGCCAAAAAAAATTGGTTTAACTTTGACTGTTCTAATGCTATCCGCAACAGAGAGGAGTTTTTCGGAAGGTATCGTCGCCATCCAACTCCTGACTCTCACTTAACTTATATTCTTGCCCGGAATCGTTCAAAATCTGTTCTTCGACTCGTCAAAAATTCATTCATCCGACAAAATTGTGAAAACCTATCTAAATGTAATTCTTCTCGCTCTTTCTGGCATCTACCTAAGAACCTCTCCAACAACTTTACTTCTTTCCCTCCTCTTTTTCATTCCAATGGAACAGTTGCCAACTCTTCTCCTGATAAAGGTGAACTCTTTGTTCTAACTTTCGCCCCCAACTCAAGAGTGGACGATTCCGGTGCTGTTCCTCCATCTCCTCCTCCCTCTGACTTAATTATGTCTGAAATTATAATCTTTTCCAAAGATATTCCTTCTGCCCTATCTGGGCTTAACTCTAGGAAGTTAAGCGTCCCTCCTGATGTTGTCCCTCCTGTTGTTCTCAAAAACCAGTGCTGGGCACTTGCGCAAACACTTGCGCAAAACGCAAATTGCGCAATTGGGCAAGTGTGATTTCGGTTGCGCATTTGCGTTTGCGCCAATTCTTGCGCAAACTTGCGCATTTGCGTTTGCGCAAGTACTTGCGCAAACGCAAACTTGTGCGCAAACGTGAAAAAAAAACAAATATTAAAAATAGTGGATTTAGCTCATAAACACGTGACTGCCAGACAGGTGGCGCCGCCAGACAGCAGTGAGCACTCAGTATACCAACAACGCTAGTGAAACACGTTTGTTTGATTAGTTGATTTTAATTTTATTTCAGAGTTCAAACTACTAACTACTCTAGTAACTTCTAGAAACTTCATAAGTCATAACTACTGTCTATAACTAGTGAACCATGGACAGCCTCAGACACCAGTCTCTGTCCAGCCCCACCTCTGCCCCCAGCCCGGCCGGCAGCGTGACCAGCCATGGCTCAGAGCCTCACCAGGAGGAAGAGGACCTCAACAACCCCTGGCCCCCACCTGGACACCTTCTTTGGACCTTTGACCAGCAAGAAGAGGGTGGTTGAGAGGGGCAGGGTGGTCTACAGGGGCAGCATCATCTGTAAGAGGTGCAAGGCCAAGGTCAGCTTCAACACCATCAGCATGTACAGTGTACACCCTCAAGAGCCACTACCAACATGTGAGTTTAAGTTTATTTATAAATTTAAAATTTTAAAAAAACTTGATAAGTAGTTAACTTCAGAAATTATTATTTATTAAAATATAATTAAATATTAAATAATAAATTATACTTTGTCTCAATTCAAACACTTCTGTTGTATATCACTGTTATTACAATATAATTTAAAATTTTTTTTTCAAGGTTCACCCCAACCAGAGCAAAGACCTCCTCGCTGCCATCACTGGTGGGTCCAAGCGCGGCCGGTCCCTCTCTGGCGACACCAAGGACTCTGGCTCCAAGAGAATGCGCCAGGCCAGCATAGAGTCCTCCTTTGCTGGATCTGCCGCCTTCAACAATAGCAAGGCCCAGGACCTTTTGCACAGGTAAATAAATAATAATTATAAATCTTAATTTTATACACTAATAATAGAATAATTTAAATAATTTATTAAATATATCAAATATTTATATGATATAAAAATAAAAATTCATTGTAAAGATAAGATAAAGACTTTCCTTACAATCATACCTAATCTTTTTTGTAACTTATGTTTTAAAATACATTTATTGAAAATGTTCAAAATGAATTTAATTTTCAACTTCTCCACAGGTTCATGGTTGAAGAGATGGGATCAAATGTAGAATTCGGACCCCAGCCTTCTTTAGTTAGCTTTATAAGGCTAACTAACGAAAATATCACGACCTAACCTAACCAATCGTTAGGTTAACTAAACGCCCTTGACGATTGGTTAGGTTAGGTCATGATATTTTCGTTAGTTAGCCTTATAAAGCTAACTAAAGAAGGCTGGGGTCCGAATTCTACATTTGATCCAAGAGATGTTGCCCGCCAAAACCACGGAGTCCCCATCTTTCACCAGGTTCCTCAAGTACCTGAACCCCAGCTTCAAGCTCCCCTCCAGGCGGACCTACATGAGGAACCTCAAGAAGAAGGCCGAGGCAGGGAAGACAGAGCTCACCTCCATCCTGGACGAGGTCAACTATGTGGCCACCACCTCTGTTAATAAAGTCTTTTGATTTGATTTGATTTGATTTACTATAAATTTAATTTTATACAGGGTGTCCCAAAAAAACCGCACCTATTTTTTTTTGAAAACCCTGTATATATAAATAGTTTGCGTTTGCGTTTGCGCAAGCGCAAGTTTCGAGAAGTTTGCGCATTTGCGCTTGCGCAAGGTATGGGTTTGGGTTTGCGCATTTGCGCTTGCGCAAGTGAATTTTCGTTTGCGCTGCCCAGCACTGTCAAAAACTGTACTTCTGTGCTGACACCCTGCCAAGGGAAACTGTTTCGTCTTTGCTTTTCATCTGGTGCTTCCTTCCTGCTGGAAGTTCGCTTTCACTCAGTCCTAAAGAAGGGTGACCACTCTCAACCCTCAAACTATCATTCATTTGCTTTGATTTCTTGCCTTTCTAAAGTTTTTGAATCTATCCTTAATAGAAAGATTCTTAAACACCTCACAATCATGTCTCTAATTTAGCCACGGCATTCTTTAAGCCGGAGAAGTACAGCAAAGAACTGCAGGTAAATTTTGCGTTGAAAAATAGTAATAAAATACATCATTGGTTTATCCTTCATGAAATTGTTACGTCACCACTTATAATTTATCTCAGGATGGTTCCATTTATTCTGAAATCCTTCCTCTCTTTCTGCATAAGACTATTTAATAAACTTACCAGTATATTTTATAGTAATGTCCCTAGCAATTATTCCGTATGAACATTACGAAAACCGGTTATTATAAACTAGTAATTAAGTCGCAGTGATCGTTCAGGAATGTACGAAGTGTAATTAAATGACTATTAATAAAAATGCGGAAATGCTGAGATTTGGTTAAGGAAGAAATTAATTATGATAATTTTAGTGATAGAAGGTCAAAGGTCAATGTCACAGCGGCAGATCAACCATTTTTGGCTGGAGAACGAGGTTTAAGTGATCTCATGAGACACTCTCTAATTATTATTAGTATTATTATATATTATTATTATTATCTGTAGTATTAGTAGACTCAAAGAAATTCCGTGCAGAAAAGTGCATGTAATAATTTTACACATGTCCAATCTGATCGAGGGACAGCAACCAACATGATTAATTAAACACGGAAACGTTGCTCTCTCTAAACCTCAAATAATAGCATTCATTGCACTGAGTGTACTGTATTCTTTGACGCTACTGAGCATTCGTAGTACTGTACATTTTACATTTTACATTTTACTCAACTACAAAATTGCTGTAATGAAAAGCACACGAACTGTGCTAATTTCAATGCGCTTCCAAACTGATCCAGGTAGTAGTAGTAGTAGTAGTAATAGTAGTAGTAACATCATTTAAGTCTTTCTACTAAAATGAAAATAAAATTGCATTTAAGAGGAAAGTCCTTTATACAGTAATAAAATAAAAATCCCAATAATAATGAGTGATTATTTTTAATTCATTACTTCATAAAACAAAGCTCAATGTTTGTATTCAAATTCTGACATTGTTCAGTTATCAGTAATTGAGAGTTCGTGAGAAAATAATTTAAAAATATTATTTGTTAATATACAGAAAAGAATACTTGGTTAAAACAGCCAAAATACATTATTGTTTACTATTTGTCAGTCACTCCAAATGACTAATTGAGCCCCATCCAATGACTGCACTAACGTGTTCACAGAAACACGATGTAAGGTTGCATGAGTAATGTCGGCAAGGGCATGTACATTATTTTGCTTTAACGTTTCGAGGTTGCGGGCATTATTACTCGAAACTAGCTTGAAATTTTACAGGAGACAACGTTTTTCTCAGATAAAGCTTGGTTTAATCTGAGTGGTTACATTACTAGCTAGAAAACAAGGATCTGGAAGACTGAGAACCCTCATGGTGTACGTGAAGAATCACTATACTCACTGAAGATTGGCGTTTGGTGGGTCATTTCGCGGCGGCGTGTTGTTGGTCCTCTGTTTATCACAGAAACTGTAATTGCTGAATTTTATCAGTAAAAATTTAGCAAGTTATCGTCATGCTAGAAACTGACGAAGGTAACTCGTGCTTTCAGCAAGACGGAGCAACCGTTCATACTGCGAACTCAACAATTCAAATGATTCAAGAATCGTGTAGTCAGCAAGAATCTCTGTGCCAAACTTGACGTCACATGCATGACTAATTGACTATGTTCTGTGTGGATACATTAGGGAAAGAGTATGCGTAAACAATTCCCTCGACTTGGAGACACTGAAACAAAACTAGACCACAAGCCACATCCGACATCATTCTTGCAACCTTACATCGTGTTTCTGCAAACATGCGCAAATGTGTTGCAATTTGCTTGCAGGAACTAGGTTCTCATTTCCGACAATTCTTGCTATGACACTTTTGTCCATAGGTGACATGTGTTTCTTCGATATTAGCAGTTGATTAGATACTCAAATAAAGTCGAAAAAGACATATACTGTACTGTACGATATAAAAGTGAACTGTATTCGACATGTTTACAGTGAAAACAGTAAAACGAACTAAGGCGATAAAAAATTAGGTTATGTTTTGTTAGGTTAGGTTGGGTCTGCCTATGGCAGATGAAGCTATAGGTAATTATATAGGTTAGTTTAGGTAAATTTAGTTTGGTTAAGGTGAAATGAGTAAAAGTTAAGAGAAAAGTCGTTAATTATATTATGGAAGCTATTCCATGGTATGCCAGTTAATTGTATATGATACAGCAAACTATTAATAAAAAAAAAGGCCATGAAATTTCAGATAAGAGGGTGAAAGTGGGGTAATATTATTGATTCTACGTGGGTCTCACCATCATTTTACGCATATATGCAAATAACTTTTATAAGCAAAGGTGGAATGACCATGTACATATATTGAAAATATTGCAAACGGCACGAATGATGTAAAACAATAATGACTGAGATGTAATTAGTTACTGTTTTTAAATTTATTAAATGAAATTTGCACGAGTGCCTAGTTTTATCTTGTATAACAATGTTCAATCAGGGTTGAAAGAGTTGGAAAGAGATGATGTTTCTTTGAACGAATAGGAAAACTAACTCAAATACAAGTCACCACTTGTGAAGCTTCCTTTTTAACACCGTCAGGTTGTCTCAAACTTGTTTGAAGGTCTTTAGGCATGTCTGAAAATCCTGTTAGGATGACATTGTTAGTATTCAGCCAATGTACTTACGTAATACAGAGGTAGTTTTACCTGTAACTTAAGTAAGACTTATATTATTATGTAATTTTGAATTCAAGGGAACTGCAGGAGATAAACAAAACAAAATTTACATCGTTGCATGCTGCTTCATACGAATTAGCATGTGATTTACGCAGAGACGTCAACTTTGAAGTATGAAAATCCGTAAGATTTTGCCTGATTTTGATAACTGAAAACATATCCCACATAATGGAGTTTGAGACTTAAAATCTGTGAGTCTCACGGAAAATCGTGGGAGTTGACATGTCTGTTTACGTTCTCGCGCTGATTACCCCATAATTTCACATAGTGGATGATTTTTTAAAATATCTGACACGTTTAAAAAGTTTGTATGTTTTTATTAACTGAAATAAAGACATCAAACTTCTACTGTACTTTCTCTACACATGGAGACTTAGTCCCCTAGTGCAAAACATGCTCTATATTATGTTCTTTCAGGTTACAATACTTACAAGATACTTTCGACGGAAGAGTTCTGTCCAACGGATTTCCTGCCGTTTATGATAAAGGAATATATGGCCACCAACATAACCAAATCTAAACCCCTGTGACTTTTATATGTGGGAATATTTAAAAGATAGTGTTTGAACATATTCCACACAAAACAGAAGAATTGAAAGCATCAATTGAACAAGGAATTTCTCAGACTTCAACAGAAATTATGTCCAGAGTATCACAAAATTTTGTTGTTCGTGTGAGAAAATTTTCCTCTCATGCTGTTTGAGAGCAGCCTGAATAGGTGAGATATTCTCAACACATTTCCTCCATTAAGTTTTTATGAAAAAAAAAAAAAAAAAAAAAAAAATCAGTCAACTGCACTTGAATTTTCTCGAATATATGAACTTAGTAAATAGTTACTACCATTTATTTTCAAACTATTTATTTAAATACACCTTGTATATACCTAAATTCGAAATAAAAATAGAATCAATTTCGTAATTACTGTGATAAATATTCCCTATCGATAGTGTGTAAACACCATATTACGCTTTCCTTCTGATTAGATTACAGTTTATTCGAACCTTTATAAGCGATAGTTTATAGTTTTGCACATTCGCCCTTGGCTGCAGTTATCTGCTGAAAGTCGATAGACAGAAACTCGATAGGATGAATCCCCTTAACTTTATATTTTTGTCTGCCATTGCGATTGGGGTGAGTATATTTTTAAGTTTCGAGAGAGTTTTCGTTTGTGTTTATTCCACTTTTATACAGTGATTATTCTTATAATTATAAAACAAATTTCAAAATGTATACATTATACAGGGTGTTCGGAAAGTCACTGTGCACTTATATTTATTTAATAGCATACAGTAGTATAACATTGCATATATGATAGAGGTTATGGATGGGACCATCAGAACTTATAAAAGGTGTTGAAAGTGATGTCCTTTAACAGCAGTACAGGCCTGGACCCGTCTTATTTTATTTTGAAACACCTTTGTCAGTTCTTCATTAATTAACATTAATTATGTAAGTGCACAGTGACTTTCCGAACACCCTGTATTATATTATTACTGAACCACCGATGGCAAAGGGTGCCTTGTTGTTGCAGTATCTCGAATTCCGTCGTGAGCCTTATAGAAGCTTATCCACTATGATATTCTATAATCAACTCAAACACATACTTCTCTCTCTCTCTATTCCTCACTACAAATACATGCAGCTTACACACTACACAACCTTTTTAAAATAAAAAAACAACAAAATGGCATCGATTTCAAGAGCCTCGAGGTCCTCAGGGAAGGGGACCATAAATTTCCCCACCTCTATTTTCCCGCTAGCGATACCGGGAACGCAGACCCGGACAGCGGGGTTGGTTCTGCTACTGCCTTTTCGAGATGTCCTGGGCCTCTGCCTAATTCACTTTCACTAAACTTCTGAAACATTCGTGGCCTTTCCTCTCTACTGAACACACCTCTCCTCCTCTAAACCTCACTTTCTCTTCCTCATTGAAACTCAATTATCTGGGACGTCTGACCACAACCCCTTTTGTGAACCCTCCTACTTTCTCTATACTCAATTTCATTTCAAAGGTGGATGTTGCGTATGTGTACGCAACGACCTAACTTGCTCTCGTATTCCTGAACTTGAATCCTCCGAATTCTACACCCCCTGACTACGGCTTACTTACCTGTCTCAAACTAAATATATCTGCGCTGTCTACCTTTCTACTAATTCTACTGACTATCCAAAACTCTTTGACTACCTCACTTCCAAAGTGGAATACATTCTGTCCCACTCTTCTTTCGCTGAAATCTTCATTTAAGGATACTACAATGTTCACCACCACCTTTGGCTTTCCTCCCATTTCACTACCATCCCTGGTGAACTAGCTTACAACTTTTCTTTCGTGAATGACATAGAGCACAGTGTACAGCACCCTACTCATATCTCCGATTGTCTTGGAAGTAGGTCCAACATTCTGGATTTATTTTTCACTAGGAATCCTTCTCCTTACTCTGTTGAAGTTTTTTCTCCGTTGGGCCCCTCCAACCGCAATCTTATATCTGTTTCCTATCCTATCGCTCCGATTTGGCCTTTGGATCCTTCCAAAAGGAAGACCATGGCGCTTTGGGGCCGCTGATTGGGAGGCCTTAGGCAGTACTTCTTTGATTTCCTATGGAATAATTACTGCTTCCGTGGCCGAGGCCCCTCCGAGTGTGCTGAGCTCATTACGGAGATGATTCTCTTGGGCACGGAGACGTACCTTCCATATTCTATTTCTGCTACTAACGCAAAAATAAATTTGGTTTAACTCGCAATAGAACAACTCGCTCCTTCACCTTCTTTCCCTCCTCTTTTCCATCCTGACGGCTCAGTCACCGTCTAATCTCCTTATAAAGCTGAACTCTTCGCTCAAATTTCGCCTCCAAGTCAACTCTGGACGATTTCGGTGCTGTTCCTCCATCCCCTACACCCTCTGATTTAATTATGTCAGAAATTAGAGTCTTCTCCAAAGATGTTTATTCTGCCTTATATGGGCCCAATGCTGGAAGGTGTATGGTCCTGATGGCGTCCCTCCTGTTGTTCTCAAGAACTGTGCTTCTGTACTGGTACCCTGCCTAGGCAAACCATTTCGTCTTTGTCTTTCATCTGGTACTTTTTCTTCCTGCTGAAAGTTCGCGTTCATTCAGCCTGTCCCAAAGAAGGGTGACAACTATCGTCCAACTGCTTTGATTTCTTGTCTTTGTGAAGTTTTTGAATCTATCCTTAATAGGAAGATTCCTAAAACCTCTCTTCTCACAATCTTCTTTCAGATCGTCAGTATGGGTTCCGCAATGGATACTCTACTGACGAACTTCTTGAATATCTTTCTGACTTTTGGTCATCCTCCTTTCGGGATTTCGGTGAAACCTTTTCTTTGCGCTAAACATATCAAAAACTTTTGATAGAGTGTGGCACAAATCCTTAACTTGCAAACTGCTTTCCTTCGGTTCCTGTTCTTCTATTTGTGCCTTCATCTCTGATTTCCCTTCTGGCCGATTTATAGCTACGGTTGTAGATGGTCACTGTTGTTATCCTAAAGCTATTAATAGTGGCGTTCCTCAGAGCTCTGTCCCGTCACCCACACTTTTCCTTTTATTTTTTAATTATATATTAATTAAGTCGCACCTCTGTCCTATCACTCCTTTGCCAGTGATTCCACTCCGACCATTCACTTCTCCACCCGCTTCCCAAAGCGTCCCTCATAGCAGTCACTCCATGATTCATACAGTACGGCCATGGGTCATTTGACCTCTGATCTTTCTCCTATTTCCGACTGGGGCAGAAAAAACCTTGTGGTTTTCAATGCCTCAAAAACCCAATTCCTTATCTTTCTACTTGTCATACTCTTCCACACGACTATCCCTTTTCTTCAACAACGCACAACTCAATCCTTCCTCTTCTCTTAACATTCTTGGTGTTTCCTTTTCTCGTGATCTTTCCTGGAAAGATTAAATTTACTCTCTTTCTAAAACAGCTTGTAAGTGGTTAAATGTGCTGTACCGACTCTGCTGTATATCACCCCTACTCAGCTGGTGTCTCTGTGCAGGGGATCTTATGGAGTACGCTTCTCATGTGTTGGGTGGCTCAACCCACACAGATCCACTTGACCAGGTGGAATCAAAGCTTTGTCGTCTCATCAATTCCCCGCCTCTTACTGACTGTATTCAATCCCTCTCTCTCTCTCTTCGCCGTAATGTTGCTTCACTCTCTCTTTACTATCGCTATTATAATGGATACTGCTCTTCTCAACTCTCTAACTGCATGCCTCCTTTTTTAAGGAGAGTACGCAGAACCCGACTTTTGAAACATTCTCATTCCTTTCCCGTCCATCTCTCTAACGCAATGGTTAATCGGTATTCTGAATCTTTTATCTATCAACCGGTCAACTCTGGAACAACCTTCCTCACTCCATCTTTCCCCCTGTCCATACCTCCAATCTTTCAAACGTAGAGTGTCCAAGCATCCCGAAAACCTTTGACCTTGATTCTGTATCTCTTCTTCCTCTATGGGGTTGGTTTGAGGGTGTTCGCCTTTGGCCTCTCCATCCTGCATAAAGGTGTCCATGCCCAAATTTAGTTGTTTTTCTTTTTTATTATTATTATTATTATTATTATTATTATGTGATTTTCACTTGTATTTCTTTCCAATCGGAATAATTATGTAACAAACGCTCGTCGGATTTTACCTACTTCAGAGATTACTCAGTTCTTTTCCTTTGTAAAATTGTAGTTTTTCTCTGTATACGAGGGTTTGGATCAGCCAAGGCCCGGGAGAGGAATCACGGGCCATGGTACTTCTTTCGAATACCAGCCCTTTACCCCCGATTACTTCTTTTTCTATCTTCCAACCCGGGTCTCCCTGCGGCCCGGTCCTGGTGCTTTGACACCTCATTCACCCCCTTTCCCAGGACCCTGGGGCCAGCGCCCGTGGCTCAATGGGTAGCTCCATTTCCCTATAGACGAAGTGAAGACAATGAAGTCGGGGTTCGACTCCTGATGATGCCATAATAATATTATTACAAGATTTAAAGCGATGAGCAGCATTAGTTGGCCTGAGAGCTGCGCCAGTTTTCTGCCCTCATCAGTGATTATTTAAGAACAAAAGTGAATGACAAGAAGGAGTTCCTTCTTTCACTCGTTCATAACCAATTTGTGGCAGCGCCTAAACGCTATTCTTTACAAATCATCAAAGGCAATTTTAATTTTAAATTAAATAAAATTTAATGTTTGAGAAAAGGTTATTCTTTTAATTAAAACTTTAAAATTAAATAAGTATAAATTCCGAATATTGAATTTAACGATTAATGCATTAGCTTAGATTTTAACTTAAGATATTTTCTTAACATTTCACGAAATGAAAATATCGTAAGATGTTAAATAAAGGTATGAAGGGCCAAAATAATAATAGTAATAATATTAATAATAATAATAATAGCGCTGTTTTACCTCCTTTGTTATTTCTCTGAAGTTCATATGACAGAGGCGGATCCGAACTTTACGGATGAAAGACCCAGAGAAACATCTTAATCTCTGAAACTTAAGTCTGAGCCTAACTCGAACTTCCCGATCTTCAGATTAACAGCCCATCTAAAATGAACGATCCTTGTTTCCTTTGCTATTGCTAAATTAACTTAAGTGAATTCTTGGTAAATGGTTTTGGGGTATGGAAATGTTAAAAAAAAGTCACACCTTTATAGAATGCTTAACTTTAGGGGGATAACCCATAATAATAATGTATTTGATTCAGAAATTATCAGTTTGATTCATTAAAGCAAAGGGAAATTAATAATATGTTCTAATCTGGCACAATCAGTCTCCTCTTTCTGGTAAAACCATAGGTAGTTCAGAAGGCAGTTCAGCAGTTCTGAATATACATTTACTGTCAACAAACTAACTAAATGAAGAGCAAATACTGAACTGATGCAAAAGTATTTTGAGAAAATTTTTAAACTGAAGTTATTCTATCCTATTTCATTTATAAAAAATACTGAAAATGTTCACATCTTCGAAATTTCTGCTGCATACATACATTTACCATATTAATTAATTATAGCGTTTGCTACATTCATTATAGAATGGTGTCAGAGGTTTGGGAATGACCATGCCTGAGAGAATACATCCCAATCAATTAATCACGTATTCATTAATATGAAACATTAGTGAAAGACATTTTTGTTTATTGAATCCTCATTAATGAACATTTTAGTTATGGAAGAAAATACGTAATGATTTTTATCAGTAAGTAAAATTAGTCAGATTTTCATAAGTTGGGTTTGCTTGGCCATGTTGCGGCGTTCGCTAGTAAATTAGTGAAGTTAAGTGACATTGGGTCTGGGTAATATAGGTGCATGGATGGGTGGCCGCCCTTTGCGTCCTGATACTGTAACGACTTGTGGTTCAGATTATACGGTTATAGGTCCCTTCTGTCATATGACTCCCTCTTACCCCTTGGCCATTAGTAAAGAGGCAAAATCATGCAATTAACAGCAACAGTAGATAGGACAGACTCGTTGTTGGATAGTAAATATTACGAGGAGTATCTTCACTGTAAGCAGTTGACTACCAAATCACTAATTTCATTCCTATTATTACATTATATTGCATCGTAACCACGTTAGTGGTTCAGCATTTTGTCATGATATGGTCAGTTGTGTATGCAGGTGTGGACATGAAGGTACTGTTAAAACCAAAATGAAAAAGAGGATGGACAGACGATGGTTCATTCATTAAATATTCATGGTTATGTTGGGTATGAAGAAGTCCACCGAATTCTATAAGATTTTTCTTCCCTTTTCAGGTTTTCGCGGAAGATGCTCCCCCAGTGAAAGTGGATCTCTACTACGAAACCCTTTGCCCCTTCAGCATTGACTACTTCGTCAATCAGCTCTACCCGACATGGACGGAACTGAAGGATATCATGGATGTTCACCTCTTCCCATTCGGTAACGCTCGTGTAAGTCTATGTAAATAATTTTCAGGTTTGTATACACAGACACACACACACACACACACACACACACACACACACACACACATATATATATATATATATATATATATATGGGATTAAACTCAGAATGGTCCCCTCAGGTTTTTTCATGATACACACAGACCGTGCATGAACAAGGAACTCTTCTGGAAAAATTAAATCCACTATACTGTAGCCCAAATAAATAGTGGTAAATGACAAACACTATAGTTTGCGAGTGACTATCTTTGCGAGTGACCCGTTGCCTACGTTGGGCTAACATCTTGAAAAAGAAAAAACTATAATGTTTGTCATTTACCATTACTTATTCGGACTATAGTGGATTTAATTTTAACTCAGGGGACCATTCTGAGTTCATACCCATATATATATATATATATATATATATATATCAATGAGACACCCATTGGTCTTACACTATCTATACTTTTTTACATGTTTACTCCTTTTTAGTACTACCCTGATGGAGATGGATGGCGCTTCAGGTGTCAACATGGTCCAGACGAATGCAAAGGAAATATGATCCACGCATGCGCACAAAACCAGTTCAACGATATCAATGTTGAAATGGACTTTATGTATTGCCTTCTGTCATCGAGTTATCCTCCTAATTCGGGTCCTATGGTAAGATACAATTCACAGATTCTGAAGTGTATATTTCAATAGCATTTTATAAAGTATAAGACCCAAGTTTCAAGTTAATCTCTTCCACACGATAAGTTGCCAAGTTGTTATGAACTAAATAATTCGAAAAAACCACCCTTTTTTAAAGAAAAGTTCCCTATTAGCGACTCTACTTTATACTTATGCAAATAATCAAAACATATCATTGTATGCTGTCACATTAATCATCCTTTTAATACTTGTATCAGATAGCTGTCTTGACTTCACTGTCATACTTGTGAAGTACATTTCACAAGTTTGAGCAATAGAATTTATACCAAACACTTGTACAGCCGGTATCACAAAGCCTTTATCAGAATCAGAGTTAGGAATACTTGATCTCCTTTTTTTCCTTAAAGAAAATTAAAAATCTCTAAATCTATCAAAAATTCTCTAAGACTGGCAACACTGCTATGATTTAAATTTCCATAGTGTTCTCATACTTTATCATTCTCATCATCGGACTGTTTGTTATGGAATGACAAAATTATAATGTTATTATCGTATGTGTGAAAGTGGCCATTTATAAAAGAGAGAACAGTCGTACGCGGGTATAGGGCATCTTAGTTTCCGATGAAAACTGCTGAGGCCTAACATGGAAACTTTTCATGTTAGGCCTCAGCAGTGTGTTACGAATTTTTAATCATTGTTGGTACTCGTAATGACATTTCTCATTTCTTTATGATTTTTCTTTGCTTAAGTAAAAATTAGAAATTGTCTTAATAGTGAGTGATAAGAGCTTAGTTATACCGAGTCAGAAGGCACGGAGGAAGTTGATGAAATAAGGGAAAATTAAATTATTAACAAAATGTCTCAGGGTTAGATTGATATTCCAATCAGTTATGATGACAGAAGTAAAAATATTTTGAATATTGTGCCATGCTTCAACCACTAACACGGTACGAAATGTGTTAAAGGCTAATTTCGATTAATTCAATAAGTATCCGCACTTTTTATTTTTACAATTTTATTTTCACATTTGATAGATTATAAACACATCACTTCTCAACAGTCTCCCTGTTTCTCAATACACTTAGTCCAGCGATCTACAAGCTTCCTAATGCCATTACAAAAGAATGTTTTTGGCTGCGTGCGTAGCCAGTCATGCTCCGCCTCTTCAGGTCATCATCACCTTGGACTCGCTGACCTCTCAAAGCGTCTTTTAGTGGTCGTCAGCACGTAAAGTTATGCTAACACTGTTTTGGGATACATGAGACCCTAGCCTTGAACATTATCTAGAGCGTGGAACTACAGTAACAAGTGCATCGTATTCTGACATGCTTCGGAATGAATTAAAGCAAGCAATTCGCACAAAACGGAGAGGGAGATTGTTGGAAGGTGTTATTCTGTTACACGACAATGCACAGACTGGAAAATGCCTTCAAGAACTTAAATTTGAAGTTCTCGACCATCCAGCCTACAGTCCAGCCCTGGTACCTTCGGATTTTTACCTGTTTGGACCACTAAAAGACGCTTTGAGAGGTCAGCGAGTCCAAGGTGATGATGACCTGAAGGAGGCGGAGCATGACTGGCTACGCACGCAGCCAAAAACATTCTTTTGTAATGGCATTAAGAAGCTTGTAGATCGCTGGACTAAGTGTATTGAGAAACAGGGAGACTATGTTGAGAAGTGATGTGTTTATAACACTGGTATGCATCAATTTTGCTGTCAAGGGTTTTGTAAGTGATTCTTATAGAGTTTTTCCTGCTGATTTCGAATCTGCAATCCGTTTTTCTCAATCAGCTCAGGTTATCCGGCTATGGCCTCATAAGTAAAATAGAATTTTTCGTGATTTTGTCAAAGCGGAATTGGAACAGTAACATCTATCATCACTTGTTTCACTTGTATAATATCTTTTTTTACTTTTCAGGTATATAGATAAAATATTTCATAATGAATAGAGCGTGTAAAAATGATCCCAATAGATTCTGCTACATATGTGGGACGGTTACCATGCCAAATAACCAGTCCCAAATCACTAAATTTGTGAAGACAATGTATAGAGCATACTTTGGAATTAAGCTAGGGGCCCAGGACAAAAATTTCGCCCTTCATATGTGCTGCAAGACGTGCATTGAAAATTTGAGAAGATGGAGCAAAGGCAGAGCGAAATCTTTGCCTTTTGGAATTCCCATGATTTGGAGAGAAGGAAAGGATCACGTGACAGATTGCTATTTCTGCATGACAAACCTCCAAGGTGGGCTTATAAATTTATTTTTCTTAAATATTTTCAAATCCTCGTATGAAACTTGACATAATATTCACCATAATGTAATATTCACCATATATAGCATAATATTCACCATAATGGTAATCATACATTTACATATACATATTGTTATAGAAAATACATTTACACATGCATATTGTTATACAAGTTACATTTACATATACAATGATTGTATATTTTCTTTCTTTTCATTCATATTGTCCCCGAAGGGACAATATGAATGAAAAAGAAAGAAAATATACAGACTCCATCGACCTATTTCATATCTTACAGACCGCAGCCTTCCCTCACGAGCCGCCACTGTCTGAATGCTTCTTCTATTTCATATGCAAGTTTTATATCCATGTTTCTGTGTTTCTATTTTCAGGAGTTAACAAGAAGAATAAACACATTGTTGTATACCCTGACATTCCTTCTGCTATGAGACCTGTACCCCATGGTCCTGGAATTCCAATACCCGACCCACCTCAAACCCTGGACTTCGATGATTCTGATGATGAATCAATGACCAATGCCAATGACCAGTCCCAGTCGTATATACCTCAAAATACCGCTTCAAATGAGCCGAGGCCTCTCAACCAGGCCAAACTTAATGATCTTACCAAGGATTTAGGACTTTCCAAATTAGCTGCCGAGATCTTGAGCTCACGACTTCGAGAGGACAACTTGCTGCTCCGGGAACAACATTCTCCTGGTATAGGAAACGAGAGGAAGAATTCCGCAAGTTTTTTGCAGTGCACGAAAATACCTCTTCCTTAGTGTACTGCTGCAATGTTGAGGGGCTAATCGAATCCTTGGGCCTGCCATATAACGCATCAGAATGGAGGCTATTTATAGACTCGTCTAAACGAAGTTTGAAAGCAGTACTTCTCAACATTGGGAATAGGGTTGCATCAGTCCCGTAGCACATTCCGTACAACTTGCTGAGAGCTACGATAACATGAAAATTTTACTGGATGCTCTCGTATACGACCAACATAACTGGAGGATCTGTGGAGATTTGAAGGTAATACTAATATCATAAGTAAACTATTGCTATTGACTATGTTGTTTTTCCAAAGGTTATTGAGAGCGTATAAGAACACTTAACTTCCCCACAGAAGTGATACAGTCCAATGCATAGATTTTTTTATCTGATAGAACAAATTCTCTAAATTCTTTAAATATTTTCATTTTTTTCAGATTGTGGCATTTGTATTGGGAATGCAAGGGGGATACACGAAATACCCATGTTTCCTCTGCAAATGGGATAGCCGAGCGGATGAGAAGCACTATGCACAGCGTGAATGGGCATCCAGAGAGAATTTTGAACCTGGGTCGCATAATGTCGTTTCAGTGCCCCTTGTACCACCAACAAAAATTTTGCTCCCACCACTTCATATTAAGCTGGGCTTGATGAAAAATTTCATCAAATCAATGAATAAGGAGGGTTCAGCATTCCGATATCTCGAGAGTAAATTTCCTCATATATCTGATGCTAAACTAAATGCTGGGGTTTTTGATGGTCCTCAAATTCGAACTTTGATCAAGGATACTCAGTTCGAAAACGCAATGACTCCAACTGAGAAGAATGCCTGGCAGGCATTCAAATCAGTTGTCACTGATTTCTTGGCAAGCGTAGAAGTCCAGAATACGAGTCCGTTGTCGAAAAACTTGATGGAAGCTTTCAAAGTTCATGGGTCGCGCATGTCCATAAAAATGCACTTTTGTGGTCCCCTGACTTTTCCTGAAAATTGCGGGGATTATAGTGAGGAACAGGGTGAACGATTTCACCAAGATATCAAAATAATGGAAGAGAGGTACCAGGGAAACTGGGATATCAATATGCTGGCGGACTATTGCTGGTGTTTGAAGCGAGACGTGCCCGAAGAAAAACACAGACGGAAAGCCAAAAAAACTTCATTCCTTCCTCAATAAACTTTTTTCCATATTCATTGATGAATAAAAGTATTTATTCACACAATGTTTTCATTTTTCACGAGTGTTCTTATAATATTACTCGTATCTACAGTGTTTAAGCTAAAAAAATCAATAAATTTGGGGATAAAATGGACTTATAATAAATGGCCAATAGAGAAAAAACCTGACCTGATTGAGGAAAAACCAATGTCATTTTCGAATTCAGCATGGTCGAATTATATAATATGAGTTGAAAAAACCCTCACAGCAGACAAAATAATTTCATATGCATACCAGTGTAATCTATCAAATGTGAAAATAAAATTGTGAAAATAAAAAGTGCAGATACTTATTGAATTACCCTCGTAATTAATCAGTTTTTCTATTGCTTATAACTAAATTTTTATGCCCACTCAGTGTGCTGAACAAGTAGGAAAACCCTGGGCACCGATTGACAAGTGTATAAACAGCGTGGAAGGGCAAGATCTTCTGCACAATGTCGCCCTCCAGCAAGAGAAACTGGACCCGGCTCTTTACTTTGTTCCTTGGATTCTTGTTAATGATGTAAGTACCGAAATTTGAGGAAGGAAAAGTGATTTAAACACTTCTCAAAAACAGATTACTCTCCCCTCTCGTAATATGACGTTGTCATATTTATATTTCATTATTTTATGAGGAGGCTTAAATAATTTATAGAAATTGAATGAGATATCTTGCAAATTACTCGTATTAATCTGAAAACCATTTCTGTTGGTATTCAATTATTTTAATACCAGTGAACCGTTTTCAGTATTTCAGTGAAAACCAAGTATCAGCGTGCCAGAGAAATATGAAAAAAGTAGTCTGTAAAACGTACACTGGAACCCCTCCCGACGAATGTTCAAACTATTCCAAATTGCTTCCAAGTCTCATTGGTTATACTAGAGCATAAGCAAGCAAATATATTTTTACAAAAGATTAAAAAAGAACCTATCTAAAAGAATAAATATAACTGAGATCTCTTCTTTGGATATCCTTAATATAATAAGATTTAGCAGCACTTCTCGTTGAACGCGAGGAAGGTAAAAGGAGGAGTCGAGTATAGGCCCCGTCTAAGTGGGCGGAGTCGTACTTAAACAGATGGTGCGGGTACCCACTAACCTTTAACCTTTTTACTCTTAATGACCCAAAGTATGATAATTAATATGCGTTCGTGAAGTTTGTTTTAGAAATATATATATAATAGTATGGATCTTTTCCAAATGGACGACCCCATGGGATTTAGCTGAAAATTTGTATATTAATACATTTTTATATTCTAATAACGAAAATGACATTATTTTCCTGGAGAAATATGCGCAACATATGAAAAAAATTGCATGCATATGCGCACTAGTTTGCATGGCGCATGACCGACCGTTATTTACTGTAAATTATGTAGTAGGTTTTACAAAATAAAACGCAGAAAATATCCTTCATTTATTGAAATTTGCAATATTTAATAGTATTTTAATAAATAAATCTTCATTTGTATACCTTTTTCTCCATACGAACTCGCATAAACAGTAATTTTTGTTGTTGCTATTAATGTTTATTTGTTGCTTGCTTAGACCTAGTTTATTCTGAATATTATTGTTGTACTTTGAGCATATGATAATGCAGTGCTGTGATCTATCTACTTGCGAGTTGCCCCCGGTCAATTGAATGCCTGGTTAGGTCAATTGAATGCCTGGTTAGGTCAACTGTACGTCCTTGACGATTGGTTAGGTTAAGTCATGATATTTTCGTTAGTTTTAACGAAAATATTACTACTTAACCTAACCCCAATCGTCAAGGGCGTACAGTTGACCTAACCGGCCATTCAATTAATCGGGGGGGGGGGGGGGGCACACAGCAACCTCGTATCCGGGCGTCATGAGCGGTGTAAACTAGATAACGGTCATGCGCCATGCAAACTAGTGCGCATATAAATGCAATTTTTTCGTATGTTGCGCATATTTTTCCAGGAAAATAATGTCATTTTCGTTATTAGAATACAAAAATTTATTAATATACAAATTTTCAGCTAAATCCCATGGGGTCGTCCATTTGGAAAAGATCCGATAATATTTCATATTAATATTATGTATGTGCTGTTAATTTTTTGCGTGAAGAAGGGCCTCTTACGCACATACAAATTTAGCTTAATATTAACATTATCTTGAAATGCGGTTGGGATTAAATCTTTTATGGAACAGAGCATCCAAAACATGATATATTAATAATTTGCGATGTTTACACTATATCGAGATTCCATAGAAAAAATTAATACAATATAGTCTTTTTCGATCGTAAGAAAACACCTTCAACATTACTCTAAGGCCCGCCGCACACAGGATTGTCTTGCGACTGACGACTTGGGTCGTGACGATTCAAGTCGCGTGCGATTTTACATTGACAGAATGGATGTTCAGCCGCACACTGCACCGCTGAAGTGTGCGGTCGTCAGTCGCGAGACGATTCTGTGCGCGGCCGGCCTAAAAGTAAGTTACTAAAATGCAACTAAAACCCCCACAAAAAATGTTCGTTCAAGCGAGACCAATAATATAATATTTACGTTGTTTGACTATGCTCCGTTAACCCTTTATCGGGCAGTGTGACTTTACTGATTTTGTTCTGGCTAACGCCAGACGATTTTGTCCAGTCTCGAAAAGACCTTTGTGCAGTGAAGGATTAAGCAAACGTCTCTTAACCCTTTACTGCACAGAGGTCTTTCCGAGATTGGATAAAATCGTCTGGCGTTAGCCAGAACAAGATCAGTAAAGTCACACTACGCGATAAAGGAATAAACTCTCTCGCCCTTATGGAACATATGAACACGTTTTAAGTAAATAACCACACTAAAATAAGTTGGAAAGAGAAAAGACAATGAAGTACGATACTTGGAACTAGTGGTTTGAGCTTAACTAGTCCCCAGTTTCTCACTTTAGTGTCGTTTCACTTTACATCTTAGTTCAGTGTCGCTATATTACGCTCAAAATACGTTTATCAAAAACTTATTGGCGCTTAAATTATTATTTTATGAGTTTGATATAATTGGTATTCTAATTAATTTATTTCATTATAGAAATTAACTAGATACTATTTCTTTAGACATTATATTAATAGTTAAACAAATATCAATTACAGGGTGCTTCAAAAAAAAGTTACCACTTATATATGTTACGGGGAATCTGTGTAACTGGGGATTTCGTGAAATCCCTAAAATGTTCAGGGATTTTATGTAAGATTAAGTCGTGATATTTTCGTTAGTTTTAACGAAAATATGCAGCATACAAAACAGAAAACAATTTCTATAATATAATATCAGATTTACGCAAACACATCTTCACCGAAGTTGGTCCTTTGAAACAGCCACGAATCGCAATATTTAGTTTCTTACTCCTGGAGTATCCTCTCTTCCGGAGTTCATGAAAATTGGTTAGCTGACGTTTTGTCTCCCCACGACAGTTTCTTTCAGTCAGGGAAATGTCTCTTGGGTAATATTACTTTAATAAAATGTTTGCAATATTGATTATGAGGATTTCCCAGCATCCCATTTTCATATAAAAATCGCTTCAATGAAAATAAAAGCAAACTTATCATGATGATAATATCATCCTATAATACTTTTACTACGAAATAAACAAAGTTTTTTTTAAATAATAGTGTTATAAAAGGTAGCCCAGGTCCGAGACCCTATCCCCCCCCCCCTCCTCCTTTGGGGATATGGGACATGGATACTACCTATAGTATTTAAATAAACCGAATTACAAACACTGTAATTATCAACTGCATCCATCATCTGTTCAAATCTTCCTTTGAAGACGATAATTACATAGAGAAATGAATGTATGTAAGGAGTGATCATGCTTGTCATCAGAACAGAGAAGATAATCAATAAATCCTGGCTACAAATCTCTGTAAGATACATCAACTAAATCTTTATTCATTTTAGGATTCGTAATTTGAAAAATTAATATTTTATATTAAGTTATTTCACTAAAGTTTAACAATAATTTTAAATCTAAATACTTGTATTCCAATCTCATTTTCGTATTACGTAAAATGAGGTTAATTTCTCCAGCTAGTTGGTTGCTATGGCAACTGAGCAAAGCGGTATTGGTTAGTTTTTCTTCTATCGTTCCCAGTAGCAGTGGACTGAAAATATTTAAGGTTTCTTCCTATTTGTGATCTGAAAAACAACTTGGTGACGTATCGTTTATATAAATTCAGAATGAAAGATTGCTTAATTCAGTTGTTTGTATCGGAAAAATATTAATGGGATCGAAATAACTTCAGAATTAGAAAGTCTCGTAAAGGTTCGAGTTAGGATTCTAAGTTTTCGGCTCTCTAACTAAAATTTCACTAATGAACTATTTAACTTTTAACTATTACGATTCTATTTGTTTTAGTTTCATTACGAGTAAAAA
This sequence comes from Bathynomus jamesi, assembly GCA_023014485.1. Taxonomy (NCBI): domain Eukaryota; kingdom Metazoa; phylum Arthropoda; class Malacostraca; order Isopoda; family Cirolanidae; genus Bathynomus; species Bathynomus jamesi. The sequence continues at coordinate 761,194 of JAJOZX010000527.1, forward strand.
TTAATGGCTATCATTTAATTCGACTTTTTATTATTAATTACGATGTGATATATGATGTTCGGGGGGGAGGGGAGTGTTTAATCTCATTCGCAACATCTAAGGTCATATGACAGAGGGGACCTACATCTTTACGTGGGATCCAAATCACGGGTCGCTACATAATCTGGACGCAGAGAACGGTTACCCACCCAACTACATCTCAGACCCAATGTCATTTAACTTCGCTGATCGACGTGAAGCGGTGTTACTACATTGGTCACGACCAGTGTTGGGCACTAAAGCGTTAATCCGATAACAGTTAATTAACGAAGTTAACTTTTTTTAACGGACTATTAACGGAAGTTAATTTCCATTTATCGTTATCGGACCAGTTAACTTCCGATAACTCGATATTTAGTCTGTTAAAGTCCGTTAACACGTTAACTGCGAGGAGTCATTCACGGAAGATCACCGCTCCGCGAATGAATTCAAACCGCCATAACTTCAGTCTGCCAATTCCGTCCTCTGCCGCAGTGGAACGGCTCTTCTCTCTCGGCAAGGACATCCTGAGGCCCAACCAAGAGGTCAAGACTGGCAGTTGGGCCTAACTTTGAGAAGTTGGTCTTTCTGAAGGGCAACCAGCACATTGTGTCAGTCTTTAATAAATGTGCCTAAAATTTAATTTTACCTTTCAGTTCCCGCCATAATAATTCTCTGGTAAATTAAAATTTAGTTAATGGTTAGTGGTTACAAGGGTTTCAAAACATGTAATCAGTACATTTTTTTAAAAATAAAAAAAAGTTATTAAGCAAAAAAGTTGCAAAACTTGATAAAAATACAGTTAAATACCTATTTATTGTTGGATTTTGATAAATAAACATTTTCTATGGGTTTTAAAGCTTTTTTCCTTGATTTTTTTAAATGTTAGTAAAGAAATAGTTATCGTTAACGGATTATCGTTAACTTCCGTTAACTTTGTAGTAAAATTATCGGATTATCGTTATCGGAGTTAAAAATTGGGGTTAACGGATTATCGTTATCGAAGTTAACTTTTTGGTTAACGGTGCCCACCACTGGTCACGACGTAGCCCTAACGATGTAATATTGTGATACGTTTACTTTATTTAATTAACCTCATTATTTGGAGAGAAATGTATTTTGCAGCTCTCTCTCTCTCTCTCTCTCTCTCTCTCTCTCTCTCTCTCTCTCTATTTTTATCTTGTAATCCCGTACAACAATTAAGTATGACTGAACCATTTTCAGTATTGAATTTTAATATAAGCGAAACGATGTATTATAATAACATACAAATAAAAATCTTGAAAAGGGACTGAGTCGATTAAGAATTATTGGTATTCGTGTGACATTACAAATTTTAATTTAATTTGGTGATATATTAACAAGTCATTCTTCGCTGGCAAAGATTTTGGCACTTCGGTTTCAATGGGAACAGAGGGAACCCATCGACTTTCATAAGTACTCTTATGATCTAATTCTTAAAAATCGGTTACCCAAATGATTAACCAAAATAAAGTCAAATGTTTGCATTTTGTTTACACATTTTTATTATAGGAATATTCTGGTAAAGAATGGAAGAAAAATGTTTTTGTTTACTACTTTGAAATGAAGGAGTCAGGCGTACCAACTTCTTTCGAAGTTTATAGGAATTTTTCATAAATATATTTACGTTTATCAATTGAATTTTCTTTATAAGTGGTAGAGTTAATGTAAATTAAAGAGTTAATGTGAGAAAACATTGACTGGAATTAGATATTACTTTCGAGAATTTAGCTCGAACCATGATTTTTCTTCCAGTTTACAAGAACCGAAGATAACTTTAACTTTTCTTGAGAGATTACTTAATATCTTTTGGTATCACGCAGTATCCCAAAGGAGAAAACGATCTGTTGACAGCCAACTTACATTCTGAATCTTTATGTGTAGGATAATGATCAGTGAGAAAAGCTAGAAAATGACATAGCGTTCAGGTCAGACGAACGCGACCCACTGCGCTGACTCCTGAGTTATTATTAACCAACACTGTCGCGAGTCGAGTCCCTGACCTCAGTGTCTTCACTTCGCTTATGGTGAAACGGTGTTATCCACTGAGCCACTGGGATTGGCCACTATTTGTGCGATAGAATAAAATAAAAAAAACGGAATGTTTTTCTTACTTGTTTTGGGCTAAATCCATTTATTTGATTGGGGGTTGAGGGCTACGTCATGGCCAATGTCGTAGCACCGCTTCCAGTCGATCAGCGAAATTAAGCGATATTGGATGTGGGTAGTAGTTGGATGTTGTGGGTAGGGGACCGTACTTTGCGTCTAGAATAGGTAGCGACTCGTGATTTGAATCCGACATAAAGCTGTAGATCCCCTCTGTCATATGACCTTGGTTATTGATGAGTTTGATTATGGGCATGGACTTTTATACTTCTGTAATATTATAAATAAATATCAATTACTTTTATTGTTACACTGTTCATTAATGTTACTTATTTTAAGTACAATCATATTTTGTCTCCATTTATGTTAAATTTTTAACTTACAAATGAAGTTTGGAGAGTCACTATTTGATAAAGAAATAATGTGACTAGGCCTATATGAAAACAGAATAACATGGACTGTTTAGATTTAGTACGAAAGGTTTTCTTTTATGTTTCAAATATGGAAGTCAAAAACAAATCTTAACTAAAGAAGATGGACAAAAGTAAGAAGGAAAAAGATGAATACAATAGCTTGGAAGATGTTCATCTCGCTCACCACTTCAAGAAACCTTCAGTGTTTCAACATCTTGTTAAAATGGGCCTTGTGAGTAGCAGCTTGTTGAAGCGATATTTATTGTAGTTACAAAAAAGATATCTCTTCCTTTGATGTTAAGGTAGTATTATATTCAGCGAAATATGAAAAGAAAAGGATTGTACAGGGTGTACACAAAGTCCTTTCCCAATTATAAACTTTAATTACATGAAATCCAAAGAAGACACAGCAAAGCTTTGTTTTACATGTTGTTGCATAACACATCAAGTTTACTGTTTCTCATTAAATCTCGACATATGCGCCGTCAGTTACACGTAGCACATCCAAGCGATTTTCGAGTTCATGCCATACGTTCGCTAGCATATCTCTCGTAACATTGTTGATGCATCGCAAATCCTTACACGAAGACTGTCAATGTCGGTAACAGGAGTATGGTACACATAACCCTTTACATATCCCCACAGGAAGAAGTCCAGGGGCGTGATATCGGGAGATCGTGGAGGCCATGGTATCGGCCCGTCGCGCCCAATCCATCTTCCGGAAAAAGTGGTGCTCAAGAACTCACGCACTAACAGCGCCCCCCCCCCCCCCCCGCCTGTAAAGTGATGGATGGTTGAAAGTCTTCCAAATGGGAGGCTAAAAAGAACTCGAACATGTCCAGGTACACTTGTGCCGTAACATTCTTTTCAGCAAAGAATAATGGGCCTATCACCCTATCATGCATAGCTATCTATAGATATCTATAGCTGCAGTTATAGATGGCCACTGTTCTTCTCCTAAAGCTGTTAACAGTGGTGTTTCTTAGGGTTCTGTTCTGTTACCCACTCTTTTTCTTTTATTTATTAATGATCTTTGAAGTCGCACTTACTGTCCTATTCATTCCTATGCTGATGATTCCACTCTTCACTTCTCCACCCGCTTCCCAAAGCGTCCCTCACAGCAGTCGCTTCATGATTCGCGTAGGACGGCTGTGGGACATCTGACTTCTGATCTTTCTGCTATATCTGATTGGGGCAGAGAAAACCTTGTGTCTTTCAATGCCTCAAAAACTCAGTTCCTCCATCTGTCTACTCGTCACAATCTTCCACACGACTATCCCCTTACCTTCAACAACACACAACTCAATCCTTCCTCTTCTCTTAACATTCTTGGTGTTTCCTTTTCTCGTGATCTTTCCTTGAAAGATCACATATACTCTCTTTCTAAAACAGCTTTTAAGAGGTTAGGTGTGTTGTACCGCCTCCGCGGTTTCTTCACCCCCACTCAGTTGGTGTCTCTGTACAGGGGTTTTGTTCATCCCTGTATGGAGTATGCTTCTCATGTGTTGGGTGGTTCAACCTACACAGCCGTACTTGACCGGGTGGAATCAAAGGCTTTTCGTCTCATCAATACCCGCCTCTTACTGATTGTCTTCAATCTCTCTCTCTTCGCCACAATGTTGCCTCACTCTCTCTTTACTATCGCTATCATAACGGACATTGCTCTTCTGAACTCTCCAACTGCATGCCTCCTCCTTTAAGGAGAGCACGTAGTACCAGACTTTCTACACTTTCTCATTACTTTTCTGTCCATCTATCTAATGCAAGGGTTAATCGGTATTTTCAGTCTTTCATCTACTCAACCGGTCAACTCTGGAACAATCTTCCTCAATCCATCTTTCCTCCTGTCTATGACCCCCTATCTTTCAAACACAGTGTCTAGGCATCTCGAAAACCCCTGACCTTGATTTTGACTCTCTTCTTCTTCTATGTTTTTGCGGGCATTTGCCCTTGGCTCCTCCTTACTTCATAAAAAAAAATTAATCCCACCAAACAGTCACAAGAAAAAAACGTGATGTGTTATGCAACAACATGCAAAACAATGCATTACTGTATCTTCTTTGGATTTTATGTAATTAAAGTTTATAATCGGGAAAGGACTTTGTGTACACCCTGTAAAATAATGGAAAATTATATAACATGGCAATTACAGCAAATTTTTACTTACTTAATTTATGGTGTACCACGTCTGTTACTCGCAAAGTTCACCCTAAAATGTGAGGCTGTGTGGTAACCTTTGCGTATATACAGGGAGAGAAAAATTTTAAAGGTTAAAAAAGCTTAAAATCCGGAACAAAAACTTTTATAACAAGAATCATTATATATTATGCAAAAATAAAATTAATTCCATGTAAATAAAATAATTTCTATATGGAAAATAGTCTTTCTCGTCCTTAAAGAAAATCTGTACGAACTTATTTTGGATTTTAGGGATTTCTTTTTTTTTTAAGCTTTTTAAAACTTTTTTATCTGTACCGTTTTTGTTCTCTATAATTTTTTAATGAATTCTGAATGGATACTAAAGTTTGGGAATATCATGATTGTGCATGTGTCCACTCTGCTTGGTAAGATAAATTATTTATCTTAATCTTTACAGAGAAAAATCCTTAGTTAAAACAAATTTAATATATGATTATGCGTAACCCAACGCTACTGTGGTTAATCCATTTGTTCTGTAATTGGAGTAACTATTTAAATTTTATCAGAACTATTAGCGTAGCTAAAGCAACTCTAGTACAGTTGGATTAACCATATATTATAGTTGAATTAACCATTTATTTTAGTGTTCTAATTTTTAGTTTATTTAACCTGAGAATTTTTTTTGTATATCTCTCATTTTCTACTTTGTAAAAGTGTAATGGAAACTTTCCAGTTAATATAATCGACACAGAAGTAATTTGCGAAGTACTAATTCACTGCTTGTGAAATAATTCCATTTGGAAATTTGGAAATTCCTTCATTTTAATAGAGGAAATTTTAATATCCGTAAGAGAAATAATAATTTCACATCATTAAACGAAATTCCTTTCAAAATGGTTTCCAAAGTTTTTCATATTTACGTCAGACCATGCCTCTTTCAATAATTGCAGCAAAATTTCCTTTAAGGTGGCTTATTTGGGTGCTTTCTTACAACACGAAGATGCGACACACTTTTTGTATAATCTTTTAAACACAAAAATTTAAAATTATGTTTTTAATTAATAATAATTTTAATTTTTCTGTGAAATAAAATATCACGAGAATCTGCGAAGTTAAGATGTTAAAAGTGCGGTGCCAAAATTAAGATACCAAAAGCTAAGATTGAGATACCAAAGTTAAGATACCAAAAACTAAGTTAAGATTCTTTGAGAAGGGTTTGTTTCCATTGTGTTCAGTGGTGGATCGTCTTCACGAACAATTATTGTTAGGGTAAACATGCTCCAGTAAACGATGCTCATGCAACGCAGACATGACATGACAAGCAGGGCACCCAACGTCTTCTACGGCCGGTTCAATCGCCTGACATGAACCCAATATACGTATGTGTCAGCTTGATCATGGGGTATGACAGTATGAAAACCCCAAATAAACCCAACTCAAAGGAAGCTTTGCTGCAATTACTGAAAGAGGTATGGTCTGCAATACCCTAGAAGCACAAAATCAGACTCATTCAGACAGTGCCTGAACGAAATACTGCTCTGCTTTTAAGACAAAGGGACATTAACAAGATATTGAATGTACTTTCTTAACAACTTAATGGGCAAGGCACACTGTTTCATTGCCTATTTAGGGATTGTGCTCTACAAAATGGTATCTATACCTCTCGCCAGATTTTATAGATACACTTCTTTTATAGATACACCCTTCAACCTTTCAAATGTTCCGTGCGATAATTCCCCATTTCACGAAGGTCAAGCGTGTTGCCCCTCCTCTTGATATACTCGTATATCTATACAGTATATATGATATATACCTCTTTAACCTCTTTGCTGTTCCGTGCGTTAGTCTCTCTTCACACGAAGGTCAAGCTGGTGGCCCCGCCTCTAGGTCTGGCTTGGTGGAGGAGCGAGTTGTTTTCTTGCGCTCTCCACCGTACATAGCCAGGTACACCCGGCTCATCTGATACCGTCCTGAGCCAGGCATCTAGTCTTCTCTTGAAGACTTCAACTTTGACCCCTGTAACGTTTCTGAGGTCCTTTGAAGCTGGTTAAAAAGACTTGGCCCCTGACAACCAAGCTATTTTCCTTCAGTGTTGAGAAGGTCCCTTGTCGGGCCTTTAATTTGGGAACACTACACATTCTGCCTTTCCTATTTTCCAGTGTTGTTTGAATGGTAATTGGGTTTAGTACCAGTTTTTCGATCATTTTCCATATGTAGATTATGTTGTATCCCTCTCTTCTTCTTTCCAGGGAGTACAGATTTAGTTTACGTAGTCTTTCCTAGTAGTTGAGTTCTTTGCAGCCATCAATCTTGGCTGTGAAATGTCTCTGCGTTTCTTCTAGTTTATTAGTTTCTTCCTTTTTTATGGTGGACGTCAAGGCTGAGCAGTATTCAAGTTTTGTATAATCAGTGTTTTTAGCAGGGGAATCATTACTGTCCTGTCCCTTCTTTTGAACGTTCTTAGTACCTGTCCCGCGACTCTTTTTGCTTTATTCATCGCTATCCGATTTTGTGTTTCGAATTTCGCATCATCGGTCATTATTACCCCGAGATCGATCGCTTTCGTGCTTCTCTGAATTTCCTGTCTATCTGGAGCATAATATGCAGTCTGTTTAAGTTCCTCTTTTCTACCATATCTGAAAAGCTGAAATTTCTCGGTGTTAAATGTCATGTTGTTGTCTTCTGACCATTTGTATATTTTGTTCGTGTCCCTCTGCAAGGCCTCCACTTGATTTACACCGCTGATTTTTCTGCTGATCTTTGTATCGTCTGCAAAGGATGTTACTATTCTGTTGCTGTTTTACTCCGCTGTCTATGTCTGTTAGCATGATAATGAACAGGAGTGGGGCCAGTACTGTCCCTTGTGGTACTGAGCTGCGTACTTCCGATTCTGATCGATCTCGGGGTAATAATGACCTGTAGACGTTGTCTGAGGAAGTTGTAGAATCATTTTCCCACTTTGCCTGTCATTCCCATATATTAGATTTTATGTGCTATTATACCGTGATCACATTTGTTGAAAGCTTTAGCAAAATCTGTGTATATGACATCGTAGATGTCATTGCTTCCAGTGCATCTAGGATATTGTTGTAGTGTTCTATTAGTTGTGATAGGCAATTAGGCATGAGCTACCTGATCGGAATCCGTGCTGATTTTCGTTGAATCTTTCCAGTGTCTCCAAGAAATCATAAATTTTCTATCTAACTATTCTTTCAAATACTGTGGTGAGGTGGGACGTCAATGACACTGGTCTATAGTGCTTTGCTTGAGATCTGTCCCCTCCTTTATATATAGGGACAATGTTTGCTCTTTTCAAGATGCTCGGTATTTCCCCAGTGTCTAGGGATCTTCTCCATATCCAGTATAAAGGTGTAGCTATTTAATTTTTACAGTTTTTAATCAATAATGCGTTCCAATTGTCCGGACCTGCAGCTGAATTTATCCTGAATTTGTCCGATATCTCTCGCTACATCTGGAGTAAAATCAAAGTCTGTTATACACTCCCCTTGCAATTTCTCTTCAAAGAATGCATCTATGTCAGGTATCGCTTTATCACTTTTTGAGGTACTGAAAACTGATTCACACTACGCTCTCAATGTTTCAGATATTTCTTTTGAATCGTCGGTTGGTTCATTATTTCTCTTCCTTCGTCAGGGACGTCCCTCGTCCCTTTCGAGGTGTACTTCTGAATACACGAAAGGCATTGGAATAATTTTTCTTTTTCCTTGTGGGTTTACATCATTTACATTATATATATATATATATATATATATATATATATATATATATATATATATATATATATATATATATATATGTGTGTGTGTGTGTGTGTGTGTGTGTGTGTGCGCGCGTTAGGGTGTATCATGCTCAGGTCGAATATCGAAAAACTTGGAATTTCAAGATTGGCAGTATGTATTCCTATGTAAAATTGTATTTTCAGAGGGATTCGTCTTCTGCAACTTTTGCGAAAAATCGCATTTAAGTATTCAAAATCGCACTTTTTTGTCGAAAAATGGGATTTTTGACCAATTTCAAAGACTTGGTAGCCTCAAATGACCTCCATATGTTCCATATTGTTCACATACACCTTTAAGCATTTTTAGGGGCAGGCTTGGACTCATTTAAGATCAGCCAAAGTGGTTTATAACCCCTAAAATAACCAAAATCACCCAAAATGGCCCAAAACTAAGGAATTGTAAGATTTTTAGTCTCCTATACACCACATTTCGCGGCTGTTCTCTTCATGAGGCAGAATCTTTTTGTTCTTCTTTCTTGGTCTTGCATTTTCTTTTTTTTAGAAACGTCTCCACCAATTTTTATTTATTTTCTTTTCGGCATCACTGAGTGTGATGGCAGCTGCCCCCACCTTTCCGCAAGCTGCTGTGACGTTCAACCTTGTTTTTGCAATTGTAATTTTTCTTTAATATTTGTATAAGTCCCTCCTCCACCCCCAGCTTGTAATAATATGCTGGTCAACTGAATGTTTTGAGATTTTTTCTTCTGAAAGCATCTTCATTTGTCTAGCAGGTCTTGTAGAGATCTAAAGCATGTTCATAATGTCTTGCTTTGACTTGAAAACTGGCAACAATTCTCTGTGATCGATCCTAGCACGAACAAAACCATCGCTTCTCTCTTGCCCATACACTGCATGAACTGCAGCTGAAACTTCCTGGACTGCTCTTTCACAGCTTTGAGTGTGAACTGAGAAGTTCTCAACTTCAAGTGGAGGCCTGAGAAGCTCCTCAACTTCTCCTCTTGACATCTTACAAGTGAAGAGTGGCTCATACAGTTTCTCCTTATCCCAATTAATCAGAGTAATTGGAGAAGTGGCATCAAAATTCAGTTTAGGGTTTCTATGAGTTCTCAGACTCATATCTCCATACTCAGACTTACCTCTGGTCTTCTTGATCATCTCAACCCCCCATGCCCTCTCCTTCTCATCCTCACTGCACAGGAGAGAGGCAATGAGGTTCTCACTGTGAACATGATATGCTCCACGAACTATCACATGAGTGATTATGTTCCTGACTTCAGAGGTCTGGCTTCTCAGCAGTCCCAGAGCGGTCACAATATGATGAGATCCATACCTCATGTGGTGCTTCACCTTGATCTCAAAATACATCTTGAAGTAGAAGTCCAGGCAGAACTTCAGCAGCACCTCCAGCTTCTTCAACACCTCCCCCTTCAGACCATGCTGCCTCATCCGCAGCATCAACAGAGCCTCACCTGTAGTCAGCCAGCGTGACTGATTCAGTGGGCCACACTTCAGACCAGCAACTTCCTTGCTCAAATCTCCTGTCTTGAGAGCTTTGATCAGTAGGTAGCAGTTCTTCTGGTCAGTGCTAAGGTTCTGTACAATGTCTTCTGACAGTTCAGTTATATCTTCTTCTCATGGCAGAGCCATGAAGCTAAAGTTGACAGGTATGTCATTGATCTTCTCCAAAAGTTTTCCTATTGGGCCACTGAACCCAGACTTGTGCGTGTAGGGACCATCAAACTTGATGATCATGTGCCTGAGGCTAAGTTCATTAATATGCAACTGGCATATCAGCCAGTGACACTTGTGACCTAGCAGTCTCTCCAAGTGAGTGATGGCTCCTCCATCAGGTCCTGTGTTTGTGTTGGTGGAGTCACCACCAAGGACCACAATAGTATCTTTAGCACCATGAGCACTAATCCACTTAAACAGAGCCTGAGCTATCTTCATTGCAGGTTTCTCATTTCCTTCAGGTTCTTCTGGTGTACAATGGAAGCGATACTTCCCTTCAGGTTCCCAGGTAACACTATAGTGCTCTTCAGTTGTTATATCAGGATGGAAGCGGCCAGTTTCTTCATTGTACCTCATGATCTTTGTCTTATCTTGTTTTCCATCGAAGAAACTCCCTTGATCTCCTCTCCCTCTGTCCTTTTCTCTAGGGCCTCCACCGAGGCACCTATTACAGACTCCTTGCCCCTCCACATCTTCATCCTGTCAACAGCTAGATATGCCTTATCAGCAGATAGATGGCCAGCTTTGATGAAATCTTGCAAGAAACCAGTTGCAATGGCTGCTGCAGGAGTGTCTGCCACCTTGAACCTGACTGCAGCCGCAGCAGTGCTTGAGATATCCATGTAGTTCCTCCTGGCAAAGGTGGAGACTTTGCCAGTGTTAACACTGGAGCTTGTGCCTGATGCAGTACTGGAAAAATCTGTGTCAGCAGTAGGAGCTGCTCTGCCTGGAGACTCTTGCAAGGAAGTCACCTCATCTTCATCATCATCACCATCATCAGCTCTAAGCAGTAGCTCCTTTTCTTCTTCCTCTTTTCTGTTTCTCTTCTCAGCTGCCTTCTGTTCTTCCTCCTTTCTCTTAGCAGCCTTCACCTGCTTTACTGTTTCCTTCACATCAACAGATGTCATCCGGAAGCCAGAAATTTCTGAGGTTTTGATCCTCTGGTAATGGAGCCACTCTAGCTCTAGCTTTGGAATCTTCTGAGGCAGATGACAGTCACAGTTGACATGAACTCTAGCAGCACAGCCAGAGCAGCCAGATGCTTCAGTTCCACAGAGGGTGATATCATGTCTGCAGGTTGTTATGTCAAACAATGTATTAAGTTCAGATATTCTCTTCTCTCTCTTTGCAGCCTTCACTCTGCCATTCACTAGGTCAATCATTTCATTCCACCTGACAAGAATCTACCTGGCAATGGATCGCTCTTGAATGATCACAGGAGGAGTGAACTTGGCATTGCTTTTGCGCCACTGTGCCAGTACCAGTGATGCCAAGTCCTTAGCCAAATCTTGCAGAGGGTACTGAGCTCTCTTCATATCATCCAGAAGCAGCTTCTCTTCCTGGAGGAGGATTCCTCTCTGAAACACAGCTCTCCTGGTTGGAACAACTTCTGTGGGAAATAACTGCTTGCCTGGACCCACCAGATCACTCAGCTTTGAACCAGAACTTTTTCTGGTCTTTCATCCTTGCTTAGCCATGGTGGCTACACAATCTTTACCAAGCTTTGTATCTGAAACATAGAAAATTATCACAATGAAACTCTAGTAGCCTATAACAGCTGTTACAATGGTTTTGTTTGGTAAGAAACCAGTCTGTTACATTTGTACTACAGTGTATGTCCTGCACAGCTGTTCTGTACATAACCAGAAAACGAAAAAGTGGAAATTTGAACACTTAAACGTGATTTTTAGCAAAAGTTCAAGAAAACAAACCCTTCCTAAAATTTTATTTTACATAGGAATACATACTGCCAATCTTCAATCTTGAAATTCGCGCTTCAATGAGCATGATACACCCTAGTGTGCGCGCCCAATAATAATGCATCAGTATTGCAAAATAGATTACTAATGAAAAATCCCTGAGAACAAATGCAAGCTAAAACTCATACAGAAAGTGAAGAAAGTGAATTCTAATTTCGGATTGTTTATTTCAGGTGACCCCGAGCGGTCGAATCGTTTCCGACAGAGAATGGAAAGACTCTCAGAAGAGACGATGTGTCTCAAAGACGCCTCGAAATGAAGGAGATTCCTGCCTTTTAGGGATGTCTTTTTCGGAAGGAAATTTAAGACCGAGAAACAGAGTATGTTTGCTTTCTTTAATGGGATTATCTAGTTGGTTTTCTATTTGTCTGTTAGTTAGCCTGATACAAGTGATCTAAGAGGCGGCCTTAGGGAATGCTGCTCTTTCATTCTCATCTTAAGCAAAATCTTCATGACAGTTTAATGAAATAGAAAAGAAAACAGTAACTTTAAATAACAAAATAAAAAAGATTATAGTTAAACCTGTAAGCCGATAATCCCAACCTTTCAACATCTCATTCAACATCTTTTCCGAGACGTTTATTCTTGCTGTTACGAAGGAGGGTAAACACTTCAAAAAAAAAAGTTACAATAATGTCAGAGACTGACGAAAAAAATTTTTTTAAACAAAAAATTATAAAAGAACTATAATATATCACTTCACGAAAATACTCTTGTTGGTGTTTTGGTATCTTGCAACAAACTGGCAATCTTATAATTACCAGTTAGTTTTTTTTTTTAAATACAGTAAAAGGAACTTCAGGGTTCGTTTAAGTTAAGATTAAATGGAGTGCATTTAATACAAGCAGCTTGCACTCCATTTGGTCTTAACAAAACCTATTAACAAAAGCTCTCGGATCACCTGAAGATCGGGGCCCCCAGCCTTCTTTAGTTAGCTTTATAAGGCTAACTAACGAAAATATCACGACCTAACCTAACCAATCGTCAAGGGCGTACAGACAGTAGGGTGGCCCACTTTTCAATTTTTTTTTAAAAGTATAGGTTATCGTAGTTTTTCCCATTATTTGGCACTATACTAGCACATTGGTACCATTTTTACAAAAATTGATCAATATTTAGGGGTCTCGCATCGACCTTGAAATTACGAGGTTTTTTTTTAAATGCTTACGTTTTAACTTTTTACTGAATCAAGATAAATCATTAAGTAGGGATGTTTTCTGAATCCTCTTGATAAGAGAAGTCGTTTGGTGTGCCTTCCCAATGTCATACGACTAACGGTTTAAAAGTTGTGCCTGTATACAGGTAATACCAATGTGCTAGTATAGTGCCAAATAATGGGAAAAACCACGATCACCTATACTTTTCAAAAAATCAGCAAATAGCAGACAAATAAGGAAGAAAGACAATAACTTAAACAATCACTTTTGCATTGTATGACCACTATCACACGTCACTGGCTGCAACGTTGCCCTCTGTGCTATGTCATCGTGGCGAGTGATGACTTCTTGAAGTCGCCGAGCTCTTTCCGGTTCTTTTCCACCACTTGCAGAAGATCCTGCAGCTGTGCCTCGTCCTTTGTGACCGTGTTCGCATAGTCTTGTATCAGTTGGACTCCTCTTTCAGCGACGTCATTGGTGACCTGGAGATTAGAGATCACATCCTTCAGACGACAAAAGTCCTCGTTCTCGTCCCACTTATCAGTTGGCAGGGTGAGCCACGAAGACCCATACATCTTCAGACCTGCAAATAAGAACCAGGAGGACTCGTCAATCAGGTCGGGGAGTAGCGTCATCTCGTCGACTGAGACGTTCTCGTATATGAAGTCTTTGGGTACAGGGAGGTGGGACAGCTTCTCTGCCATCTGTTGCTTCAAAGTGCCATCCACCTTGTTGCTGCATAGAGCGAAGATGACGGCCTGAGGCCTCAGATACCAGAAGTGCCGCCTCATCACTGCCAGTGACGCTTCTGCCACCTCGCGGTCCACTGCCCTATACCTCAGAAAACGCTGGTATAGTACCAGGTCATTCAACGGCGCATCAGCTGCTACAGGGGCCGCCAACCAAGCTGGTACGTACAGAAGAGCGATGAACACCACGATCCTGTGCAGTTTGTCGACCAGCTCGGCGTCGAGCTCCAGCTGCCTACTGAACATCAGCAGTTTTGTGTAGTAGATGACCTGAAACAGAATAGGCACCATTGTAAGTAAGACAGGTTTATTGTTACCAATTACTTTGTTTGCGTTATAATGAAATGTTTATCTTTGAATAACATTTAAACTTATCTCTAGATTATTTTTTTGTGAAAATACTAACTTTAGCCATCCATCTTGCGTGGTGGTAGGCTCCTGGGCGCATGAGGTGAATGCCACGGCGTGGTTGTGTCCCGAGTACCAGGAGCGTGATCTCTGCCACTTCTCGGTAATCGTCTCTGACGAAACCAGAAGCTGTGCTCAGGAAGCTGACCGCCGCGTCCCGGAGTTCTATTAGCCACGTACTCTCCGCCAGATTCTCGACCTGCAGCTTGCAGTAGGTCGAGAGATCGAGCTCGTCCATCTTCAAAAATAATAAACAAGAAAATTGTGAGAAAACTCTGAAGTTCCGGTTTGGCTTGCTGTTTTATAAACTAGTGGAATATCATGTGTGTCCTAACTTTACCTTGCACAAAAAATGAACTAACCTTCTCTTCAACTGCTGAAACAAAGGATCAGTTGGTGCCGTAGTCCTTCCGAGCAGGGTGACGGCTACTGCCCCCACGATAAGCTCTAGGACGTGATGACGGCATCCCAGCTGGAGTAGCGGTCGCCGAGCATGTTTTCCAGCCGACAACTGCACCCTGCACCCTCCCCGTGTTGGTGGAAGTGGTGTCGAAGCAGAGTCCGATGACGCTCTCCTCACATCCCCAATCTTCGAGAGCATGTATGGTTGCCCGCGCCTGCGACAGTCCGGTGCCGTCAGCAACAGCTGGACTGACAGCAACTTTCCTTCTGTGCAATGAGGAGCCCCGGAGATGAGAATTGCTTGGCGGTGCTCCGCCGTTCCAAGGAAGTTCTGAAACACATGCCATATATTTCAATTTCATGGTTGTAAAGTAACCTATTTTTGTTCACATTCAGTTCTCTTTTTAATTGACATTATGCTTCATGAATCATTACTAAATTGATAGCTATGAAAACTTAATCAACTGACCTTGACCATTTTGCCATCCCAGTGGACAACAGTGTGCCTCGGTGGCGTGAAGGAGTCCTTCACAGCCATCGCCACTTCACGGCGATGTGACACTCTTCCCCGGCGAGCCGTTTCTTTCGAGATGCTGAACTGATTGAGGTCTGCTGGTGGATCCGCCGAACGTGTGATAGCAGCCACAATGCTTACTACCTATGTAGAGAATGGAAAGTGGAAAGGAAACTGTCAAGAATACATGTGGGTTACGGGACACTTTAAAACTGACGCTATCGATGAATACTATACACAATACGCACCTGATTATTGGACATGCGGAAACGATCAGCCACTTCCATGACAGCAGGTGCATTAAGGATGCGGCGAGGAAGATTGACAGACACACTTGGCTCTTTCGGCAGGGGGAACGCTAGTTCTGTCTCCGACTCTCCTGACATGCCAGTATCATCATTCTCCATGGCCTCATCTCCGGTTTCGTATGCACACTTTGAGGTTTGCGGCTCCTGGCGAGGACGTTTTCTTCCTTCCTGTAGCTTTCTTTTTACAGCGAAAACTTTATCGTTCCCGCTCATCGTTGCCACCCGAGGACACGTTGATCGAGGTAGAAGTCAATGTCTTCTTTCTTGTCCTTGTCGGACAGCAGTCGATTCTTCTTTATATCTTCGACAGCGTCAGATGCTCCGATATCCCACAGCTTGTCCACACTGTCCGAAAACTTCTGCCGTTTTCCTCCGGCGTCAGTTTCTCGTTTTCTGCTCTTTTGGAGTAAGTGCCACTCTTTCCACAATGCCTCTAGCTTCCGTTCGCAGTTGAGCTTTGTGATTGTTTTAATGCGGGCCATATTCCAAAACTTTAAGACGTTGTTTACGGTTTCTTTGAATGCGTCTTTCCTGTTAGCAGTGTACTGGATAACACTGAAGAAGTATTGCAAAACCTGCCGTGTTGTTGGCAATTTGCTACCACTGATGGAGGACGACGGTTGGCCAACTAAAAAAATTTCCGAGGCCGATCTTAGAGAAGGTAGCGATGTTATTTTCGCCTTTCCTTTTGATGACTCTCTATTTGTAGCTTCAAGAGTTCTTCCAGTTATGGTTGCCATCGATTTGTCCATGACAAAGGATGAGGAACTCAGACAGAATTTCAAAATGTTATGATCTGCAAAAAAGAAATAGGTTAGGTACTGGCACAGGCATAGTGCATTTTCTAATTACCTATATACATTATACATTCCGCCCGGGTATGGTGACTCATTTTTTTGAAAAGTATAGGTGATCCTGGTTTTTCCCATTATTTGGCACTATACTAGCACATTGGTATTACCTGTATACAGGCACAACCTTTAAACCGTTAGTCGTATGACATTGGCAGGCATACCAAACGACTTCTCTCATTAAGAGGATTCAGAAAACATCCCTACTTAATGATTTATCTTGATTCAGTAAAAAGTTAAAAGTACACATTTAAAAAAAACAACTAGTAATTTCAAGATCGATGCGAGACCCCTAAATATTGACCAATTTTTGTAAAAATGGTACCAATGTGCTAGTATAGTGCCAAATAATGGGAAAAACCACGATCACCTATACTTTTCAAAAAAATTGAAAAGTGGGCCACCCTAGCGTACAGTTGACCTAACGATTGGTTAGGTTAGGTCGTGATATTTTCGTTAGTTAGCCTTATAAGGCTAACTAAAGAAGGCTGGGGGCCCTGATCTTCAGATGATTCAAGCTCTCTACCTTATATCTAAGGTTACTACAGTTACTAATGTATCTATGTAGGAAAAAGACGTAAAAACGAGATGTGCTGTTTCAGAGAAAAGTTCGCTTAGAAACAAAAAAGCATAAAAATTTACTTATTAATAATGACTGGGTCTTGTTTTTCAAATTTTATTACTGTCACCAAAAAGAATCAATTATTCAAATGAAAACATAATATTACTAATTAGTAATTTTTTATGCATTTTAGAAATTTTGTTTCTAGACGAACTTTTTTCCGAAACTGTATACTATTCCTTACACCCTTACACATTGACCAAGGGAAATTAACATTAACCCAAGAAAGCCAGTGTGGAACCTCACACATAGAGACTAGTGAGAGATCTACGTTACCCCATAATGAAAATCACATAAATATAGGTTGAATTAAAAAAATTATTGTTACTAAACAATAATAAAAATTAAGTTGCGTACAATAAAAGACATTATTTTCAGAAAAACAATTGTACTTTTATTGTAATGGGCCACGCTGGCCTTCTAGGGTTAAATACAGACCCCGAAAATGATAGAAAGCAATACAAAGGACACCAAACAGCAACAGACCGGCTGGTCCCTACGAGACTGTCTTAAGAAGAAGGGTTGAAAGAAGGAAGAAAATTTAAAGAAAGAATAAATTTTAAAGACAAGTGAAAGTTTTAAAGCAAAGCAGATAAAAGAGGTTGAGAGGTAGGAAAGATTTTAAAGATGAAGTGAAAATTTTAAAGTACAGAGGAGAGAATCCAAGTGAAAATTTTACATTTCTATGCGCTAAAATATGCTTTCAAATGAGGTTTAAGGCAAGATAAGCATCTAATTTCTTTTTAAAGGATTCGATCAAATCCATTCCACAAATTAACTGACAATCCATTCCACAAATCCACAATCCATTCCACAAATTAACTATACGATTGAAGAAAACATGTTTAGCTTCATTGAATTAAAATGTTTACCCACTAATTTGGAACCATTACCGCGAGTTCTATCTGCATTTCTGAAAGGTGAAATAGTTTTTGGCGTCTATATTATCAATATCAAAACCTTTAATCATTTTAACACCTGGATTAAATCTCCTCGAATTCGCCTTTTAATAGGTGAGAATAAATTTAACATTTCTAAAAAAGTAGCGTATGATTTGTTTCTAAGTCTAGGAATAATCTTAGTAGCCCGTCGCTGTACTCTCTCCATTCTGTCCATGTCCTGTCGTAAATATGGGGACCAGAATTGGACGCAGTATTCCAGGAGGGCGTACTAAAAAATTATATAATGTTAGCATTGTTTTCTCCTGCTTAAATTCAAATGATCTACCAATAAATTCTAAGACTTTATTTGCTTTCCTGACAACTTCGATACATTGCTTACTCGGTTTAACCCTATATGGACAACTGTTACAAATTTCTAACCTTTCATATACACGCATTTATAACTTAACCCTACCGAAAATTCTGTCCATAGATGGTTAAGAGTGTCGGCAACAATAATACCTAAATCTTTCTCTTCCGTAACACAAGTTAGTGTCTTGTTGCACATAAAATACTTTTCTTTAACATTGTTTCTACCGATATGCATCGTTTTATTAAAGTTCATTTGCCAAATCCCCCCCCCCCTCCACCCCACTGAACTAATTTATTAATATTTTCTTGAATCTGCAAACGTTCTGCCACCGGTTTTGTTCGTCCCCATAGTTTGGTATCATCCGTAAATTTTGAAATTATACTGTTAATTCCCAAGTCGATGTCATTAATAATAGTAAAAAGAATTGGTCCCACAACTGATCCCTGAAGCACGCCGCTAGTTACACTTTTCCAGTTAGACGCTTTGCCATTAATGAGCACTCTTTGTTTACGTCCACTAAGCCAATTTTCGATCCATTTGAGAACATTACCATCAATTCCGTGAGAATGAAGTTTAGATAATAATCTGTGTGGCACGTCATTAAACGCCTTTGAAAATCGAAATAATGTATATAATATCTAGTGTTTTAATCTCGTCATATACTGTACGAGTATATTTACAATATCATTAAAGAAATCGAGCAAATTAGTAAGATAAGAACGATTACGTCGAAAGCCGTGTTGAGAATCTTTGATTAATTTATTAATTTCTAAGTGATTGACTATTCTGTCCTGAACGATCGTCTCCATAAGCTACCAACTACTGAAGTCAGACTGATACGACGATAATTTCCCCGGGAGTGATTTGTCCCCTTTTTCAAATATTGGCGTAATGTTTACGAGTTTCCAATCGACCGGAACTTCTCCAGACTGTAACGACTTATTAATTTTAAATACATATGTGAGAGGAGGGACTATCGCGCAGTTCACTTCTTTAAGTACCCTAGGGTAGAGCTTATCTGGACCGGGAGTTTTATTAGGATTAATTTTACCTATGACTAAGAGCACTTCGCTTTCACTAATTGTAAAATCGTGAAGCTTTAACTGATCATCACTGAGCATGATTACGGGAATGTTGTTCATATTTTCGTTAGGAAACACGGAAAGAGAATTTATTTAAAACTTGTCACTTTTAAGTCATTGTAAATACTTTCGTTGTTTTCGCCTATGAGTGGACCAATAATAATTAATCTGCGAAGCTACTTTTTTATTTCTAACATAATTATAGAATTCCTTCGGATTCGATTTAATTTAGGTCGCTATATAGAGCTCATAGTTGCGTTTACTTTTTCTAATAAGTTTTTTGCTTCGCCTTCTCGATAGCTTGGAAGCATTTTCATCGGACAAATTATTTGTTCCTTTAAATTTAAAATATGCGTTCTTTTTTTAACGTTAAGCTACTTTTAATTTCGGCATTTCACCATTTAGGTTTAACAGACTTCGCCAGTCTCTTTTTACGTAATGGGATATTACTTGATTCTAAACGTATAAAATAATTATAAAAAGAACTTCATGTGTCATTAATATCATCGCGCGATAGAGCCTCATCCCAAGTATGGGTCAAAAGTTGCAGTTTTATGTCACGAAATTTAACTCTTTTTAAACTCCAAAACGTATTCCAGGCTCTTTGAATTATGAACATTAATTTTAATTTAAAATGTTATTTGCCTGTGATGAGTGGCGGAGAAGTAGTATCCTACAGAGATATTATCAATTAAGTCTAGGTCTGTACTTCAAACTAAATCTAGAATATTGCGTAATGTTGAAAAATGTAGAGTCACGCGACTTTGTGCGGTGAATTTTGGTCAGTGTGGGACAAAACACGACAAAGCACGATATTATAGATAGTCATATCCATTCAAACATATACTCATCCTCGTCATATGAATGTTTAGGAAGTCTGTTTCAAAATATATGCTCACTTTAAAATTTTTCTATGTAAAATTGAAAATAGTTTTATTCTTGATATATCGTGTATCAATAAAGAATTTTTTTATATACGATACTGGGAATATTGTATCGACGAATACGCGTTACGCAATAATTACGCAGTTACATATTTGTGCATTTGTGGTGATGATACATTGTATATGCGATACAGTATCACTGATACTGCCATCTCTGTATATAACCTTGGTTTTGTTTCAGCCAGAATTGTTCATTCTGACGAAGGTCAAACTTGTCACTCCATCTTAGACTTACAGTTTAACGTGGAATCCGAACCACACCCCACCAGCAGCTCAGCGTCTTAACCACTAGGCTACCCAGGGTACCATTTATCTACCAACTAATATTTTTTATTGTGTAGAAGGATGAACAGCTGGGTTTTACTGCGCGCCGCCTGCCGTCACCGGGTCTCGATCCCGGGGCCGATGGATTCGTAGTCAGCGACGCTATCCACTACACCACCGAGGCGAATAAACGAAACTTTTATGTTAGTGGCAATAAACGAAATCAGACATCAAGATAATGTCTAGGCAATAAGCTGGGATCATGTCAAGAATAGCGAACCCAACACCTGCAGGGTTCGCTATTCTTGACAAGGGAATTTTTGGGTTCGCTATTCTTGACATGGTAAAATTGGGTTCGCTATTCTTGACATGGGAAGTCCTCAAGGACGTTTTCATAACTTCAGACGGTAGGTTTATGTTTCCCAATTTTAAGTAATTAGTTAAGGACGTATTAAATGCTTTTATATTAGTCTTTTTTTATTTAATCAAACTAGCACGACTTAACCTAACCAATCGTCAATGCCGTACAGTATAAAGAATCCTCTTCTCTTAATATATAAAAATAAATAAATAAAAAAAAATTTATTGTTTTTTATTTATTTTTTTAGGTTAATTGTACGCCCTTGACGATTGGTTAGGTTAAGTCGTGATAGTTTGGTTAATTTTTGCTACCCGCGACCCGCACGAAGGGCGGGTCTTAGGCTAGTTGTAACATAAGAGAAACTTTTGGGTTCGCTATTCTTGACAAGGGAATTTTTGGGTTCGCTATTCTTGACATGGTAAAATTGGGTTCGCTATTCTTGA
>JAJOZX010000527.1:787500-835000 GCA_023014485.1 Bathynomus jamesi
AAAACCTCGATCAGTTGACCGCGCAGCCTCCGAGTTTCCAGCGAAAACAAATTCAGGGCGCGTAAGCGTCGATTGTAACCCATATGCCTAACGGAAGGGATTAACTTTGTGGCCCTCGCCTGCACTCACTCCAGCCTCTCAATATCTTTCCTGAGGGTGGGCGACCAGAACTGCACAGCATACTCCAGGTGCGGCCGAACCAGAGAATTGTACAGCGAGAGCACAATCTCCTTGTTCCGCAATCGAAATTGCCTCCTGATATAACCCAACAACTTCTGGGCTTTCTCTTCCACCTCTACGCACTGTTTGGTACACTTAAGGTCGCTGCTAATTAGCACACCCAAGTCCTTTTCCAAATCAGTGGCCTTGATATTACTCCCCAACATTGAGTAGTCCGACTTGGGATTGGCGTAGCCAATGTGCATCACCTTGCACTTACCCAAGAGAGAGAGAGAGAGAGAGAGAGAGAGAGAGAGAGAGAGAGAGAGAGAGAGAGAGAGAGAGATTACAATGTACAATAGGAACATTTATGTTTTCATCACCACAAGTTAATGTTAAATAATGTTTTTACTTTTAACCTAATCAAGAAGTATCAACTCGTCTAAAGTCAAATTCCGATCTTCCAACGCAGACAAGCCAGTGATTTTGTTGGTAAAGGAACTCGAATAATCAGCTCAACAAAGTCATGTTTTGGGGGTCAATGAAGTGTGGGAACGGCACTGCATACTTGCTGAATGTGCTGGTGTTGCAATATCTCCGTATTTTATCATCCAACGAGCAACATTTAAGGAGAAACTCTAACCTCTTGTTGAGAGTGTATTTAACTTTATCCCAGTTAGAGATCAACCGATTGAACACAGGAAAACAATCTAGTTCCAGAAAAGTTTCGTCATGTACCACTATCCACCATGGAAGCTCAAAATAACGACGTAACTGTTCCAGTCTACCAGCCACATGATGATATATTTCTTGAAATGGTACTTGTGACACTCAAACATAGATCTGATGTGAAGAGTCATCCTGCCTGCAAAGGTTGGTGTTACTGAAGAAGAAGCAATGCTTTGTGTACCACAGTATTTACATATTTGTTCGTTTACTTCTTAGTGGACAGCAACTTCTTGAGTATGACGATGAGGATGAGGATGACACTGAAGAAAAACATACAGATGGCAAGATGCATAATAAGGTCTTAAACATTTCACAAGACCTAGCGTATAATATAAGTGGCGGAAAATGCTGGGCTTCAAAACATATGGGCCTGGGTTGTACTTTGCACCAAGTTATGCGATCACGCAGTTAGTACACCTCTTAATGCTGGTCACACAGTCAGCTATCATAA
This sequence comes from Bathynomus jamesi, assembly GCA_023014485.1. NCBI lineage: Eukaryota > Metazoa > Arthropoda > Malacostraca > Isopoda > Cirolanidae > Bathynomus > Bathynomus jamesi. The sequence goes on from JAJOZX010000527.1 coordinate 788,840, forward strand.
TATTAATCAGATTGATACAGCTTTAACAGAAAACACTCTCAAATCAATGGGTCCAAATACGGGAGCAGTTATACTACCAGACCTAGTGCCTGGACGATTTGTACGTTTACATAGGACAACATTGAAATAAATGAAAAACAGTTTCCACGACACCCAGATTGCATCATGGCAGCGAGGGCCAGGAGTAAATATGAAGTTGTCAAGTATCACACTCAAAGAATATAGCACTCGGTGTTCCCCCACCGGAGGAATTTACTGTAGCAAATGAGGTTCAGTATGCAGAACTAGCATCAACTGATGATATCCAGCTCGAATGGTATAATTTGTCAACATCTGATTTATCAACAGCAGTGAAGGCATGTGCTGCTGATATGTCAGCTGGACCTACTTCAACCAGAAAATAAGTACATCAGACACAGGGACAACCGCTATCAAGTACATGCCCATCATTCAATCTTCAGCACACGAAATAGATACTTTAAATACAGTTGTTCAAAGGTGCAGACATGCAGCAAACAAACTTAGTTAATAATTTGTTGTGCTAATGGCTGATGTTCTTTATTGCAAACTCATGTAGCTAAAGTGGTCTATACCAGATTATCAACAAGTTTTGATTGTGCGGCTTGGTGGATTGTATTGCATTAACCTTCTCAAGCTAATAGGACAATGTATGCAGTACTCAGGTTTCTCAGATGTGTAGATTGAGAGCAATTTGCTTGGATCAAAATCTGCAGAAAAAGTGTTGGCTGGAAAGAACTATGGAAAAGGCATGCAGTCCTATAAAACTACGTTCTAAGTATTGTGGAGACTTCTTATGCCCTAGGTACTTAAGTTCATTGATGAAACTCATTATAGTTTACATGAAGAAATGAAAAATTACGCTTCACCAGAAAATATTAATGAACTTGTTTCTCTCCTGTCATCTGAAAGGCTTCAGAACATCTTTAAAAGAATATATGCAGACTACTTCCAACCCAAACTTCAAATTCTGGTTGAAGTATACAGATATGGTGCAAATTCTTCTTATATTTACGCCAGCCCAGAGGGATGGAGTTTGGGATTTACATCTTCATGCATTTCAGCAAGTGATACCTTACTTCATGAGGTATGACCATACCAATTATGCCTCTGGGGTACAAGATACATCAGTGAAATGAACCATCTTCCTGCTGAAGTTGAAGCAGAATTCCAGGATGAAAATTTTGTAGTGAAGAGTTCAAAATTGAAATTTAGCAGGTGGATCCAGCTCAAGAATGGTTGAACAGTATTAATAGCAAAAGGGAGGTGGCATCACTGGGATAATCAAAACTACAACAGCACTATGCAGGTGGGCCTTATCTTATAATCTAAGATCATAAATTACAACCCAAACCAGAGCCATTTATAAACTTGGTTTAGAGGACACATTAGCCCACAATGATACCACTAGAAAGAGCAGGAAGCAAGAGTGTAGAGATGAAGATAATGTTGTTGCCACGTTAGTTCGCTTCAATGTTTTTTCTCGACAAGCAAATGAGGTTTTGTTGAGCATTGCTACCAAAGACTTAGCATCACAACACATTCAGGAAGCACTCTTAACTGCCAAACAACAAGGTAGAGACGAACTCAACATTTCTGAGAGTCTTTCTCCTACAGAAAACCATAAAACTAAGTTTCAAGATCCAATGCATAAAAACCATCCCCTTACTTTTGCATCCTTGTACATCACCAGCAGATCTAGTCTATAAAGACTAATAACAGCCTACGAAGCTGACAGACAAGTGAATCTAAAACAAATACTAACACATGAGCTTTTGTTTGTGTCTGTATCACTTGCAGAAATGAATGGATCTCTTCGCACTGGAAACAAAGCTGCTTTATCAGAAATCTTGAGCAGTAACATACCCTGTCCTGCAAGACTGACTGAAAGGGATCTTGGTGATGATGCAACACTGGTTACCGATGATCAAGCTTCAATAAGAACAATGGGAAAAATCAAATGGTGCCAATACCCTTGGGGATTTAGGTGATGCAGTTTGAGAGCTGCTCTCCCGTCAGGGTCTCAGTATTGCCACATTGATATCATATTTGACAGGTATTATGAAAATTCGATAAAAGCAGGAACACGACGAATTCGTGTTCAAGGTTCAAGACTTATTAGGCATATTATTGAACAAAATGATGTTTCCTTGTCATCGAAGTGGAATGATTTTCTCTCTATGTCAGATAACAAGGTAGATCTATCAAGATTTCTTTCTGAGATACTCATCATCAAAGCACCAGCAGACAAAACTATAGTTGTAGCTGGTGGATTTGATGCAGAAGACATGGTGCAGTCAAATAATCCTAATGTTGCCACAGATAGTTTGAGGGCAAAACACGAGGAAGCTGACACAAGAATTGTTTTACACTGTATTCAAAACTACACAGGAAATATTTTAGTTGCTTCACGTGACACTGATGTGCTTCTCCTTTTCTTAACACACTTTCACAGGATGACTGACAAAGTCTGTGGCTAAAATCTGGGACTGCGAAGAACTAAAAATTTATACCAGAACACTTCTTTCTTTAGTGGACATAGAAAGAAAACAGCTTGGGGAGAGTTAGTTTTTTAAAAAATGAATAAAAAAGTGTTGAAAATTTGCATTTTCCTGTTGCCCTAGTTATAAGTAAATAATTTGCTTATATTGCTTACTGCTATTTAGTGTTAAATAAATAAAATTAAAAATCAGGTTATATTTAATATAGTTGTGGGGTCTGGCCTGTGGGATGGCCTGGAAGAAAACTGAATTTTTAATCTATTATTTCACATTCAGCACTTATTGAGCCTTAATGTCTTGTCAGTTAGACAATGGAAGGGTCGAGGGGGAACCATTGTTGGGCTGTGCTTAGGGCATCAGTTGGCCTTAATCCGGCCCTGGATAAAACCTTACTGCACATTTACCTTACAAGTAATGTACTTTCTTGTAAATGTTAATTGACGGAGTATCTTTTCCGCATTGAATAAACCCATTTTTTTTTATGAATTACTATTCTTTGACGTTAAAACCCTTCCAGCCTTTAGCTTCGTTATCGAAACACATCCTACGCGTATTAAACATTACATGTATTCTTTTGATAATTGTTGATAGAAACTCGCATACATTTTGTGTACGCCATTAGCTACATAAATTAAAGGTTTCTTTTGGGAATTTTTGCGGCACTTTTCATTTCTTATGTGTTATAAATACAAAAAGTCATTGCAAAACAGCTCTTTTTCTATTACGGTTTGGTTTATATAATCTTATATACACCCTTTAATGGAAAGATACTGTAAGTAACGCATTTCACGTCTGATTCGTAAAATTGGGTCTTATTTTTAATTCAAAACTTGAACATCTAAAGTTAAAGCTTGAGCCTGGCAGACATCAGAAATGGATTCAGCATACTGAAATTATGTTTATAAAAGTGTTTGCCAACATTTCCTCAAAAATGCCTCTATAATTCTGTTTTATGGAAAATTCGTTCAGGCTAAGATGTGTGCTAGAGTAACAAAATAAGCAGTATTTTGGATTACAATTCAAACTGGCGTTAAGATTACTCGTACCTGCAAACGAATATGCAAAATTATCTATTTCTTAATTAATTTTGCCCCGAGCCGAAGCTTTATTTGCCAGGAATCACAGATTTCTGTGATCGGAAAACCTACTATTTATCTCCAGGTTCAACCACTTGTAGTCAGCAGATATTCACTTTCATTGTTTATAGCTATTATAATCCAAGCAACTTACACAATAATTACGTTTTGATGCTCAGTTTATATTATGACAAATATTAGGATTTTCTTGTCGATAATGACTGCAATTTGGAGTGTGTTTTAAACTTGAGCTGTATCGCAAGTTTTCTTATATTTTACATTTTAGAATGATCCGTTCTTGATATCAAGAGAAATTATCTATCAGGCGTCTCATGGCTGCTGCTATCCAACGAGCACTCAAACTGCGGAAAATAATTTTTGTAAAAAAAAGTTTCCGCATGAAAGAACCTCTCTTCAAGCGATAATCATACTTTGTAGTTCGTAGGGTATTTGCAGAGATGGAAACCTCAACCCCAAACCCTATATAGAGATTTTGCTATATCGTAACGAACTGTTGAGAGCCTGATGTTGAAGCCAAATGAAAATTAAATTGTCCTCAACAGGCTCAATAGGGAGTCAGTGTCTGAATGGAAAAACATGAACACTCCATTATCAGATCGTTAGATTTAATCTTCAAAGCTGAGGTCTTTCTATTCTATTTTCTCTATTCATTTATAAATATGCGCAGAACCTTAAATGTAAGTAATGATAAAAGAATATATGTAGAACTGAATAACGTAAACTATAGATATGAAACTGAACGGTATAGAGAGTAATCTGAGGTAACCATTTATCCATCAATCATTAATAGGATAAGTAATTATAGAGTACCGTAATACAGGAAAAAGTTATTTCTATGCATTTGCTATTTTTAACTGCAATTACAGCAATTTTGGACTGTACAGTGTACAGACTAGCTACATCGCTTCTGTACTTTGATATTTAATCCAGTCAAGTAATTCAGTAACCTGGAAGGCAGTTTCTTATGGATAATGAGTACGAAATATATATATATAATATATATGCAAATAACTGCAATTGACCGCGCAGTATATAAATGAATAGAAAACGACATAAGTATTAAGGAACGTTTCTGCACACGAGGAGGAGAGATACGAAATAATGAAAATGAGGCGAACCGCCTGGGAAACGAACCCAGGGCCTTCCAATTGCCGGTCGGACGCTCTACCATTATGCTACGGACCTCACTCAATCAAAATCGAAATCTCCCAAATAGGGCAGACAAGAAACCAACCCTCCTCCTCGTGTGCAAGAAAAACGTTCCTTAATACTTATGTCGTTCTATTCATATATATATAATATATATATAATATATCGCATCTGGTAATATATATATATATATATATATATATATATATCGCCTCTGATACTATATGTGTGTGTGTGTGTGTGTGTAGAGTATAAAATAAAAGTTGCTTAGCATTCATTCAGCAAGAATTTTGTTAGTGGGTAACACTCAGTGGATTACACCGTTACCCTATAATTTATAAGCGAAGCGAAGACAATGAGAGGTCTGGGATTCGAATCCCAATAATGCTGGTAATAATGATACAAGAACTGCATCAGTTGGACTGAGCGTCGTGTCAGATTTTGACCCTCTTAACTGATTATTATACTTGCATTTCTTAGTATTTTAATTAAGTGTGAAAAAACATAACCATTTCAAACGACTCAAAATTGCTTTTTCTTCACGGACCCTCAAAACGTAAAAATTGTTTTCACTTCGACCCAACAAACAAATGTACGTTTTCTGTACGTTCATAAACGTTGACAATACGTCTATAAATTTCGTAAAAACTTTATTAAACTACCTTTGTTCTGAGGGATCGACTCCCGCATGCATTGATGTCTCTCGCAGGTATGGGATCGCCTTTGTCCATCTCCATCCTCTGATAGTATCTCCGCCTGTTCTCTCAGACGATCACAAACGCATCCTGCCAAGCTTAAAATTAAATATCTTGCGAAGAAGGAATCCTGTCACTTGATGATTACTCAGCAACCTTCAGGAAGCTACAGCGTCCCCATATTCAGTGGCAAAGTGGCCTCAGGAGGTGAATTAGACAAATTCTTCCTGCGTTATCTCAAGCCTTCTCTCGACATTCAGTCGCCAAGTTATTGTGGGTTAGATTAAGTTAGGTTGTGTTAGGCTTACTTAAGTTACGTTAGGTTAAATTAGTTCAACAAAGTGTCGATAAAATGTTCCTTCAACGAAATGGGCACAGGTACATCTCAATCACCCTTTGTGTGGTGTGTTGTGTGTGTGTGTGTGTGTGTGTGTGTGTGTGCGTGGATGCATTTATGCACTCACCATCTTTACCTTATTATTATTAAATATATAGCTATAGCCAAAAGGGTGGAAACACCTTATATTTTTTTTGGAATGAGAGAAGTATTAACAAAAATTACTTATAATATCACTGATACATTTTGAGTACTGAGTTGCTATAATGTTTAAACTTAGAAATGTAGTCCCTAAACACGTTTTATTGACTCTTTATCATACTCTTGTTCTTCCTTACATATAATACTGCACCCTTGTTTGGGGAAACTCCCCTAACAACGCATTAAATGGTATCTTTGTCATCCAAAAGCGAGCAATAAGGTTATTATCTGATGCTGATTTCCTTGATCACTCTAGTGCATTATTTAAAGAGGTAAACCTACTAAAGCTCAACGATATAACCAAACTGGCACATTTTATTTTTATTTACGAGTGTAAGAACAAAATCATTAATTTGCAATGGGTAAATAGATATTTGTAACTCATCAAGAAATCCACTCGTATCAGACCAGAAATAGATCAAAGCTTGTTATACCTCAATTTAGTGTCTTCATCTCAAAAAACTACCCATTTTCATTGGATTGAAAACTATGGAATGACTTGCATATCGATATAAAAAATATGTGAATGTAAATTTGTTTAAAACAAGTTGAAATCCCGATTAGTAATGGCATACTAACAAAAAACTTTAGGATTAATGTACACTAATATTGTTCTAATATTGTCCATTAATATTTAATATTGTAAATACATGTTTAACTATTAATAATAGTTATTTACTTATTATTTATTATATTATTATTAATTTATAACAACTAGCTGCTTATTTTTACTAAGAGCCCAGTAAAGCCTAAAAGCTTAAGGGCCAAATTAAATAAAATAAAATAGTCGAGCTTCACAATTATTATGTCATTGTAAATTGAAAAAAAAATTATTTATTTATATTATTAATAAAGGTTATTCTATCTATCTATCTATCTATCTATCTATATATCTATCTATCTATCTATCTATCAATTTAGTAACGCTTGTTACGACTTGTGAACTTCCTCAGAAAGATTTGGTCTAATTATTATTATGATATTTACTTTTTAAACTTTTGCAGTTTCTTGGTAAGTATATTTAAAGTAGAGTGTGGTATGAAATTCAAAACACATCAACGGCACATCATTATTGAGAAGTGGCATGTGGGTTTCATTTGACTTTGTCAGTCAAACTTAAAAAGTTCTAGGATGATGCAACTTGTTTGTCAAAAGTCAACGAAATGGGCACAGGTACATCTCAATCACCCTTTGTGTGTGTGTGTGTGGTGTGTGTGTAACTTGGCTTACATCACTGTTAGAGAGTTTTAAATAACATTAAATTTATATCTATAAGTCTTCTTTTATTTCCGGCACAGACTTTAAAAGAAAACATCGGAAAAATTAATTGCGAGATACTGTATATAGCTTTGACTGAGAATTAAGAGTTTAAATATGCTTACCAAGAACCTGCAAAAACTGAAAAGCTAATAACAATGATACGAAATCTTTCTGAGGCAGTTCACGAATCTTGACAAGTGTTATTAAATACTGTATATTAACAATACTCAAAATACATCAGTGATGCTGCGAGTAATTTCTGCTAATACCTTTCTCATTTTGCATTATGGCTTCGATTCGTATTTGCCATAAGCATAAAAAGTTGTTTTTAAGTTATATTTTATAAGTTATACATTTTTTTTACATACATTTTGTTGCTTATTCTTTGATTATTTATGGATGGGAGTTGATTTCTGGTTGTTGTTTTTTTAATTTATTTCAAGTTATTTTCGTATTATATTCTTTCAAATCAAATTATCGCTAATTTTAATTGAATTTAAACTTTTATTAACAGAAGAGAGATTAAAATTAACAATAGTCGGGTCAATCCCAGAATAGGCACCTGATGTACCTCAATCCCAGATGAAGCACCTGCGTTCAACCTCAATCCCAGAATAGGCACCTTGCAAGGAATTAAATTAAAAAAACCTGATGATTACAAAATTTATTGTTTATACAAAGTTTATTACAAATGTAATAAAGGCAAAGTTATAAAAGGTTTAAAGTGGTTTAATGAATAAAGAAAAATTTTAGATATTATAAATTCCTGCAATATGAGCCCGAATGTTTCTGAATCCATCTGAAGCAAATCTATCTTGCCACATAAATTGGTATAGATATAGGTTAGGTTAGGTTAGGTTAGGTTAGGTTAGAGTTGATTTTTTCAAATATTGATAAAAACAATGAAATTATATCTCTAAAAACTGTTATATTTTTTTCTCCTCAATCCCAGATTAAGCACCTGTGTTTTGCCTCAATCCCAGATTAAGCACCTAAAAATGATTTCAGGTGCCTATTCTGGGATTGATCCCAATAGTCTTATAAAATAATTTAGCTGTAATTTTATAAGTAATTAAGTTTGACTGTTTTGAAGCTTTTATCCTTGACAATGTAATAAATCTGACGTCAGTATACCATTTCTCGCAGACCCAAGGCTATGTCGTGACCATGTTGCAACACCGTTTCCCGTTAGATCAGCGATATTAAGCGAGTGTGGGTCTGGTCAATAGTTGGATAGATGACCCCATCCTCTGTGTTCAGATAATGTAGCGACCTGTAGATAGTTCGGATCTCTTAAACAAGGAAACTTCTGTTTGAAGATGAAAAGAAGTATGATAATTAATTAATGTTGAGAACGTTCATACATCTGCTCATCGTCAGGTACAGCTTAAAACCTCTCGTACATTTTCAGAAGTCTTCGAGCTGACCTCCTGCAGGAGTCACGGTTCTCCATTTTCTCTCGTTATTTACGAAGAAGGAATCTGCTCGAGGAGGGTGAACGCCTGCTGTGAAAAGAGGTATTCTCCCGGCAAGAAAATCAAAAGTCTCTCTGGGCATTTCCTTGTACTGGAGAACGAAGGTGGTCAGCCTTGTTACAAGTAAGAATAATACTGATAAATTTACGGTTGTTTAACTTTCTATGTACGTAGCGTCAAAGGTCATCATGTGGCGGAAGGTACCTACAGCTTTACTTGGGGTCCGAATCATTCAAGAATCACTACGTCCTTTGAAACCAGAGGCCTGCCACCCATTCAATTACTGAACAAACCCATCGTCAGTTGACCTTGATAATCCAAAGGGAAGTGGTATTACAACGTGGTCACGATGATTACAACGTGGTCACGATGTAGTCCTGACAAATAACAATTGTAAAACTCTGAAAGGAGATTGCATTCAATGTAATAAAAATCAACTACAGACTTTGTTACAGAACGGCACAACCCTCCTTATCATGTAATAAATAATATCGTGTTTTATTATTAATATTATGCGTAAAATCACAAGAATGAAGAGTTTAGATTAAAATTTAACCTTTTAGATTAAGAGTTAAGATTAAGAATTACGATTAACTTAATGAAAATAAGAAAGTCTCGCAATTTTGCAATAAGATTTCAACATCGAGTTTTTTACCTTATTTGATACAGAGAAAGTACTGCAGCTGTAAACAATAACTTAAATGGCTTCCCTTTCACTCACACCCACACGCCCACACCCACACACGGAACCCACACAAACATAAACAAGCAGACATATAAAATAAAATCCACAAAAATGAAAGCTGCTTTATTCTTAGTCGTCTCTAGACTTTTAAGTTAAGCATAGGCTTATTTAGTTTAGGTTAAGTTAGGTCACGATAAGTTAAATTAAATTATCAGGGCGTCGGTGGAATATTTCCCTTCGACAAAATAGGCATAAAAGGTGCAACAGACCCGCATTTATTATTAAAAAAAGAGTCCTTTTTCGCCCTTCAGATGCGCGCAATCCAGACCATTCTTCACGAACGTCAGGACAATAAATCTAAAAGAAAAATTTCTGAAATTGAAGAAACGAAAAGAGGCACTGGGCAAAGAATTGGATAAGGAAAGAGGAGGAAGAGAACAGAGAGAGAAGTCGAATACTTCCGACACCAAAAGCCAAGACAGTAACACGGATATTTATACGAACTACACCTCAATCAGCGAAGATTATAGCGACGAGAGTGATGATAAAATTAGCGATAATGATACTGATAACAAATCTGATGATACTAATATAAGTTCTGATAGTAAAAATAATATTAGTAGTTGTAGTAGTAATAACGGTAATAGTAACATGAGCCAAGAAGATATGGAAAATAATAGTAGTAATAATAATAATAATAATAATAATAATAATTATAATAATAGTTTTAGCAGCGACGTAAGTAATAATTCAGAGAAAACACGTGATAGTAGTAATAGTGATAATATTAATAGTAATAATTCAGGCACAAGTAGAAGCAGTGATAATAATAATATAATTTACAGTGATTCCAATAGTAGATGTAGTGAAGTTATGGATAGCGACAGTTAACGATAATAATAATAATAATAATAATAATAATATTACACTGTATAACTGTATTTATATAACTGTATTTAATACTGTATTTAAGTACTGTATTTATATACAGTTTTATAGTGTAACTATATGAAAAATATTAAAATTTTCTATAACGAATAAATTATAAATGAGTTATCATTTAACAACTTCAAATAATATTTAGTTAATCAAATTATTTATTTGTTATGATATTTGAATGACGTCATGTTTTCGTTATAATTAAACATTGTATACACCCTATAAAATAAGTCACTTGAATATTAAATATAGTATATAAAATTTTATATAATTCATCAATTATATAAAAATATGCAATTATAAAAGTTGTGTATATATATATATATATATATATATATGTAAATAAAAATATTCATAAGATTATATTTCTATTTTGAGATATTTTTCCCCTAATCATTTAATTAAAAGTCAGTATGTCACAAAATTTTCGGAAATTAAAAATGAAACTTGAAATTGAAAAACTAAATTGAAAATGAATCTTGAAATTCAAAAACTAAATTAGAAATGAAATTCTGTTAAAATACTTTTAAAATTCTGTTAAATACTTTTTTTTTTAATTTTGTTAAATATTTTTTTTAATGTTGTTAAAATCCTTTTTTTAAATTTTTAATTTTGTTAAAATACTTTTTTTTTAAATTTTGTTAAAATACTTTTTTAAAATTTTATTAAAATGCTTTTTTAAAATTTTGTTAAAATACTTTTTTAAAATTTTGTTAAAATACTTTTAAAAATTTTTGTTAAAATGCTTTTTTAAAATTTTTTTAAAATACTTTTTTAAAATTGTTAAAATACTTTTAAAAAATTTTGTTAAAATGCTTTTTTAAAATTTTGTTAAAATACTTTTTTAAAATTTTGTTAAAATACTTTTTTAAAATTTTGTTAAAATACTTTTAAAAAATTTTGTTAAAATGCTTTTTTAAAATTTTGTTAAAATACTTTTTTAAAATTTTGTTAAAATACCTTTTTAAAAATTTTATTAAAGTACATTTTTTAAATTTTGTTAAAATACTTTTTTTTTTGTCTATTTATATATATTGTATATCACATGATCCATTAGAAAGATACAGTGTGTATTATGGAAGTTAAGGATATGGTACATGATTACTTCCCACTCACTGTCATTCCCATTCTCATTCCCATTCCCGGTCCGCGAATGAGAATGCGCAAAATGAGGAATCCAAATTTGAAAAAAAGTTTTTTTTTATTTCACAGAGAATGTCGCTCCTATTCGCAGTCTGGGTAAAGGCGCCAAAGGAGGATGGTTAATATTTGCTAACTTAACTGAACTTAACCTAACTTAACCTAGCATTAGTCTAACTTAATCCAAACTGGACCAAAGTGGGAATGCCATGGATGAGAATGAGAATGTCTTGAAATGGGAATGGATCGATTTCAAAATTTCTTCCTTTGAGATTCTCAATCTCGGATTTTTCACTTTTGGGAGCGAAATAAAGTGGAAATGACATCAAGTGAAATGACACCGGAGAGAAAACATGTCCTGATGTCTCATACTCATATTTATAAAAATAACTCGTTCCCTTCCTTGAATTCTCATTAAAACAACATTGCCGGGCGGGGCCCAAACCGATCAAACCACGAGACGCCCTAAAAAAATAATATATATATATATATATATCGTTCATCATGACTAAGTTAAAAGAACCCTGAAACTCGTTAAAATTAGCAGCTCTGTGGATTATAATCGATTGAATAAATTTCTTTTATTTTTATTTTGGATACTACCGTAAGTACGATCGATGCAAGGGTCTCTCTCATTGCTCTGTTGTGCATTTTGAGAATAATTAATATCTCTAATTCCAACATTGTAATCATGCTGGGACATTCTCTTGTAGAAGTTATTCGTCTCTTTTTTCATTAATTTTGGTGCAAACCTCGCATGGAAATTTGTAAATCTCTATACCTTTATTTTCATTAATATTTCGCTTCTGTCGAAGAGAATTACTGTACATCAGGTGCCTGGTACTGTACTCTAGAAAATACTTTTATATCTTTAAGTTAAGTGAGACCCCAAAAAGACAGTGCTTGTAAAAGTTTAAAGAAAATTTTTCTTCATCAAATTTTTCTTCAAAAAAATCATCAATATCTTTCAACGAATTTCTCCGTTTCTGTACGCCTTTAAATATAATGATTTATACCTTACACCAAAAGTTTAGGGCGGAAATAGTGCGGGTAAACTATCTTTATGAGAGATTCTAGTTTCAGATATAATTAAGTCAGTGGGGGGGGGGGAGAAGATAGAAGAACAGCACCAAAATCGTCCAGGGTTGAGTTGGAGGAGAAAGTTTGAGTAAAGAATTCAGCTTTATCGGAAGAAGAGATGGCAACTGCCCTGTCGGAATGGAAAAGAGGAGGGAAAGAAGAAGTAAAATTGTTGGAGAGGTTCTCGGCTTGAGGCTAAGACGAGCAAGAAGAATTAGAATTGGATAGGTTTTCACATTTTTGTTGAATGAATGAATTTTTGGCAAGTCAAAGAACAGATTTTGCATGATTCCGGCCAGAAATATAAGCTAAGTGAGAGTCAGGAGTTGAAAATGTCCTCTCTGTTGCGGATACCATTAGAACAAACAACGTTAAACCAAAGTTTTTTTGGCATTAGTAGAAAGAATAGAATATGGAATGTACGTCTCCATGCCGGAGAGACTCATCTCCGTGATAGGTTCGAAGGGGCCCGTGGGTACGGAAGCAGTACTCATTCCATGGGAAATGAACGAAGTACTGCCAAAGGGCCTCCCATGATAGGACAGGAAACGGATATAAGATTGTGATGGGAGGTAGTGCCATGCAGAGAACATTTAAGGAGCAGGGCTCAGAGCCAAAAAAAAGGGCACCTCCTTGGGAGTCCAGGATAATTTCGCAGCCGTCCCTAATCATTGATCGCGAAGATATCGGCCATCAAGCCTTGCTCATATCTATATAGTTCCAATTTTAAGCTGCCCTTTTCCCTCCATGACTTCTGAGTCATGGAGGGAGAAGGGCAAGGGCTCAAGCTGCTGTGGTAACCACTCCCCCTCTGCACGCCCCTGGTCGGAGGAGCCCAACGAGAAAAAAAAGTTTGACAGGATAAGAAGAAGGATGTGGTGAAAAATAAATCCAGAATGTTGGGACTATCTCCAAGGAGATCGGGGATACGAGTAGGGTGCTCTATAATTTGTTCTAGGTCATTCAGGATAGAGAAGTTGTAAGCTAGTTCACCATGGATAGCAGTGAAATGGGTTTAAAGCCAAAGGTGGTGGTGAACATTGAAATCCCTAAATTGGAGATTTCAACAAAAGGAGAGTGGGATAGAATGTATTCCACTTTAGAAGTGAGGTAGTCAAAAAGTCTTGGATAATTAATCAGTAGAATTAGTAGAGATGTAGACAGCGCAGATATATTTTGTTTGAGATTAGCATGCAAGCCGTAGCCAGAGGGTATAGAATTCCGAGGATTCAAGTTCGTGAATACGAGAGTAAGTTAGGTCATTGCGTACATATACGCAACATCCTGGAATGAAATTAAGTATAGAGAAAGTAGGAGGGTACAGAAAAGGGGGTTGCTTTCAATCGTCTCAGACCACTAAGTTTCAGTGAGAAATAGAAGGTGAAGTTTAGAGGAGGAGAGTTGGTGTTCAACAGATTGAAAGTTTGAGGAAAAGGCATGAATGTTGTAGAGATTTACGAAAAGAGAATCAGGCAGAGACCCAGAACATCTCGAATGGGCAGTAGCAAAACTAGTCGCGCTGTCTGGTCTGCGTTCCCGGTATCGACAGTTGGGCAGCCAGAAGTGGGAAAATTTATGGTTTCCTCCCCAGAAGACTACGAGGCTGTTGATGTCGATGCCATTTTGTTGGTTTTTCTAAGTTTAAAAAATTGTATAGTGTGTAAAATGCATGTATATGTAATGAGGAATAGTGAGAGAAATGTGGATTTAAGAGTATGCTGGATACATGTTATGATACAAGTTTTTAAATATAGCCCCATAGATAAAAGTTCAAAGGGGTTAAATCGGTGGTCAGGGTGATCGAGGTGACTTATCTATCGCTGAAGCATATCAACATGAACGAGGTTCACCAAAATTTAACTTTTGGTGTGCTATGTCACGAGATTACATAATAGGTCCAATTTTCTTTGGCGACTGTACCGCTGACTGGATCAAACTATACTTAACAGGTTACAAGCATTTTTTCTTACCCAACTAAGGGTTATTGGAGTTGACATAGGAAATATACTCTTTCACCAAGATGGGATGACTTCCCACTATGCCATTGCTGTCCACAACCTTCTAGACGCGGCCTTTCCCGACTCTGGATAGTCTGTGGTGGATCGATAGCATGACCACCTCAATTACCTGACTTAACTTTTTTGGATTTATATATATAGGATATGTTAGAACACCTGTGCGTTGTAACAAACCCAGTAGTAATCTGGCAGAACCCCCTCAAAGAAACAGAAGTCACTGGATCCATTCCACAAGTGCATTTTGCTATAACGATTGTGATTGTATTGTTATATTGTTATGGTGTGTTCTCTAAAGTGGTACAATTGTAACGTTCATTTTTTTTTTTCATTTCAGATTGAAGGGTAACATGGCTGAGCGTTTAACACTGCAGGAGCGTGCCCAGTTGGCGGCACGGTACGAAGTTTGGCAATCTGTCGTTCGAGTTCAAAGATGGTGGCGGGCCATTCACGAACCACGTGCCCAAGTGGACCCGAAAACAATCAAGAACTGCCACTCGAAGCTCATGACCACGGGGTCTGTGGCAGATGTTCGAAGATGTGGTCGCCCTTCGACATCCAGGGCCCAGGAGACGGTGCAGGCAGTTCAAGAAATGTTCGCACGGAGTCCACGAAAGTCAACTCGCCAGGCAGCTCGGGAAAGTGGACTCTCCCGCTACTCAGTGCGAACTGTGCTGAAGAAGGAGCTGAACTGGCGTGCGTGGAAGCCGCATTACTGCCAATCTCTCTCGGACGAGGACTGCGACATTCGCATGGAGTTCGGGGAAATCATGCTGGCTTGGCATGAAGACTGGCCCCATCTCTTCCGCAACATCCTCTGGAGCGACGAGGCGGTGTTCCACGTCGGAGGCTTTGTCAACCGCCACAATTGCCACTACTGGGCAGGAGAGGATCCCATGGTTACGCTGAAAAACGGCAGAATCGGTTCAGTGTAACGGTGTGGTGTGGTATGACCTCAGATCAGGTTGTGGGCCCGTTCCTTCTGCGCAACACCATGAATGCTGAGCGGTACCTTGCTATGTTGCGAAACGAGGTCTGGCCGGTTGTCAGCACATGGGAGAACATCGACGATCTGATATTTATGCAAGATGGCGCCCCTCCGCACTTCGCTCTTGTTGTCCGTGAGTGGCTGGATGCTCCTTCCCTGGGCGTTGGATGGGTCGTCGTGGTCCACATCAATGGCCAGCCAGGAGCCCCGACTTGACACCGTGCGACTTCTTTCTTTGGGGGTGGGTAAAGGAAGAAGTCTACCGCACCAAACCGAGGACATTGGAAGAACTGGAGGACCGAATTCGGGAAGTCATGTCCTCCATCCCGCCGGAGTTCCTGCTAAAGTCAGTGGACGCCATTCCTGGGCGGCTCCAGAAGCTGGTGGAAAGAGTTGGAGCCCACATTGAATTTTAGAGAAAACCTACCATGTATGCCTACCTTTTCATATTATTTCTTCTGAAATAAATGGATAATATACGTATTTTTTTACCAATCCAAAATAGGGAGCTACTTTCCGCCCACCCTGTACATTGTAGCGACAAATGATGGTCATATTGTGAAAGTGTCCTAAACTTGGACAGTTTGGAATTGTAAACAACCATATACTGTATATTGTGTGCGTATGGCTTAATAAGAAAAATTACCGATTATTTTTTTGCACCATTATTTCTTAAACACCCTGTATATTCAACAGTAAGGGTTATATGATCCTAAGATATGTCAGGTTTTTACATTATTTAATCACATTTTGGTTTAAAATCTAAATAAAATTATTTTTGAACAAAATTTAAAAAAGCAAAAAAAAAAGTCGATATTTTTTGAGGCGCGGGGGGAGGGAGGTGCAAAAAGGCGTGTTTAAAAATAAAACGAACACCAAAAAAAAAAAAATCACGTCGCAGATAAAAGAGAAGAATCAGCAAAAGGTTAAGGTCAAGGCTACACGAGCGACTTTGTTACTGCGTCAGAGTTGCAAGGTGTCGCAACGACACAATCGCAGTGGCTGTTGCAAACTACATGGGCTGCGACACGTCGTTCGTATAGCCTACTGCACTTAGAACAGTACAACCAATCTTCCCTACGACTTTATCGTATCGCAGGGAAGAGGCAGCTGGATGCAACAGAGAATAATTGTCGCAGCGACTGTCTGCAGTGTAGCTTGCCCCATAGGAAACAACAATACCTATTCTTTCCGATTTGTCGTTACATGGTCGCAACACAAAGTCTCTCGTGTAGCCTCGGCCTTACGAATACTGATAAAAGGGAAACGGTATTTTAACAAAATATGTTCCATTTTATAAGTTCCCGAACTATTATCAGAGTTATTTACGTAGTACAGTATAAGAATGAACGTTCAATATGAACATTCTATAACATTCTACAATATGCCTTTAAAAGAATTGTTGAACCTTCACAATTATTAATAGCATATATGGTAAAACAATGCATTACAATTATCCACGGTTCTACACGCATATTCGTGTTGTTTTATTCTAACATCTCTAATTTTTCTAGTTTGATCTATATGTAATAAATCAAATTGTTTACTTCTGATTGAATAAACACACCCAAATGCATTCCACTTGTTTTAAGTAAGGTCGGAAAGTGTTTAAAATTGACAATTTTCAAGAAATGAAAGGGGATAAAGTAGTTTACTACCAATGTTCATAATAATGCAGAACTCAGAATCCAGAAATTCAAGGCTATCAACTCTAAATGCTCTTGAGAAACATAGAAGAAAAAATTGAATATTTTATCGAGGGGTGATGGTCAGAATAAAAGTGGACATATGAGCTATTATTAATAGGTTTGCAGAAAACTTCAAATTTGAATTGATCTGCGCAGAAGGAGGAGATTGTAGACACCGATCGACCAGGGAAGTACTTCGGGGTGGATGTTAGGTAGGAGTCAGGGAGTGCTGGAACTCCCGTTTCTCCTGTCACTGTCCTCTTTAGCTGATCTTTTTCCGTGTCTCATCTAGCCTGTGAGCAGTCCAGCTGCTCTGAAACCTGCTTCTCCCTCTATTCCTCACTACGCATACATGCATCTTTCACACTACACAACCTTTTCAAAATTTATATTTAAAAAAAAGATGGCATCATTGAGCCTTGGAGACCTTGTTTTTGGGCTCTCTCCGTCTTCTGTGGAGGGGTCACTTTTGCGGGCGCTCGCCCTTAGCCCTCTCCTTCCAACATAAAACAAAAATCTCCACATTTTTAGATCCTTTTTTAAAGGGGGTTATCCTGCACGAGCAACTAATTACAGGCCGGTGTGTCCATTATCTGTGTTCAACAAAGTTCTGGAAAAAACTGTAAAAAGTAGAATGCAGCGAAATTTAGAATCCTACAACTTATTATCTTCAAATCAATATGGCTCCGTAGTAATAAAACAAAAGAAATAGCTATTTTAAATCTTGTGGGAAATGCAAATATACTGTAGCTAAAGAGAACAAAGATATAATAATATCAATATTTACGGACTGGAATAAGGCGTTTGATGTAATAGACCATAATATTCTACTTAACAAACTATATTGTTACGGCTTTAGCGAAGCAATCAGTGATTGGTTTTAAAGTTATTTGTCCAATAGATATCACTTTGCAACAGTAAGTAAGGTCTGCTCAATTAAAACGCTTGTCAAACGTGGTGTACCACAGGGCTCAGTCTTGGGTCCACTGTTATTTTTATTATATACAAATGTCCTTCCACGTTCATCTGATATATTTAACTTCATAATGTTTGCAGATGATACAAGTGTGCCTTTTTCAATGTTAATTCAGTTAAGAATATATTTAAATCAGAATTTATCAATGTAATGAAATGACTGACCACCAATAAACTCTTCCTAATAATACCAGTAAAAGAAACTTCATAATTTTTATTAATAAATGAACTGTGAATCTTGATGAAATAAATGTTGATGAAATCGCTATAAAGGAGTGTACTGTAACAAAATTCCTTGGTTTAATGTTAGACAAGAACTTGCAATGGAGTGATCATGTAAATTAGATCTCAAAAAAAGATTTCAAGGAGCGCTGCTATAATGTTTAAACTTAGAAATGTATTGAATTGAATTGAATTGAATAACCTTTATCAAAAATAAAATAAATACAGTGGTCTTACATAAATAACTGTGAAGCTGGACTATTTATTTTATTTAATTTGGCCCTTAAGCTTTAGGCTTTACTGGGCTCTTATTAAAAATAAAACAGATAGTTGTTATTAATAATACATAATTATTAATAATACATGAATCATGAATAAGTATTATTAATTAAAGTATGTATTAATCTTAAATTATTTATATTATTATCGATATAACAAATACAAGGTCATTATTGAAGGTACTATACCAATACCATACAAAGAAATCAAGATTATATATGAGAAGTAAGAACTGAACAATCTCAAGTAATATATCTTTAATTCTAGATTACACACAAGAAATTAATAAAGCATAGTAATGTACATTAATGTAGACCCTAAACAGGTTTTATTAACTCTGTATCATACTCTTGTTCTTCCTTATATAACGTACTGCACCCTTGTTTGGAGAAACTCCTTTAATTAACAACACTTTAAACGGTATCTTTGTCATCCAAAAAAGAGCAATACTGTAAGGTTATTATCTGATATTGATTTCCATGATCATTCTCGTGTATTATTTAAAGAGCTAAACCTGCTAAAGCTCAAAGATGTAATCAAACTGGCACATTTTATTTTTATTTTTTTTAAGAACAAAACCATTAACTTACAATGGGTAAATAAATATTTTGTAACTCATCAAGAAATCCACGCGATATCAGACCAGAAATAGATAAAATCATGTTATACCTCAATTTAGATTGTCTTTATCTCAAAAATTACCCATTTTCATTGGACTGAAACTATGGAATGATTTAAATGCTGATATAAAAAAATATTGTGAATGTAAATTCGTTTAAAACCAAGTTGAAATCTCGATTAATAATGGAATACTGATAAAAATCTACGATTAAATGTACATTTTACTCTATTACTTATTCATTTCTCGTGTGTAATCTAAGATTAAATGTACCTTACCATCTTTCATGTCTAATATTGATTTATTTGTATACTTTTGGCACCATACCTTCAATATTGACCTTGTAGTTGGTTTATATCTAAACTTAAGATTAATATATACTCTTACAAATAATTCTTATTCATGGTTTATATATTATTAATAATAATAGTAACTTTTGATGAAACTTTTGCTATTGCGATAGACATACCAAAAACTTTTGATAGAATCTGGCACAAATCTTTTATTTCGAAACTGCCCTGTTTCGGTTTCTATCCTTCTTTCTGCCTTCATCTCTAATTTCCTTTCTGGCTGATCTAGTGATCTATAGCTGCGGTTGTAGATGGCTACTGTTCTTCTCCTAAAGCTATTAACAGTGGTGTTCCTCAGGGTTCTGTCCTGTCACCCACTCTTTTCCTTTTATTTATTAATGATCTTTTAATTCGCACTTCCTCTCCTATTCACTCATATGCCGATGATTCCACTCTTCACTTCTCCACCCGCTTCAAAGAGGGTCCCTTTCAACAGTCACTTCATGCTTCGCGTAGGACGGCTATGATGCACCTGACCTCTGATCTTTCTACTATTTTTGAGTAGGGCAGAGAAAACCTTGTGGCTTTCAATGCCTCAAAAACTCAAATCCTTCATCTGTCTACTCGTCAAAATCTTCCACACGACTATCCCCTTACCTTCAACAACACACAACTCAATCCTTCCTCTTCTCTTAACATTCTCGGCGTTTTCCTTTTCTCGTGATATTTCCTGGAAAGAGCACACATACTCTCTTTCCAAACCAGCTTCTAAAATGTTAGGTATGCTGTACCGCCTCCGCAGTTTCTACATCCCCCTCAGTTAATGTCTCTGTACAGGGGTCTTGTCCACACCTGTATGGAGTACGCTTCTCATGTGTGGGGTGGTTCAACTCACACAATTGTACTTGGCCGGGTGGAATCAAAGTCTTTTCGTCTCATCAATTTCCCGCCTCTTACCGGTCGTCTTCAATACCTCTCTCTACGCCACAATGTTACCTCACTTCTCTTTACTATCGCTATTATGACGGACACTGCTCTTCTGAACACTCTAACTGCATGTCTCCTCCTTTAACGAGAACACGCAGCACCAGACTTTCTACACTTTCTCATTCCTTTTCTGTCCAACTCTCTAATGTAAGGACTAATCGGTATTTTCAATCTTTTATCTACTCACTCGGTCGATTCTGGAACAATCTTCCACAATCCATCTTTCCCCCTATCTATGACCTCCAATCTTTCAAACGCAGTGGCCAGGCATCTTGTAAACCCTGGACCTTGATTTTGGCTCTCTTCTTCCTCTATGGGAAGGGGGGGGGGAGCTTTTGCGGGTATTCGCCCTTGGTCCCTCCCTTTTGCCTAAAAAAAAGGTGTATATATTCAGTACTTTCATGGGGATTCCAGTCAGAGCTTTTGGTGAAAGAGACGTATTTTAATTTAACAGAATTACGAGTTTATTGATTGAATTTCTGTTTTCACGCTTTACAATAAATGCAAAAACTTCACTTTTCTACTTTCCACCCGAAGAGGATGCCAGTGGGCATCGAAACTGTTGTGGAAATAAACTCTGTTGTCTATTAGAGTGGCTTTTTATTATCACACGCTTTACACGTTCATAAAAATGTAAAAAAGGTTAGTAAGTTCCAAATAAGTGTTTGGACAGAGTAAGTAATTTACTATGATTTTCAAATAATCTACCCATGGTTTGGTTAGGCAGAGGAATCCCATTGATTAAGGAAAGCTAAATATGGAATTCATAGTGTGTGATAAAGTTTGGAAATAAAGTTAGTACTAATAATACAAGACGTTGAAGGTCTTGATCAAGTTAGTCAGTGTGGAAAAAGGGTATTATTCCATTCCCACTACTTCACTAAAGCCCATATCGCACGGCCGTTTGTTGCCAATTTTCACCGGTAGGTCGTGTACAGCGTAAAGCGGTCTTTTACACATTAGTCGGCAACAATCAGGGTTTGAAAGTGTATCTAATGTATTAAATTAATACACTCAATGGCGATTAATGCTATTAATCGCCATTCAGTGACAATATTTTGAAATTTTTCAAAACCTGATTGTTGTCCATTAATATGTAAATGGCTACAAGCGGTGAAAATCGGCAACATACGCCCGTGTAACATGGGTTTTACCCTTATTTGATATATATATATATATAGTTCGAGGTCGGACTACGTCGTGACCATGTCGCAACCCCGCTCCCCGTCAGATCACCTAGGTTAAGCGACTTTGGGTCTATTCTGTAGTTGGATGGGTGACTGTCCTTCTCCGCGTTCACACGATGTAGCGACCCGTTAATGGTTCAGATGCCACGTAAAACTGTAAACCCAATCGTCATATGACTTTCGCTTTTACGAAGGACGTTGAACGATCCCAAAAGTTATTAGTAGTTTGGGCTCATTCTTTTTTCCACCTTTATCAAATGCGGACACCCTCATTCTTTCACTCTTTCTGCCGACCTCTATTTTTTTCCTTCCTCGTTAATTCTTCTACATGAGACCTTCCATAATGGCTTTTTCCATCCCGTTCCTTTCATTCGAAAGAGTTTTCCAACTTTAAAAATAGGATATTAAAATCAATTTTATGATCCAAACATTTTAGTGGCTAAACTGCAGTTTAATTAAAGAGAAATCGCACATGATCCAACTATTCCGCGAACACTTGCTTCTTATTACTTCCATGGGTAGAAACAGCTATCGCGTGTGATGTGTGCCATGTAACATGTTTTTCCTATTAAGAAGAGAGAGAGAGAGAGAGAGAGAGAGAGAGAGAGAGAGAGAGAGAGAGAGAGAGATATGCAGGGACACGAAACACTGTTACAAAGTTTAAAAATTCTCATGATGACGTTATGGGACGTATATGAAGTATACATTCACCCTTCGATATATACGAGTATATATATATATATATATATATATATATATATATATATATATATATATATATATTATGCACAGTTGGTCCTGGAAGAGATCAGGTTTTTAGTCAAAAACAGGTTTGACTTGAGTCATGCAAGATGATATATATATATATACACACACACCAGGCAGTTATTGTAGAAGAGGAGCGTCAGTGCAATAACAAAGAGAAACAGAGAGAGAGAGAGAGAGAGAGAGAGAGAAAGTTAAAAGGCTAAAAACTGAAACTTGCATTTGCAACTCTGTGTCAGTGAAGTGAAGACGGATTGTAACAGCTTCGTGATCGACTGAATTTCAGTTTCCTTTATTTTGTTTTGTGTTGTTTTAAATCTCTCCTCATATTGACATTCAAAACAACCAATTTGCAATGCCTAATTGTCCGAAGTGCAGTAAACCGGTGTATTTCGGTAAGATCACCCAACTTACGCTCTTTTTACTTTTTAGATGTCAGAAGTGTGTAATTTACTGGAATATATTTGCATATATTATGATCGTGGTAACTAACGTGAAGTATAATAATATTCTACGCATAAGCGTGTACATGCAATGTGCGTCATATTTTCTATGACGTATTATGACGTATATATATATAATGTATAATATACACAGTATATATACCAGTGCAATATATTTAAAACGGTATGCTATATATATACACACACATAAAACCTCCACAACACATGTGCATTGTATGTAAGTGATGTGTATGTGTGTATATTTCAGTTATTTAACACACCACTGTTCGTGTAAAGGTTGAGTTAAGAGTACCAGAAGCAAATATTTGCCTCTGCAATTCTTTATTATTTCACTGTGTCATTGTCCAAGGTCCTGTAAATGAATTACAATGAATTTAATACGTGAAAATATTAAGTATGGTGATTTTTCTCTTAAATTTCCATGCATATTTATATAATACTTCTGGATGCAGTCTGTTTGTTTGTCTGTTCGTCTGTTGTCTGTTGGTCTTTTGGACGAGTATTCAAGTTTCAAATTATTGGATCAAATGTAGAATTCGGACCCCAGCCTTCTTTAGTTAGCTTTATAAGGCTAACTAACGAAAATATCATGACCTAACCTAACCAATCGTCATGGGCGTACAGTTAACCTAACGATTGGTTAGGTTAGGTTGTGATATTTTCGTTAGTAGCCTTATAAAGCTAACTAAAGAAGGCTGGGGTCCGAATTCTACATTTGATCCAAATTATTTCCCATCGATATGAATAAAATATATTTAAGTATCGTTTGGTATCATGACTTCATTTCATTCATGAATTTGCTATTAAGAGCCTTTTCAAAGACCGTAATTTCATGGGGAATAGCTGCTTATTTTCTATACTTAAGTCTCATAAATACAGGGTGTCTCAAAAGTCACTGTGCACTCTCTCTCTCTCTCTCTCTCTCTCTCTCTCTCTCTCTCTCTATATATATATATATATATATATTTTTTTTTTCTGAGTAATACTTATCGTATTTTCAGAGAGTATATATATATAGGTGCAGAGGGACTTTTGAGACACCCTGTATTTCAGTACTGAATAACCTTCTGTAAATATATTTATATTCGTAAATGCAATTTATACCAATATACTAATAAATAAAGTTATCCACAGATAACAAAGGCTTCATATATATATATATATATATATATATATATATATATATATATATATATATATATATATATACACGTTTATCCAGGTGCCATGTCCACCTTCATTTCAGTGCTGACCAACTCTTGCTCCGCCTACGCTTGCATCTCAATGGCCTGCATTCACCAAATTGCCTCTCTCCATCTCTCGCGAGATCTCTCTTTGAATCTTAAATGGTTTATTTGCTTTAGTCTCTTCCTACCATAATCTCGTCTCCACACTAATGTAAGATCAAATAATAATTACAATCATTATTAATTATTAATTAATTGATAATTACGATAATTGTAGTTAAGATTTAGGCTACTTGCACGCATGATTTACCCCCATCAATCATAAAAGGACTCACTCATAATTTCAACATTAAGGTGAATATATATATATATATATATATATATATATATATATATATATATATATATATATATGGGAATGAACTCAGAATGGTTTCCTGAGGTTTTTTATGATACACACAGACCGTGCATGGAACAAGGAACTCTTCTAGGAAAATTAAATCCACTATAGTCCGAATAAGTAATGGTAAATGACAAATACTATAGTTTTTTCTTTTTTTATGATGCTAGCCCGACGTGGGCAACGGGTCACTCGCAAAGAGGTCGCAAAAATATAGCTTCCCTCACCAGCTATCTGCAAAGCAGATAGGATCCAGCTTTGGGACAGGATCTAGGGTTTAAATGTAGGTAGTAGTAATGTAGTAGTAAATGTAGTAAATTAAATGTAGCTGGGCTAGGCTGCTTTAAACCCTAGATCCTGTCCCAAAGCTGGATCCTATCTGCTTTGCAGATAGCTGGTGAGGGAAGCATATTTTTGGGACCTCTTTGCGAGTGACCCGTTGCCCACGTCGGGCTAGCATCATGAAAAAGAAAAAAAATATAGTATTTGTCATTCACCATTACTTATTCGGACTATAGTGGATTTAATTTTCCTAGAAGAGTTCCTTGTTCCACGCACGGTCTGTGTGTATCATATATATATATATATATATATATATATATATATATATATATATATATATAATATATATATATATATATATATATATGGGATGAATTCACAATAAAACACGTGGGTTTGCAGCCTATATATATATATATATTATATATATTATATATATATATATATATATATATTATATATATATATATATTGGTTTATTACATTAATTTTAATTTTTTTATTTTTTGTACATTTGTAGCGTTTATTTCGTTTACAACTGCAAGAAAACACTTACATACGCGTTACACGATGCACGCACTTATCTGCCATTACAAAACACTTGCACTCTGTCCTTTTATCTTCCACACACTTTTTACTTCCTCCATTTCAACACGAGGCTTACGTCATGGCCAATATCGTAACGTCATTTCTCATCGATCAGCAAAGTTAAGCGACGCTGGGTCTGGAGAGTAGTCTGGAGACCGTCTACTGCGTCCAGATTATGAAGCAACCAGTGAGTGGTTCGAATCTCATGTAAAGCTGTAGGTTCTCTCCGTCGTACGACCTTAGTTAGTTAGATGTTGAAGGAGGTTAAACAACCCACTCAGACAACAACATTTCAATACAACATTTTCAATTCACATCAGTTTTAATACATACTTAAATATTCACAACTTCCGCTTTCATTTCAATGTTTCCGAATTCTGTACACCTTTTACCATACCTATGGAGCAACGTCGAGGCCACGTTACAACACCACTTCCCGTTAGATCAGCGTGGTTAAGTGACGCTGGGTCTATTCAGTAATTGGATGAGGGATCATCCTCTGTTTTTAAATGATGTAACGACCCGTGGATATCACGTAAAACTGTAGGTCCCCTGTGTCACATGACCCTTACCATTACGAAAGAGGCTGAACAACCCAATTATTATTATTATTACACTTAAAAGACAATAGAAAATGTATTAAACATTCCAGTGATAAGTAACATAAACATTAAATGATGAAACAATGAGAGGATAGTTTGTTAAATCTTATTGTGAGTGACGATAATCTACTTTTAACATTAAATATTTAACTATATAGTCATACACACACACACACACACACACACAAAATTTCCAACTATTCTGTTTATTTGTCTTCTATTTCCCTGAAATACTAAAATAAAATCATTATTATTATTAACCAATAGATGTTTTATATATATATATATATATATATATATATATATATATATATATATATATATATATATATATATATATGTGTGTGTGTGTGTGTGTGTGTGTGTGTGTGTTGGTATACAGTATTTCCTTTTTCGATATGAAATAACGAACTATTTCTATGAATAAGTTTCTCGTGAGATATATATATATATATATATATATATATATATATATATATATATGTGTGTGTGTGTGTGTGTGTGTGTGTGTGTTGGTATACAGTATTTCCTTTTTCGATATGAAATAACGAACTATTTCTATGAATAAGTTTCTCGTGAGATATATATATATATATATATATATATATATATATATATATATATATATATCCCTGCAAGGGGGTTCTAAGCTCGTGCTCTTGAGTGCTCTTTGTGCTCATTTGTACGTGCTTGTTCCTGGAGGTTTCACGTGCGCCCTCCCGGCCCTAGCACCCAAGGATGATGGGGCTCGACCCTGCAGTCCTTGTCATCCTTGGTCTTTTTCCACTTCGACTGTCCCCTCCACCCTTTCTTTTTCCTCTGTCTTTCCTCTCACTTTTCTTTGTTTTTCCGCTGAGATATGCCCTTTAAATAGAGGCGAATCGGTTCTTCCTGAACTAAAAAAAAAAAAAAAAAAAAATATATATATATATATATATATATATATAATATATATATATATATATATATATATTATATATATATATATATATATATATATATATATATATATATAGGGTTTCCCATAAGTTCGACATCATAGGAGAAATTCATATTTTTCTATTTCTACAAACCATAATTCATATTTTTCTCTTTCTACAGGCCATAATGTCTGTGAGCAAGGAAGAACGAATCCAGATAATTCTACTCATAGGAAATCGGCGTCAAAGAGAGGCCGCTGCTGAATTTAACAGACTGCATCCAGACACACAACTCTGTGTTATTGGCTCGCAATATTATACATATATATATTTGCATTGAAAAAGTATAGTTCCTATGTTTCCTGACTTTTGACCCATCATGTACATGTAAAGCTATATTTTTCAAAGCACTGCTCCGCCCGTACACCAACTCAGGGTACGAGCAGCTCATAGCATTATTGTCAAGTACATAGAAGGTCAGCGTACTAACGAGTCTTCCGTATATGGTTCCTCACCAGCGGAATAAAAAAATGCTTTGTTTTAGTATAATCCAAAGAGGGGTCAATTTCATAAGCATTTCATTCCTCATGTCCTTTGCATATCCTCATGTTCTAGTGTCCTTTGCACTGCATGACAATCCTGTTTTTATAGGTCCGGGTGCATGATTCATTAGGAGCAAGATGCACGACAAATTTGTTTCTCCTCCAAGTAACACAAATAGAGTATACCGGTTCCAACCACAAGTACATTCATATCACCTCAGGCTTGCTCTACACAAACTGAACCAAAAATTTAGAATTTCTGCAATTTCCAACTATTCTGTTTACTTGTTTTCTGTTTGTTTCCGTGAAACACTAAAATATTATCATTATTATCATTAACTAATAAATGTTTTAGACGCAAACATATCTAACTTAATCTAATTAGACATAAAATTATAATCTAACTAAT
Organism: Bathynomus jamesi; assembly: GCA_023014485.1. Taxonomy (NCBI): domain Eukaryota; kingdom Metazoa; phylum Arthropoda; class Malacostraca; order Isopoda; family Cirolanidae; genus Bathynomus; species Bathynomus jamesi. Next base: position 816,826 of record JAJOZX010000527.1, read on the forward strand.
TTAACAATTTCAACCTAACCTAACCTAACCTAACCGAGCACTATTTAGTATAATTTAACCTAATTGAATATATTATAAATCATCTAATTCTAACACCTAAACTAATTATATTATTTTATTATATCTTTATTTTATGCCGTACTCCAATTAATGACATTAAGATATAATTGTTTTTGTTATGCTAGCTAACATGACAAGTTTCTAGCAAATAAAATGGACAACTCACCTATCACACAGTCCCAAAAAAACGCTTGATATTCTATCGAAAGAACTTCTTCTTAATGGGCACAATATTCCATTAATAATTTAAACTAACTGGGCCCTATTTGTCCAATGACATTGAAGCTTCCAAACTTTGCAAAGCTCAGCTAATCCTAAGTTTATGTCATCTAATTTAATTGTATCCTTTTATAATATCAATGTAATATCGTATGTTCCTTATACCGATATTACATTGATATTAAATAAGGATACAATTAAATTAGATAACATAAACTTAGGATTAGCGGAGCTTTGTTTGCAAAGTTTCGGAAGCTCCAACAAAACATTCATAGAATCCTCTCATTGTTTCCTCATTTAATGTTTATGTTACTTATCATTGGAATGTTTAATACATTTTCTAGTCTTTCAAGTGTAATAATAATAATAATAATAATAATAATAATAATAAGTTATTAATAACATTCATAGAACCCAATCTGACAAATTTATAGTATATATATATATATATATATATATATATGATGAATAAAACCACGAAGGAAAGGAAACACAAAAAGGTGCTCAAGCGCTTTCGTCTAATGACATCCTCAGGAACACTGAAGTACATAAAAGGTTACGGCCTATATATAAGTTACAGAAAGAAAAAATAAATAAATAAATAAATAACATACATACACACAAACATATATATATATATATATATATACATACATATCTACACACACACACATATATATATATATATATATATATATATATATATATATATGCAATAAACGGAGAAGTAAAAATAAAAATTAAAAATTAAAAATTAGAGGATTAACAAAGAGGCATACGGATTTGTAAGGAAAAATATCGATTTTTAGCACAAGATCAAATGAATTATAAAAATACAAATTTATACTGGAAATCTGCCCGGGTTTTAACACTTTGCCTTTTAGAGTCAAGTTTCGATATATATAAAAATAAAATGAAGATTAAAAGTTAATAAAGTAGCATACAAGTTTACCAAAGATTTAGCGTCCTACCCTTTTTATCTAAATTTTTTTGAAGGAATTCAAAAAACAGGGTCGAGTTGAAAAAGACCTTTGCTTATGTTGAAGTTATTTGAAAGTTGGATAATGGCAGACTCAAGAATATTTCTATTAACAATGTTGCTAGAATGAAATAAAACTGAAGCATTATTCCAATCAATACAGTGGGATAACTCTGACAAATGGACAAAAAGAGCAGTGGACAACTGTCCTGTTCTAACGGAATATTCATGTCCACTTCACCTTCTCTGCCCTACCTTTACGGTCTTATTAAAACCCACAAACCTGGCAACCCTATGCGCCCTATTATTAGCTCGGTGGGCTCTATTACTTATAAACTCTCCAAATGGCTTGTCAAAGTCTTGTCCCCCATTCTCGGAACTATCTCTGATTCACATGTAAAAAATTCCATGGATCTTACTGAAAAATTGAATAATGCACGTACTGAAACTAACGATAGATTGATCAGTTTTGACGTTTGTTCATTGTTTACAAAAGTGCCGATTGATGATATGCTTGACTTTCTCTCCCAAGAATTACATAAGTATGACCTGCAACTACCTTCACACATTGTTTTGGAACTTATTAAGCTTTGCATCAAAGACTGTAAATTCACTTTCAATAACGAGTATTATCAACAAGTGTTTGGGATGGCCATGGGCAACCCCTTATCGACCCTCCTCTCCAATATTTATATGGAGTTTTTCGAAATTACTTACATTCCGAGAATCCTGGGGGTTGGCATCCCTTGGTTGCGGTACGTCGACGATATTTTGTGTATCTGGCCCATGAATCGTGACCTGGATAACTTCCTCCTTCAGTTAAATGATCAAGTCCCCTCCATTAAGTTTACTTTAAAAGTGGAACAAGACAATTCAATCCCATTTTTGGATGTGCGTGTACATAGGGAAAGCCCAGGTTTTAAGTTTAGTATCTATCGGAAAACAACAAACAATTTGTCCTACGTACACTTTTACTCGGGACATGACACCCCCACTAAGAAGGCCATTTTTTTCATCAAAGTTTCTCCGCGCCCTTAGGATCGCCAGTCCGGAATACATCGATGCCGAATTGGAAAAAATCAACGGTATTGGAAGTGATCTGTGTTACCCATCTGCGTTTATGGAATCTTGTCTCAACAAGGCAAAACGAACTTTCTATCGTGTCAATAATAACACTCGTACTTTGTCAAAAAATATTTTAGTACTTCCATTTTTCCCGGGCTTTTTAGGCATTGCTAATGTACTTAAACTTTTGGATATTAATGTAGTATTTTCATATAACAATATTGTGAAAAATATCATAGTAAAAAATAGCCCTACCAATAATTCAGGCATTATCTATAAAATTGGGTGTAAACAATGTGATTCCTTTTACATAGGTCAGACGGGAAAGGATTTGCACACACGTATAAAACAGCATCAATATTCCGTTAGAACAGGACAGTTGCCCAGTGCTTTTTTTGTCCATTTGTCAGAGTTATCCCACTGTATTGATTGGAATAATGCTTCAGTTTTATTTCATTCTAGCAACATTGTTAATAGAAATATTCTTGAGTCTGCCATTATCCAACTTTCAAATAACTTCAACATAAGCAAAGGTCTTTTTCAACTCGATCCTGTTGTTTTGAATTCCTTCAAAACAAATTTAGATAAAAAGGGTAGGACGCTAAATCTTTGGTAAACTTGTATGCTACTTTATTAACTTTTAATCTTCATTTTATTTTTATATATATCGAAACTTGACTTTAAAAGGCAAAGTGTTAAAACCCGGGCAGATTTCCAGTATAAATTTGTATTTTTATAATTCATTTGATCTTGTGCTAAAAATCGATATTTTTCCTTACAAATCTGTATGCCTCTTTGTTAATCCTCTAATTTTTAATTTTTAATTTTTATTTTTACTTCTCCGTTTATTGCATATATATATATATATATATATATATATATATATATATATGTGTGTAGATATATATATATATATATATATATATATATATATATATATATATATGTTTGTGTGTATGTATGTTATTTATTTATTTATTTATTTTTCTTTCTATAACCTATATATAGGCCGTAACCTTTTATGTACTTCAGTGTTCCTGAGGATGTCATTAGACGAAAGCGCTTGAGCACCTTTTTGTGTTTCCTTTCCTGAGAATTATGGAATCCTTTTATATACACAGGGTGTTTCAGGTCGACCTTAGAAATATGGAAATTGGTGAAATTTGTAGCAAGTAGGTAGTAATTTAATGTTTCAGGTCGACCCTATATATATTCACCTGCAATTAATGACAATTAATGACATTCACTTCATATAAGTTACGGAATTGCTATGACAAACTTCAAATACCAAATATCAAATACGAACTACACATTCCGCCAATTTCCACATTTCTACTGTCGACCTTAGACTATGTCGACCGTGAAGTTCATTAAAATATTATAAAATGTTACGTTTAATAATTATAACATTTGCTACAATATTTTACATAATACTTAATTATTTAATCTTATCGTAACGACAACAAAGCTTTAAAGTTTAAACCATAGAGTATATTCGTATCATCAATATTTTATAAAACTCGAAATCCTTCATCAGAAATTAAAAATCATTTCACGACATTTGTAAAAATATTTAAAATAATTATAAAATATATTTCCTTTATTCAAATTTAGTTTTTTATTGTAAATTTTAAATTCATTTATCAGTTAAAAAGGACAGAAAAGTTTCACAGAAACGAAAGGGGTTTTGCCTCAACGTTTCAGGAAACGCGCTTGAATACCTTTGACCTGCGTCATCATACGAGTATCGTTTGATGCCTTTACTATAGGATCAAATATTTCCATTTTGTGAAGGTGAATTTGTAATTTTTAAGTTTTTAAAGTTTATTTTAACTATAGTTTGAATAATTTATTTTAAATGAAAGTTTTAAAAACTTTATTTTAACTATAGTTTGAAAAATTTATTTGGTACTTTCCTGTTATCCCGGACCCCAGGATATCCTCGCTTTTACGGTCCTAAATTCTAACTAATAATGTAACAGTCCTAAATTATGTAGAGCCAAATATATATATATATATATATATATTGATGATTGGTTAGATTAAGTTGTAATATTTTCGTTAGTTTTAACAAAAATATCATGACTAAACCTAACCAATTATCAAGTGTTAAAAGAAGTCTGGGGTCCGGGATAACAGGAAAGTACCATTTATTTTAGATTAAAGTTCCCGCGAAACACTTATATATTTTAATTGTTTAAATAATTTTATTATTTTTAAGTTAAATTTTGCTTGTGTGTCTTCTTGACTACTTTACGAAACTGCGACAATTTTTAAGGTACACACCACCGAGATTATCGCGACACGAATGTGCGAGCAGCGACATTAGCGGTGGCGTGATAGGTTTAGGCTTAGTTTTTGTTGAAAATCATTAAATATCACGAAAAAGGAGATAATGAAGGTTAGGTTAGGTTAGATTGAGTTAGGTTAGGTTAGACTAGTTAGTTTAGGGTCTATGTCGCCATTACAACTGAAAATGTGAAAATGTTACGATTTCGTAAGGTATCCACACATGTGTGTGTGTGTGTGTGGTGTGTAAAATAGAACAAGGTGTTCCCGCTTGCTCTGGTAATTATACAGGGTGGTCCAGAGGTCCTGCCTCATTTTTATTGGATAATTGATAATACCCCACCCCTCCCCCAATGAGGCAGGACTTTCGGACCACCCTGTATATAGCCAGATCAAGCCGTGACCTTTCCTATATTTCTAAACCTTAAGACTACACCTTGACTCTCAGTAAATAACTGTTTAAAGCAAAATAGCAATTATATTCCATTTCGTGTACCATAAAATTAGTCCCGAAACGAATTACAGATCCCCCAAATTACAGGGGCAGTTAATTATTCTTGTTATTATATATATATATACAGGGTGAGTAAAAAACCCTGTAATTTAATTGGTGCATCAATACTCTCGTATCGTGAATAATGTCGGTCATCAATTCTTCTGCGGAGTAATATTATTTTGCAATATTTTTTACTGCATAATTGTAGGTTATATTAAAAATTACTTAATTTCTTTATACACTATGTGTTGTTTTGTATCAGAGCCTCATTTTGTTGTTGTTGTTGTTATTGTTGGTTGATTGTTGTTTGCTGTTGTTTTTCTTTTATTTCTTTCTCTTCTTCACTGATTTTACTTTACTTTAGAACCGATTCTGATATATATATATATATATATATATATATATATGTGTGTGTGTGTGTGTGTGTGCAGTGGTAGTATGGTTAATGTTGCTAACTACCAATTCATCTGCCTCGGCTCCATTCCCGAGGGGAGGGCAGCCGGGGCGGCGCCACAACTCACACCCAGCTGTTCATCCTTCCAATGGTGCAATAAAAATTCTCAAATGATGAGGGATTCTGCAAAGGGGTCGAACAAAGGTCGATCCTCAACATTTGTTCAACCCTCCCCGAACATATATATATATATATATATTATATATATATATATATGACCTTAACTTTCCTTTACAGGTGTTCCGTGCGATGAGTCCTTACTTCACGGACGTCAGGCTTGTTGCCCCATTTCTCGAGTTGGCCTGGTGAAGTAGAGAGTTGGTTTCTTACGCTTTCCACTTCACATACCCAGGTACAACCGGCTTATTTGGGAATGTTCTGAGCCAGGTGTCTCGTCTTCTTTTGAAGACTTTTACATCGACATCATTCATGTTCTGTAGTTTCTTGGGCAGCTGGGTGAACAGTCCATTGTTTTACAAGCGTAAATAATGGTGTACCTCTCTCTTCTTCTTTAAAGCAAATATAAATTTAACTCACGTAACTTTTCCCAGTAGTTTCGTTCTTTGTATCCATTGCTCTTGGCTGTGAAACTTCTCTGAATCCCTTCTAGTTGACTAATGTCTTCTTTTTTATATGGGGATGTTAAGACCTAGCAATACTCCACTTTGAGTATGATCAGTGTTTTCAACAGAGGAATCATTTTACAGTATTCCTTCTTTTTAAGGTTCTCAGTACGTGTCCAGTTATTCTTTTTACTCTGTTTACTGCTATCTTATTTTTTGTTTCAAATTTCGCGTCATCAGTCATTATAACACTAAATCTTTTGCTTTAGAATTTCTCTAAATTTCTTGTCCATTTCAGGTAGGATATTCTGTGAGTAGTATATGAACAAAAAGTGCAAGGGGATGGGGGATTCAGTAGCAGTGTCAAGTGAAGGGAAATGGGATGAGGGTCGAGGAGAAACGAGGGGAGTGTCACTGAGGGAAGTGCCACTAAGGGGAGCGAACGGAAAAGTGGAAAAAGCAAACATTTTTTTCTCGCAAAGTGGGGTGGGGGTTGATAAGGGTGATAAGCGTGATAAGATATAGGTGATTTAAGGAGTGGGGGTGGATGGTACCAGTGTCAAGTAAGGGGAAATTGGGGGTGAGAGGAAACGAGGGGAGTGCCACTGAGAGGAATAAAACAGAAAGTATTAAACAGTGTGATAATAGATAATAGGGTGAGAGGAAACGAGGGCAGATAGGGGAAAAGAGGGGAAGAGGGGGAAAAGCAAATTTTAATCTCTCAAGCGGGGGTAGGGGATGATAAGGGTGATAAGATAAGAAGTATGGTGATAAGGGAAAAATAAATAAATAAATTAATAAAATAAATATATATATATATATATATATATATATATATAGGTGTGTGTGTGTGTGTGTGACGTCAGGAGAGGAGGTAGGGATGACACAAAAATTAGTAGAAAAATAAGAAACCCAAAGGATATAGGATCTCTACAGACAGACATGAACAGAATCTACAAATGGTCTGAAGGCAATATTATGAAATTTAACACTGAAAAATTTCAACTATTAAGGTACGGAAGATGGGAGGACTTAAAATCATGGAATACTACTATACCCCAAATGGACAGAAAATTCAAAGAAACTTTAAAGCAAAAGATTTAGGAGTTGTAATGACGGATGAGAAAAAAGGATAACGGGACATATACTGAGAACCTTTAAAAAAATGAGCAGGAATATAATGATTTCTCTGTTGAAAACACTGATTACACCCAAGTTGGAATATTGCTAGGTCTTAACATCCCAATATAAAAAAGAAGACATTAGTCAACTAAAAGGTATTCAGAGAAGCTTCACAGCCAAGATTAATGAATGCAAAGAACTAAATTACTGGGAAAGGTTACGTGAATTAAATTTGTAGTCGCTGGAAAGAAGAGAGAGGTACACCATTATTTACACTTGGAAAATAATGGTGGAACTAGTCGCTAATCTTACTTTGAACCCTATAACTACTCAAACAACAGCGAAAAGGAGGAAAGGAAGAATGTGTCGTGTTCCCAATTTAAATGGAAGACAGGGAACATCTTTAACCCTGAAGGAAAATAATTTTGTTGTGAGAGGACAAGACTGTTCAACCAGCTGTCCAAAGAACTAAGGAACACGAGTGGTGTAGCAGTGGATATCTTCAAAAAAGGACTAAACGGCTGGCTCAGAACAATTTCAGATGAGCCGGGAATACCTGGCTGTGTGAAGTGGAGAACGCAATGAAACCAACTCTTTACTTCACCAGGTCAACTCAAGAGAAGGGGTAACAAGCTTGATCTTCGTGAAATGAGGAATCATCGCATGGAACATCTGAAAGGTTGAAAGGCTAGGTATCAGTGATGTAGTCGAGACCACCATGGCCGAGACCGAGACCGAGACCGAAACCGAGACCATATGCAATTTTTGCACGTATTCAAAATTGTGCAATGCCTAAATCCTAAGCTCTGTATTCCACATTCACGACTAAAGATCCTAAAAAGGTTATCAAGTGACAATTGCAAAACTTACTCATAATTTATTCACAAATTCATAGTTTGTAACATTTTTCAGCAGTTAACCGCCTACTTAAAACAAGATAAGTGTTTGTTGCATTTAAGGAACATCACAGTAATGTAGTCGAGATTCTCTTATATATATATATATATATATATATATATATATATATATATATGAAAATTATTTCACGAAAGTAACACGTGAAAAATATTTATGATGAATAAAACCACGAAGGAAAGGAAACACAAAAAGGTGCTCAAGCGCTTTCGTCTAATGACATCCTCAGGAACACTGAAGTACATAAAAGGTTACGGCCTATATATAGGTTACAGAAAAAAAAAAAAAAAACATAAAAACATACACACAAACATATATATACATATATATATACATACATATCTACACACATACATACATATATATATATATATATATATATGTATATATATATATATATATATATTATATATATATAATATATATATATAATAATTATATATATATATTATATATATATATATATATGCAATAAACGGAGAAGTAAAAATAAAAATTAAAAATTAAAGATTAGAGGATTAACAAAGAGGCATACAGATTTGTAAGGAAAAATATCGATTTTTAGCACAAGATCAAATGAATTATAAAAATACAAATTTATACTGGAAATCTGCCCGGGTTTTAACACTTTGCCTTTTAGAGTCAAGTTTCGATATATATAAAAATAAAATGAATATTAAAAGTTAATAAAGTAGCGTACAAGTTTACCAAAGATTTAGCGTCCTACCCTTTTTATTTAAATTTGTTTTGAAGGAATTAAAAACAACAGGATCGAGTTGAAAAAGACCTTTGCTTATGTTGAAGTTATTTGAAAGTTGGATAATGGCAGACTCAAGAATATTTCTATTGACAATGTTGCTAGAATGAAATAAAACTGAAGCATTATTCCAATCAATACAGTGGGATAACTCTGACAAATGGACAAAAAGAGCACTGGACAACTGTCCTGTTCTAACGGAATATTGATGCTGTTTTATACGTGTGTGCAAATCCTTTCCCGTCTGACCTATGTAAAAGGAATCACATTGTTTACACCCAATTTTATAGATAATGCCTGAATTATTGGTAGGGCTATTTTTTACTATGATATTTTTCACAGTATTGTTATATGAAAATACTACATTAATATCCAAAAGTTTAAGTACATTAGCAATGCCTAAAAAGCCCGGGAAAAATGGAAGTACTAAAATATTTTTTGACAAAGTACGAGTGTTATTATTGACACGATAGAAAGTTCGTTTTGCCTTGTTGAGACAAGATTCCATAAACGCAGATGGGTAACACAGATCACTTCCAATACCGTTGATTTTTTCCAATTCGGCATCGATGTATTCTGGACTGGCGATCCTAAGGGCGCGGAGAAACATTGATGAAAAAATGGCCTTCTTCGTGGGGGTGTCATGTCCCGAGTAAAAGTGTACGTAGGACAAATTGACTGCTTGACTTTCTCTCCCAAGAATTACATAAGTATGACCTGCCACTACCTTCACACATTGTTTTGGAACTTATTAAGCTTTGCATCAAAGCCTGTAAATTCACTTTCAATAACGAGTATTATCAACAAGTGTTTGGGATGGCCATGGGCAACCCCTTATCGCCCCTCCTCTCCAATATTTATATGGAGTTTTTCGAAATTACTTACATTCCGAGAATCCTGGGAGTTGGCATCCCTTGGTTGCGGTACGTCGACGATATTTTGTGTATCTGGCCCATGAATCGTGACCTGGATAACTTCCTCCTTCAGTTAAATGATCAAGTCCCCTCCATTAAGTTTACTTTAGAAGTGGAACAAGACAATTCAATCCCATTTTTGGATGTGCGGGTACATAGGGAAAGCCCAGGTTTTAAGTTTAGTATCTATCGGAAAACAACAAACAATTTGTCCTACGTACACTTTTACTCGGGACATGACACCCCCACTAAGAATGCCATTTTTCATCAATGTTTCTCCGCGCCCTTAGGATCGCCAGTCCGGAATACATCGATGCCGAATTGGAAAAAATCAACGGTATTGGAAGTGATCTGTGTTACCCATCTGCGTTTATGGAATCTTGTCTCAACAAGGCAAACGAACTTTCTATCGTGTCAATAATAACACTCGTACTTTGTCAAAAAATATTTTAGTACTTCCATTTTTCCCGGGCTTTTTAGGCATTGCTAATGTACTTAAACTTTTGGACATTAATGTAGTATTTTCATATAACAATATTGTGAAAAATATCATAGTAAAAAATAGCCCTACCAATAATTCAGGCATTATCTATAAAATTGGGTGTAAACAATGTGATTCCTTTTACATAGGTCAGACGGGAAAGGATTTGCACACACGTGTAAAACAGCATCAATATTCCGTTAGAACAGGACAGTTGCCCAGTGCTCTTTTTGTCCATTTGTCAGAGTTATCCCACTGTATTGATTGGAATAATGCTTCAGTTTTCTTTCATTCTAGCAACATTGTCAATAGAAATATTCTTGAGTCTGCCATTATCCAACTTTCAAATAACTTCAACATAAGCAAAGGTCTTTTTCAACTCGATCCTGTTGTTTTGAATTCCTTCAAAATAAATTTAGATAAAAAGGGTAGGACGCTAAATCTTTGGTAAACTTGTACGCTACTTTATTAACTTTTAATCTTCATTTTATTTTTATATATATCGAAACTTGACTCTAAAAGGCAAAGTGTTAAAACCCGGGCAGATTTCCAGTATAAATTTGTATTTTTATAATTCATTTGATCTTGTGCTAAAAATCGATATTTTTCCTTACAAATCTGTATGCCTCTTTGTTAATCCTCTAATCTTTAATTTTTAATTTTTATTTTTACTTCTCCGTTTATTGCATATATATATATATATATATATATATATATATATATATATATATATGTATGTGTGTAGATATGTATGTATATATATATATATATATATATATGTATGTTTGTGTGTATGTATGTTATTTAATTATTTTTTTCTTTCTGTAACCTATATATAGGCCGTAACCTTTTATGTACTTCAGTGTTCCTGAGGATGTCATTAGACGAAAGCGCTTGAGCACCTTTTTGTGTTTCCTTTCTTCGTGGTTTTATTCATCATATATATATAATTTATATATATATATATAATATATATATATTATATATATATATATATATATATATATATAGAGTTATATATATATATATATATATATATATATATATATAGATATATCGTGTGTGTGATTTTGGATTCTCAATTAGAGTAAATATTATCTAATTTAGAACTTATCCAAACTGAGATAAATAAATATTAGATTTACAAAATTGTAATCAAATATACAATAAGAGGAATTCACCAAAAAATTCCTCTCCTCTTAAATGAAATATTCAGGTATGGAATTAGGAGCGAGTGCAATCAGTGCTTTGAATAAATTGCTTGAAAACTCTTGGTGCTACTATAGCGTGATTCCTACCGGTGACTTCGATACTATAGGGTGATTCCTACCCGTTTTGGTTCGAAACTACAGTACTGTAGAGTGTGATTCCTATCCAAGGTATAAATGAAAATATAATAAATATAAAATGCTATTTATTATTCAATTTTATTTATTTAAAAAATAGTTTCGGTGCTACTATAGTATGTGGTCTACCTACGATTGGTTAGGTTCAGTCACGATTTAACGAAAATATCATGACTAAACCTAACCAATCGTCAAGGGCGATGGACATTGGAATGTAAACAAGCAATTAGTAAACAAGGTAAGAAGCTATAATTAAAAGGTAGACCGCCAAATCGAGGTAGGAATCACGCTATAGTAGCACCAAACTCTTTACGTCCGAGTTCATCTATCATTTTATATGTTATATTACGTATGATCTTAGTTAAAATATAATATTGCATTATGAGATAAGAGTAAAAATGCTGAAACTACTTTAATAATTGGATAAATAGAGATTTTTTCACAATAACAAAATTTTAAAAAAATTGTTTAGTCACCCAAGCAAATATAATTTTCTATTGCCAAATTTCCTGTATTGAAATAGGACTGACTTGCATAAATTTATTATTTACTCAAGAAATTCTTAGTTTTAACTCTTTTATGAAATTCATTTGTAGTTTACATTGTTACTGTTATTCATGAATTTAATATTAAAAATGTTTTATTGTTTCATCAAAATAATGTTCTCATTAATACCAATGTTACATCATTTCTTTTACTTTAATTTAAATAGTGTAACGCCAGATGACTTAATACGCTTGGAATAGGTAGGGCCTACTGTGTCAATTACATTATTTCCCGATTTTGCATTGCATACATATAATGTTAAGCATTAAATAACTCAAGATAGATCAGTGGAGTTGAGAGACATTGGGTCCGGGTAATAGCTGGTGGGTAACAGTCCTCTGCGTCCAGATGACGTAACGACCCGTGGTTCGAATTTCACGTTGATCTGTATGTAGTTCCCTTTATCACATGCACTTAAGAAGACCAATTTATCTACTGTAAACACAGATCGCAATTAATCCCTTCTATATCGTCATACATACTACGTCATTTCATAAATTTTAGAATGAGATTAGACAACAGTGATTAATGTAGGTAAATTTACATTTTTATTATAGTCTATTATAGTCTCATACTAAACACAGAAGCTGTGAATTAAAATCGAAATGTTGCGGGTTGCAATTTTCAGCAACTCATATTTTTTTAACTGTAATTTTAATTGACACTGAAATTACAGTTAAAAATGTTATAATTTTTTTTTTTACACTTGTATAGTATTTACTTAGAGTGAGCTTCTCGAATACGGATGATGGCTTCACATCTCGAAGTCATGGAATCATGAATGGAATAGACAAATACTTCATTGGTTCTGCAAGGATAATTTTGTTGTCTTCGCTTAAACATCATTTTTAGTGGTTTCCAAAAATGCTAAATTTTTGTTTACAGTAGAACTTTGTGGTGGAAATTTTAGTACTTGGACCTCCCCAATTTGCTCCTGCTTATCCTAACTTATCCTATTCTGTAGAAATGTGTCTTATTCGTATCTCCATCGAATTTTACGAGATCATCCACCATAGCTGAATTTTATTAACCTCACATCATAACAGAATTACCATCCCGTTTTACAGTCTTGCTAATACAGTTAAACTGAAACTTTTCGTGGCTACATCGTCTCACAAATCTAAGCTTTCATTTCCAAAATGTTCACTTGTTTGGTCTCATCATTCCACAGAACATTCTTCTACTCATCACGCTTTTGCTTTGAAAACCGAAGCCTTTTTCCTATTCAAATCACCAATATACACGGCTTTCTGGCAGCAATCTTCCAGAAAGTCTAAGCTTTCATTTCCAAAATGTTCACTTGTTTGGTCTCATCATTCCACAGAACATTCTTCTACTCATCACGCTTGCTTTGAAAACCGAAGCCTTTTTCCTATTCAAATCACCAATATACACGGCTTTCTGGCAGCAATCTTCCAGAAAGTCTAAGCTTTCATTTCCAAAATGTTCACTTGTTTGGTCTCATCATTCCACAGAACATTCTTCTACTCATCACGCTTGCTTTGAAAACCGAAGCCTTTTTCCTATTCAAATCACCAATATACACGGCTTTCTGGCAGCAATCTTCCATTGCAGCCAATTCTTAAATCCTTCTTTTCACAGTAGACGTGTTTACAGTAATTCGATAGTCTTCCTCCTAAATGGGTGCACATATTTCAAGAGCTGTTCGAAAGCAATTTGCTAAAGAGACTTTGAATAATTCAACTCTGTAATGTAGTAGTTATTCTAGGCAACCGTCTATGCTACAAGTAGCGGCGAAACTGTCATTTTCCTGCACTCGCTGCATATAGGGAGGGTTCTTTGAATTACTCATTTGGATATTTTGAATATTGTTGGTATTTGTAATTGACTATTGCCCTGTTTATGAAAAGTGAATATTTGGGATCTTAATTCACGTATTAACTTTGCTCAGTTCCTGGTGCAGAGGATTAGCACACATTTTCCAAAAATATATGAAAAAAAAAAAAGATAAGTGGCCCACATATCAAATGTTTTATGATCTCTTAGTAATAAATTCTATATAGAAAGCGTAAGGATCCTACCAAACTTACACAATAGCTGAAACTACAGTTTCTACAAGAGACACTTGAACAGGTTGGTCCACACCATACGAGTATTAAACATAGATATAATAAGTTCTGTGGAACATGAAAGGGTTTTACTCAGATTAGTGTAGTATTTGAAAACTTTCTCCTATTTGTTTCGTTTGTTCATCTGTCTCATCTATCTATCTATCTATCTATCTATCTATCTATATATATATATATATATATATATATTATATATATATATATATATATATATATATATATATATATATATATATATAATATATATATATATATATATAATATAATTTAGGGTGATGCAAAAGTGGGGGAGTAAAATTTTTTTGTTTCAAATTTTTGAGATACCCTCTCATTTGGTTTAATTTGGTGGAAAAATGATCCTGGGGAAATTTCGGGTCAAAATTCGAATATTTGGAGGTCGCGCCCGCCATTTGAAAATTTGCTGATTTCCATGACACCCAGGAGGTACAGCAAGCGTCACGTTACTTTTTTTTTGAGTGGAAGTTCCCCACGAGGCCTATCATACCACCTTCCTCTTTTCCATTTGTTCATAAAACAGATACAATACAATAGATATTTACAATAGATACATAGAATGGATATACTCGTAAATTTTACTGTTGCGTCAAAGATACGAGAGTTTTCTTAGTTTTGTCCGGAAGCTTCTTCCGATAATTTGATACAACTTGCAGTAGATATTGCTTCTGTTGTTCATCATTGGTAATTAATTTGTTATAATCTTCAATCAATTTCACTCCTCTTTCAGCAATATCATTAACAACTTTCATGTGATTCACTACGTTCTTTGCAACCCAATAACTCTCATCGAGAAGCCAATCTTCTACTGGTTTGCTCAAGAACGTTGAAGACAATCCGAGTATACTGAAGAAGGACTTTGTGTTAGCAGTTACAAAATCTTCAAGCTGCTTATTGTCAATAGTTTTGATGTCTATTTGTGTCTTCTTTGGAGGATCTGGCTCCGAAGATTTTGTAAGAGCCTCCTTCATTTTTCTTTTGGTGTCAAAGCTGATTTTATCATCAAAGAAAGCCAATGCGATCAACTCTTCTGAGAGATACCACAAATGATTCTTGAATTTTTCTAAAGCAGCATTTGCTAGTTATTCATTTGTGCTTTTGTAGCTGTGAAGATTCTTGAGAAGACTCAGATCATTTCGTGGAGCACTTGCTGCGCAGGGTGCTGAAAACCAATGCTTAATATAAATTGAAACAGAAAACCAACAAATTTCTTTTAGATTTCTTTCTTCTATTGCTGTTATTTTGAACTGACTTTTGAACATAAAGATTTTCATTGAATAAATGACTTTCGCCATCCAACGGGCTCTATGATAAGCCCCAGGCTTCCTGAATTTTATTCCAGTCGTTGGAGTACCGCCAAGCAAGATGATTGTCAGTTCCAATAACTCTCTGTAATCGTCGCGAGGTTGATCTTCATTGATTTTTCTTGCTGCAAAGTTGATGATTTCCTCTTTTTCCTTTTGTGGATAATTTTCTAATTTATCGTATGAAGTTAGATTAATCTTATTCCAGTTTGTTTTGAATCTTTTGAATAACTGAATGTCAGGGCCTGATGAAGCCTGTAATGCAGGGGATACCACTGCTTCCAACATGATTTCAAGGATATGGTGTCGACAAGGACACCACAACAAATCTTTCTCCATTTTCTGTTCAATTAGGACACAAGCTCCGTTTTTACGACCTGTGTTCGATGCAGTTGTATCGAAACACATGCCTTTTACCTTATCTATTAGATTCCAATCAATGATCGCCTGATGTACTGCATTTGCAGTATCCTTTCCTGTGCCATGATCTATATTTGGCACTCCAAGCAGTTGATCTTCTCCACTGCCAGAGATTAGGACTGGCAACCGATCAACAACCTCATTCCGGTAATGTCTTCGAGGAGTTTGCCATCCCAATGAACAATCAAGGGTTTGTCAGCTTGAAATTCTTCTTTCAAGTTTCACTGAACTTCTTTCTTGATTTCTGTCTTGCCCTGCGAATCGATGAGTAGCTAACATTGTAATTCTCTGGATCTTTTCCAACATTTGCGATCGTTGGAATAATTATTAAAGAGGCTGATCGGTCGCTGATCTTAGCAACATCCAATGAGGAAAGCAGATTTTCATTCATAATCTTGAATTTTTTTCTTGGAAGGCCTCTTTTGGATGTTGAGGGCACTTCCAGATCTACTTCTTCTTCCGTAGATGCAGGTGAATCACTGCAGGAACTGCTGCTGCTTGCAAGAACAACTGTTTCATCAAATGCACTTGATTCATGTAACCTTTTCTTATCCATTTTTTCATGTCTCTTCGCAGCTTCCTTTCGACGTTTTTCTTCATCCTTATCAACTGCCATCATTTTACCCTTTCGACCTTCCCTTTGTAGCCGTAGAAACTCTCTATCTTCCTCAATAGTTATTAACTCGTTAGCATTTGCATGCGCAATATCAGAGAGTCGATCCAATTTTTCTTTCCATGTATTCTCTTTCTCTATTGAAAACTTCGATTTTTTTCCTTTGCTCTTCTTCAGCCCTTGCCACTCATCATACAGTTTATTTAATTTCTTCACAACATTACATTTCTGGGTTGTTGGTATTCCTGCTCTCTGCCACACTTCCAATACATCATTAACGGTTGAAGTTAATGCTTCTCTGACAGTTTCATTCTTGATATGTTTATAATTCATGAATAAGGAAATTACTTCTTTCTTTGATGGAAGCTTACTTTGATTCAATTTATCTATTTGTTGACCGATCAGCCAGATATCTGTTGAGCTTCTTGATCTCATTTTTGTCACAATTAAGATAGAGGAAATAGAAGAGAAATTGAGGCGGAGAGACTCACTGATATAGCACCTCTCCTGGACACTGCCACAAGCACACTGCGATACCGATTTCCTTGAACGCTATTTGCTCATATACGCATCACCTACCACTCTGCCTGCAGCAAACCTGCACAAAACCTGCAACCTGCAACAAACCTGCAACAAAAATAAGAACAAATTCAAAAAATTTGATTTTACTCTAATTTTTTGTAATTTTCAAATTTTCAATTGGCGGGCGCGACCTCTGAATGTTATTTGTTTGACCTGGAATTTCTCACAGGGTGTTTTTGTGACAAATTGGAACAAATGAGGGGGTATCCCTAAAAATGCACGATGGTCATGATTTGTGCATCACCCTAAATTATATATATATATATATATATATATATGTTAATATGGTGAATCTAAAATCTCGGTCCAACGTAGCATATCTATTAATTCAGTAAAGGTCGAGGCTGCAGGGTGTAAAGCCGTTCATATTTATTTTTTATGCGGAAGAAAGGGCAAAGGACGAACGCCCGCAAAACTGCCCCCTACCCGCAATATAGAATGAGGAGAAAGCCGAATCAAGGCCCAGTGTTCCCAGGATGCTTGGACACTGCGATTGAAGGATTGGAGGTCATAGACAGGGTGAGAGATGGATTGAGGAAGGTTGTTTTAGAGTTGACCGGTTGAGTAGATGAAAGATTGAGAATACCGATGAACCCTTGCATTAGAGAGATAGATAGAAAAGGGGTGAGAATATGTCGAAAGCTGGTACTGTATGCTCTCCCTAAAGGAGGAAGCATGCAGTTAGAGAGTTCAGAAAAACAGTGTCCGTTATAACAGCGCCAATAAAGAGGGAGTGAAAAGAGAGGGATTGAAAACAGCCAGTAAGAGGCGTGGAATTGACGACGCGAAAAGCCTTTGATTCTACCTGGTCAAATAGAACTGTGTGGGTTGAGCCACCCCACAAATGAGAAGCGCACTCCACACAGAGACATGTAATTATGCCTTCCCACTTTTTCTTGGATGTGTAGTCAACTATTTGGCTGAAGGTTGTCATGATAAAATTCA
>JAJOZX010000527.1:837500-1015000 GCA_023014485.1 Bathynomus jamesi
TATATGTATATATATATATATATGAATATGTATGTATGTATGTTTATTTTTGTAACCTATATATTGCCTTGATCTGTCCTTTCACTCCAGTGTTCCTGAGGATGTCATTAGACGAAAGCGCTTGAGCACCACTTTGTTTCTTTTCCCTTCGTGGGTTTATTCATCATAAATATTTTTCACGTGTCACTTTCGTGAAATAATTTTTCATATATTATATATATATATATATATATATATAATTTAATATCGTCTGTATGTTCATTAAGAGAATATCTTTAAGTACAATTAAGTATGTTTTAAGTTGGAGAAAATAATTTTTTATTAATAAAATAATTTTTTTTGTCTATTTATAATCTTTTTAGGATTTCTTTTTGGAAATTGAAAATGTCATGTAATATTCCACTGAATAAGTCTTTCCCTTTGTATCTTTGCCTCCACGTAAACTCACATAAATAGGAGTCAACCATGTTTCTGCAGGTCCCTCACTGTCTCATGTTGGTTAGGATTAGGTTAGGTTGGTTAGATTAGGTGAGTTAGGACTTAGGGTCAGGTTAGATTGGTTAGGTTAGGTTAGGTTACGATGCTCAAATTACGTTTTCTCAAGTTAAAATGTACTGAATAGTGGTAAAGAAGTCAAGAGAAGTAGAATAATGTAGATTTTATTCGATTTTAGTGGCGACCATAAAACTGAAAAGATCCACAGCGACAAGAATGCACTTTACACCGTTTGGTTTGTGGGAAAGTGCGTTCTGCAGAGGTGACATTTCACCCTAGCAACATCAAAACCTTATGAACTGGAGTTATATCGTAATATGATGGGATAGGACGCATGGGATGTCGTATAATTGAGTATCTCATATTTTCAAATAAAATTAAATATATTTTTCCTAATTTATTACAGCTGAGAGGAAGTTCTCTCTCGGGAAAGACTGGCATGGTTCATGTTTGAAGTGCGAACGGTGCAAGAAGACTCTTACGCCAGGAGGTCACGCAGAACATGAAGGAAAACCTTACTGCCATACGCCATGTTATAGCACGCTGTTTGGACCTGGTGGTAAGCGAAATTTGAAGTTACTGTATTCACGCAAGATTTCGCTAAAGCAAAGATAAACGAGTTTTCATTCCACTAAGAAATTTAGAGTACTAAAGCTTGATCTTATCTTCAGAAGTTAAACAAAACACTTCTTAGAAAACTTAAGTCGTTAAACTCCAGTTTTCACGTCCATTTATACACTAACCTTTCCTTAATGACGCTTTTAGTTTGCGATTTAACATCAGAAAGAGATCCAAAGATATCTATAACAATCCACATATTTCAGAAAATACGGCCGAGGCTTAGAAACGTCAAGGAATGCCAATTTTTTCATGTAATTAAGAGATAGTACAGAAATATAGGACACAAATTATTTTTGTTTACTTGCTTATAGTAAATTTTATTAATTAATTTCTTTTTGGCATGAATTTGATAGCAAACACCTTTTACGAAAAGTATTCAGAGTATATGTGTAGTACTAAGGTGATTATCTCTAATTATCACTGGCCAACAAAATGAAACTTTTTTTTCTCATCACAAACATGATCACACTTTTCTTAATGCATTTTTCGCGCTGATTCCGAATCTGGTTTTATATTTTTTCTAGCACGTAGAGTTATATAGATACACTGGTTTTGATATTTTTAAGTTTTTGATATTGCTATAAGAAAATTTATGGATGTATAGATCACACTTAGGAATGCTAAACAACAAATACATCATATACTTTATTCAATGTACTTATAAATAAAGAATATATACATTATTTTATTAAAAGCGCTGTGAGTGTGATTTCCTTTTGTAAATTTGGCCTGGATTGTCACGATACAGCATCCAACAATGGTCCGCCATCATGCTTTCATTCCAATATCCTTGGTAGCGCTTCTCCATCATCTGAATATCTTGATGGAAGCGCTCTCCTTTCTCGTCACTCACTGCACCAAGGTTTTCAGGAAAGAAATCTAAGTGGGAATGCAGGAAGTGAATATTTAACGACATTCGACACTCCATTTCTTTGAAGGCATCAAGGAGGTTCTTGACTCCATCCTTATACGCAGGTGACTTGTTGCTTCCAAGAAAGTTTTCACATATCCATTTGTGAATCCTGACTGCATACCCATAAGCATTCCTATAACTTTTAGATCTCCACAAACATTCCATTGATGACTGTCGTATTTGATTGCCTTAAGTAGTATATCCATATTGTCATATGTCTCTTTTAGATGGACGGAATGGGCAATGGGGATGGATGGCATTATATTACCATTATGCAAAAGAACTGCTTTCAGGCTTCTCTGCGACGAATCAATAAAGAGGGGCCACTCAGATGCCACATACGTCTGAGATATGGCTGTAAATAGTTCATTGATGTCATAGCAATAACAGAGAGGACCGTCTACTGAAAAGAATGCTGTTAATTCAAAATTCCGCTTTCGGTAGTAACTAATACGAACATTGTTCTCAAGTAAATTGTTCTCCTTTAGTCTTGAGGCGAGAAGCTCTGATTTCTCTTTAGACAGCGGTAAGTCTCTAACAGGATCATTCAACTGCCCTTGGGTTAACTTTTTAGGCTCTAAATGTCTACCTTCAAAAGTGTACTCTGGTTCTGTAGATGGTCCGGAAACGCCAGTTGCACCTTCATCACTTTCCATGTCATCTATGATAGAATCTAGCCTATCACTTGGGGGAATTGGAATGAGCAATGTTTCATCATGTTTTACTGGTCTACGTGCTGAATCCAAGTTTGGATATACAATCTGGTGTTTGTTCTTGGCAGAAAACCCCATTAAGTTCACACTACAAAAATAACAGTCTTCATGATGATCTCTCGGCTCCCTCCATATCATGGGTATGGCAAATGGCATTGAAGCTTTCTTTTTGTTAAGCCAATCACGTAATCCATTTGAACAGCCAGAACAGATTTGATGTGGCGCCCATGGTTTATCTTGGTCACTTAGATGGCAACCAAAGTATAGCTTGTATATTTTCTTAATGTCGGTTGTAATACTTCGTCGCTGTGTTTTAGTTGTGAACTGGCCGCATACGAAACAGAACTTATCGGGGTCATTCTTACATTGTCGAGGCATGTTGACTGACCTGAGCAAACTATAAATTCAAAAAAAATGTACACCAACTTGACACAACAAGTTCTTGGACTGGACTGATCTTTTGACACACAAAGCACGGCGTTGTTGCCTGAATCACAATGCTGCTAGACGTAAAAGCTCACACCTGAAATACATAAGATGTATAATTAAGATAATTGAAATAAATAAGATGAATAAACTAAAAAAACACAATAAAATAAACACGATAAAATGTTGAAATATTAGTATTTTGCCTATTTAAAATGGTTAAATCTGTGTAGTTATATATATACCTTCATCTTGAAAACTATACGTGCTAGAAAAAATCTGAATGCAGTTTTGGAATCAGCGTGAAATATGCTATCCAGCCAACACAAATTTTACTCTGATGAAAAATCTTTGTTGACCAGTGTTATCTGTCGCCATACTTTTAATTCAATAAACATATTGCTATTCATTTCACTCGTTTCTTTAACTTATAATTGAAAAGATAAAAATAAGAAAAATAAATTACCATAACTGAAAAATATTAAAGAATGGCCAGATTTATAGAGTTTTGTTCAGGATACAATAGTTTTCAGCCAATGTGAAGGATTTAAATTCATTGCAATTTATGTAGGGTATCCAGCAAAACATTTGAACATAAATTTACACGAATATTGCTGCCTAACTTAGCCTAAGAATCTAAGATGATGTAATATTTCACAATATAAACACACAAGACTCACAAACATGCCACGAAAGTTGCCAATACGTTTTGGGTCAAGTGCTTTTCTGGAGATTCTATGGTAAATTGTAATTGTTTTTCGTAGTAATAAAACTAATAATTCTTTCATTCCATTTCAGGCTACGGCCGAGGTGGAACTCAAAGCTTCGTTTACAAAAAGTAGTTTGCCGCATTCCAGTTCTGCAAAATAAAAACATTGGCTGAACGAATTTTAGGAGCTTTATTATGTATTAAAATCCTTCGAAATATTGAAGCCTTTTATTTGTGTCCTTGTTCTGTGATTTTTATTACTGAACTATCTTTTGGTTTCAGTAAATTATATATCTTTCCCTCCCGGGATACGTTGTAGCCAATGTTATATCACCGCTTTCCGTCGATCAGAGAAGTTAAATGACATTGGGTCTGGAGAATAGTTGGATTGGAAACCATGATGCTGTAGCGACTCGTGGTTCTAATCCTACGTAAAGCTGAAGGTCCACCCCGTCATATGACCTTAGATGTTGCGAAGGAATCTAAACAACCCTATTATTATTACATTATATATCCCCCAAATGAGGCGGGATGCTGCAGAAGGGTCGAATTTATAGTAACTAGAGTTTGGAAATAGATTCGTATGTGCAGTGAGTTTAAAAATGGCTTTATTTTATGACTTTTGGAAAGTACAGTTATAGAATGTTCAATGTGTTACTGGAAAATTTATGAAAATTTGGCACCAGAGCGTTCCATCCGGCAATTTCCAACTTCCCTACCTGGCGTTCCCTGCAAAATTCATTGTATTAAATGTTTTTCAACTTAGCAGTGGCGATGAAATGAAATTATATTCGTTACTAAGCATGATAGCAAAACTTAATTTCATTCAAGTATGTTTAATCTGAAAGGAGTTAACCATATAAAGGTTAGATATCAGTTCTCGAGCCTGACAAAAGTTCATGTGTAGGCCACTGCGACATTACTCCTGCAACCTTACATGGTGTTTCTGCGAACATGTGCAAGCGTGTCGCAATCTGTTTACAGGAACGCGGTTGTCACTTCCAACGCTTGCTATGACACTTGGCCAGAGTTTCTTCAACATTAAGACACTTTTGATTAAATTCTCCAATTAAGTTACTTGAAAGTTGTTTTACAATATATAATTCGGTTGTGCAGCGTTTGAAAGACTCGTGATGGCTTCATCAGAGGACGAGTCAACCGACTACTGAACATGAATACATGTAATTGTATTTTTTAATTAATTTTCATATGAGGTTTAGCTAATATAATTCATAAAATATAAGTCTCATGCCCGAGTTTTAGACTATATACATTAATACTCAACATGATGTGTTATAAATTAAGCTGCATAGTACTTTAGTTGTGATATAAGAATAGAAACGCACGATGCTTCTGAGTAAGTGTACTTGGTTTATTTGGATCTCTCGGCTTCATTTACAGCTGATTTTATGCACAGAATTCAATGTTGGCCCTTCTTAAATGCAGAAATTAACCAAAACTAAGACATATAAACCCCAACTTAACTAAAATAGAAAATAAATTATACCCACCTATAGCCTAAATGAACGCAATATCTTCCATAGAAATCATACTATATCTTGTTTTGAAAGTATACAATACCCTTTTCATAAGCTGCTAGGGTAGGGCTTACATACGTTAAACAGTTAAGATATCGGTTGACTTACAGTCAAGATGGATGAAAGTTGCAAATAGATTGCAGCCAGAAGAAGATGCAGTACATTTTTTGGAGCTATTGAAGAATAGGGACCCCAGCCTTCTTTAGTTAGGCTTATAAGGCTAACTAAAGAAAATATCACGACCTAACCTAACCAATCGTTAAGTTAACTGTACGCCCTTGACGATTGGTTAGGTTAGGTCATGATATTTTCGTTATTTAGCCTTATAAAGCTAACTAAAGAAGGCTGGGGTCCCTATTCTTCAATAGCTCCCATTTTTTTACAGGAGTGGAACATAATACCAAACGAAAGGAATGTCGTAAAAAACATAAAATGGTGATCAAAATCGTACATAATAATTGCGTATGTAGGTGCCAAAAAAGTGGATGTAATAAAACAATTTCGGTGCGCAGTGGAAGATTATTATGTTTATTTATTGCTGGGAAAAAGAATACACCAACATAAAATTTTGTGATCATGAACTCGGAATTAAAGCCGACGCAGTAATAGACTATAACTACTATTTAAGAGAGATGAGTTGCATCATCCTAAGCTAACCTAAATTAATCTAACCTAACTTAACCTAATTTATATAATTTATAATATGCATCCTTTCAGGTTTGTGCTGATACAATATTGAAAAACCCTGTGAAAGTAGAAGGACCAGGTACTACGGTCGAAATTGACAAAACAATGTTTTCTAGCGTGGGCGACTTTTCCTGAGCAGCGAGTCTTTCGGGGCATATGCAGAGAAACAGAAAAATGTTTCCTGTATGATGTTACTCGTCGTGACCGGGAAACGTTAACATCATGTATAAAGGAAAACAAAGAGAGCTACTATAATAATAAGGGACAACTGGAGAGCATATGATGGACTACCGAAGAATAGGAATATAAACATTTAAAAATTAATCATTCAAAAAACTTTGTTGATTCGGAAAGTGGCGCACACACACAGAAAATTGAAAGCACATGACATTTGATAAAACACAGAAATAAGCGCCATTGTGGCACTCATCACCAAATGATTGTGTGAGTTTATGTAAAGAAAAAGAAATAAAAATAATGATTTGTTTAGGACGATATTGAACGACATTTTAAACTTTTTTTAAATGCTAAACTAGCCGGATACGTATAGTTTACTTTCTATTCTAGTTAGGCTACGATTCATATAGCTTAGTTTTGGTTAATTTCCGTGTTTAGAAAAGGCCAAAATTGAATTCTGAGCATAAAATTACCTGAAAAAATTATATCTTTTTATTAAAAATTAACAGTGAATGAAACTGAGAAGACCCGTTTATTTCACTGTGCGGGAGCAGCAACCTATTGTATATTGCCTCCCTGCTATTGTTTGATTATCCAAAGTTATTTACAGAGCTTTTATTTCTGAGAATCCTGTCTGGATGATGTTGGATGAATGTTTGATTTGGAGATTGGTTTAATCACTACTATTGCGAAATTATTCATCTGAAAAATGTGCCGCGGTGTTCCACATTTTGTATTCTTCCACTTATTTTTTTGGCCAGATTTTATACTTACTATATTTACCCATTATTCCATTACTTTCTTGGTTAAAGTAATCTTATTCACGTAGAATCTTTCTTGAAGCTTCACATCTGTTTTCTTGTTAAAATAAATTTCTTTATTTTCATCTGACGTAAAATAAGCTCATATACTAAATACTCGTATATTCCTCACATGATTCCAGAAATTTTAGGGTCTCATTTAGTATCTGATTTTATGAATCATTAAGTACACCGCAAATAATGGTGACCCCCAACTTATCGAATTAAATTTTGCATACTTATAATCAATGATAATATGTTGTGACATTAATTTTTAATTATAAAACGGGAACTTTCTTAATAAAGAACATTCCGTCCTTGATTTCACTCCTTGTTTGTATCTTCTGTCACGGAATTTATCTTTCTATTTGATTTTTCTCTTTATTTGTCTATCTTGGGGCGTTTTTGTTGATTCACTACGTTCTTATTGTCTTC
This sequence comes from Bathynomus jamesi, assembly GCA_023014485.1. Lineage (NCBI taxonomy): Eukaryota > Metazoa > Arthropoda > Malacostraca > Isopoda > Cirolanidae > Bathynomus > Bathynomus jamesi. The sequence continues at coordinate 845,015 of JAJOZX010000527.1, forward strand.
CATTCTCAGCCTCCTTTCATGCTACTCGCATCTCACTTTGATCACTGTGATCGCAGTTAGTCTTCAAGGTTTCTGATAACGGCATCTGGCGGATAAGCTGCGACAAGATCTGAAGCAAACTAGAATAGTCTTTTCAAGAAATCAAAAGATCTAATACAATTTCAGTCACTGGCCAAATGGCGCAATTGTTGATACGAGCTGATATTTTTTGTTATATTTCCAACGTGAGCCTTTGCAATAATGTAGTATTAAAGCTTAAGGACCGATAATGTTAAAACGTGCCTGTCAGACACTGTATTTTTGTGAAATGCTCTATATCTCATTAATATTTGTTTTATTTGTTTTTCCTTAATTTAAAGGATAATACCCTTTTGTTACATAAGACGACATTTTTTTTATGTATCAAAAGAACCAGGAAAATGAAGGCGTCTTTAGGCATTACGTGTTTATTAAATCAAAGTATGATGAATACCGTAAATTGCGGCCTATAAGCTGACTTTTGAAGCTTAATTTTTTGCTTCCAAAATTAAGGGTCGGTTAATGTGGCGGGTATAAAATGGCAAACACAAAAATAAGGCTGCTCCACTTTTGTCAGACTTGAAGCTTAGTCCTATATCACACGTTACTTGCTTACAACTCGGATTTTTAACGCTCATAAATACTACTATGGTACCTGCCTGTAGCATTTGTTAATGCTATTAATCATTTACCATTTTTTTTGCAAAGTATATACGGTTCTATTATAAATAATAGGCGAAATTGGTTTGTTTACATCAGCTGGTGCAAATGGCGAATGAGGTGGAGTTATTTCACACAACTTTGCAGCACTAAATGATAGGCCCAGTGTACCATAGTGTCATATATATACCGTAGTATTATACTGGTATGCTGTGTAGACCATTATTATTATTCTAATGGAGTTCCTGATTTTAACCTGGAGAAGGTGTTTACTGGTAGTGTATTCTACTACAATATAATACCGTAGTATTTTATTTTTAATGTTTTGAAAGGTGTTACAATAAGTGTAGGTTCATTTTTTGGGTGCTCTTCCAATATGTGCTCTACCGCGAAACTGTGATCTACCATATTCCAATACGTGCTCTACCGTGAAACTAGCCTTATAAGGCTAACTAACGAAAATATCATGACTTAACCTAACCAATCGTTAGGTCAACTATACGCCCTTGACGATTGGTTAGGTTAAGTCGTGATATTTTCGTTAGTTAGCCTGGAATATGGAATATTAGTTGGAATATGGTAGATCACAGTTTCGAGGTAGAGCACATATTGGAAGAGCACCATTTTTTGTTTAATTACTGCTATTTTCGGTAAAGTTTGATGAAAGTGGTATAGCCTTAATGTTGGCGTGTTCAGTGTTGGGGGGGGGGAGGGTCGGCTTATGCGGCAGGTATAGGCCTAAATCAGAATTTTTATCTGGAAAAATTAAGCTCGGCTAATAGGCCGCAATTTACGGTAAATGAGAAGTGACTATATTTTAGCATAAAGAGAAACTCAAACGAAATAAAATTATTTCACTCGTTAAATCGATATTTACGAATGGAATTAGTAAATCAACATAAGTCTCCAAGGAGACGCTTGTTGATTTCTTGATTTCAGCATTTCCACTTTTTTGGTTAACGAGGTCTAAAACGTAAATAGTTCATTATTTTTAAAATTTAAATGAAACTTTTAAGATGTTTCTCTTCACCTTTCGTCAAAAATTAGTTAACACTAATAAAACTTAGATACATTGCGTGTAAAATGAGACTATAATAATAATTTTTTAAATTCAAGATATTATTCAATATCAAAAAGTTTGACTTTAAACTGAAATATATAATTTCGGACCTTTTCCAGTTTGTGTACCGTTTTTCATATAATTTATTTTTGAGGATATTTTTGTTAAAACTAACGAAAATATCACGACTTAACCAACCAATTATCAAGGGCGTACAGTTGATCTATTATTAATTATAACATTGTTTGTTTCTGGAATAGTATTTACTATTTACTAATAGATCAACTGTACGCTCTTGATAATTGGTTAGGTTAAGTCGTGATATTTTCGTTAGTTTTAACAAAAATATTCTCAAAAAATAAATTATATGAAAAACGGTACACAAACTGGAAAAGGTCCATAATTTCTCAGTGAATACAAATAATTTCACTATTTCAGAAGTAAAATTAGGACTGTGAATTACGTATAAATCATTTGAAAAGTACATAAATAAAATCTGAAACAAAACAGAATCTATGAACATACAAAGCAAGAAAGTAAAATAAAGGAGTTCATTCCCACTTCACGCCACCTCCATTATCACTTCGGTACGAAAGGTGGTAATGCTCGAAGTGAAAATGACCAATTTACTTTAATCTAATCTAATCTAAGTTAATCCAAAATTAAAATTCTTAAAATATAAATTAAACTAATTTGAAAGGAAGAAGCAGGTCCAAAAAGGGAAGAAGAGGACCTGGGAAAGAGTGTCGCAACATTGCGATGTTGCGAGCAAAGGGGGATGCGTGGAGGAGGGGGTTATGGCCCGGTTATCCAAAGATATTAGCGTCTTATTCCAACAGCAATTTCCATCTTACCTAACGCGGTAATACTACTAGAAGTTTTGTTTGGCAATTTCTATTCAGGGCCTGGAAAAGAAGACAAATTTAATAACTATTATTAAGATAAATATAACTGTTATTAATCTATCGACAAATCTTGTATTTTGACATTGGAAAAATATTGTAATGGGTGCTGGTTAAGTGTGCGGTCTACCTGTTCGGTCTACCTTTTAATTATAGCTTCTTATCTTGTTTACTAATTGTTTGTTTACATCCCATTGTCAATCGCCCTTTTGACGATTGGTTAGGTTTAGTCATGATATTTTCGTTAGTTTTAACGAAAATATCATGATTAAACCTAACCAATCGTAGGTAGACCGCACACTTAACCAGCACCTTGTAATGTTTTAATTACATAGTCCTCGAATTATGAAGTCGGCGCTTGTGGTAGAACCGCAAAGTGACAATAAAGACAGCGATAAGCGATACGAAGAAAACAAAAACGAGAATAGTCATCAATCCGCTCGAAGACTTTTTCTTTAGAACCTGAAACAAAAGCGGCTTTGAGTAGTTGAAAATTTTGAAGTAAATTTTATATTTAATTAAGCTCATACACTAATTTACGCTAGTTTAATGTAGTTTAATAATAAAATATATATTGAAAATAAGTCGAGATATATTCGGATATAAAAATTAGCCAATTTTAATATGTTAATTAATTTTACATTAACACATTAATAATATCTTTCTTTAAAACTAAACACCAGCTGAAAATGATTACGGGAACCAGAATAAACATCGTTAGTGCATTCATTGGATGGAGTTCAGTTACTCATTTGGAGTGACTGACAAATAGTGAACAATGATGTATTTTGGCTGTTTTAACCAAGTATTCTTTTCTCTATATTAACAAATAATATTTTTAAATTATTTTCTCACGAGCTCTCAATTAATGATAACTGAACAATGTCAGAATTTGAATACAAACCTTGAGCTTTGTTTTATGAAGTAATGAATTAAAAATAATCACTCATTATTATTGGGATTTTTATTTTATTACTGTATAAAGGACTTTCCGGATCTTTTCCGTTTGACTGCCGCCATTGAAACATAAGAGGTGAGTGCCCCCAGCCTTCTTTACTTAGCCTTATAAGGCTAACTAACGAAAATATCACGACCTAACCTAACCAATCGTTAGGTCAACTGTACGACCTTGACGATTGGTTAGGTCAGGTCGTGATATTTTTGTTAGTTAGCCTTATAAAGCTAACTAAAGAAGGCTGGAGTTTAATTATGTTTCAATGGCTGCAGTCAAACGGAAAAGATCCGACTTTCCTCTTAAATGCAATTTTATTTTCATTTTAGTAGAAAGACTTAAATGATGTTACTACTACTACTACTACTACTACTACTACTACGTTTAGTTATTACAGTACACTAAGTGCAATGAATGCTATTATTTGAGGTTTAGAGAGAGCAACGTTTTTGTGTTTAATTAATCATGTTGATTGATGTCCCTCCATCAGATTGGAAGTGAGTGTAAAATCAGCATAATATACAATGATACATGCACTTTTTGCACGAATTTCTTTGAGTCTACTAATACTACAGATAATAATAATAATAATAATAATAATATAATAATAATTAGAGAGTCTCATTAGATCACTTAAACCTCGTTCTCCAGCCAAAAATGGTTGATCCGCCTTGTGACATTGACCTTTGACCTTCTATCACTAAAATTACCATAAATAATTTTCCTTAACCAAATCTCAGCATTTCCGCATTTTCACTAATAGTCATTTAATTACACTTCGTACATTTCTGAACGACCAATATGACCTTGAACTTAATTACAATGACCAAAATCATGTGGACTCTTCCTTCGTTGAGTCTTAACGGCTCACTCGATTTTGCAATTGGATGGAATCACTCCTGTTCGCTATTTAATAATGTCATTGATTCTCAAAGTCGGGATACACTGACTGTACCGTAAAATAAGCGTAACCCAGTTTATCCCGACTTTGTTAACGACATTACTCTACACTACTATACATAACTACACTTTTCCTACAAACATATTATCTGTTTAGTTGTAATTCTGTGTATTTTGTAAGCTTATGTCAAAAACTCAAACTATCATGAAGTTTATAATAACCGCTTTTCGTAATGTGCAATCGCTCTGCCGGGGGCAAAGGATGATTACCTATTAAGCTAAGATTTTGCAGAGGCTATTTTCTCATGCATGCGCAAGTTTTTGTCTCTATTAGAATATGGAAATCGAAAAAAATGTAAAATCGATCCACCCTAATGTTCATACGGGATAATAGCTAGGGACATTACTATAAAATATACTGGTAAGTTTATTAAATAGTCTTATGCAGAAAGAGAAGAAGGATTTCAGAATAAATGGAACCATCCTGAAATAAATTATAAGTGGTGACGTAACAATTTTATGAAGGATAAACCAATGATCTATTTTATTACTATTTTTCAATGCCGAAATTTACCTGCAGTTCTTTGCTGTATTTCTCCGGCTTAAAGAATGCCGTGGCTAAATTTGAGACTTGACTGTGATTTTCCTCATCGTCTACGACAACTAGAGCAAAGAAAAAGGCGACATTTTCCGGAAAAGATTCGCTCCCTTTTGGAACCTTTGAGAAAATAAACAACACTTTTAATTTAATTATATGTTGTATGTTAATACTATATTTTAAAGGTGTTATATGCTGTTTGTAGTACGTTGCACTGTCATTTCATAAAGTATTATAACTGTATTTGATCAATAGTCATTACACTTGAATCTTACAGAAACAACGACGCGATGTTTCTGGCTACCCTTCTTTGGTGTCAGAGATGTGCCATCTTGCAAATCCTTTTCAGTCACTTTGGTTCCTTTCATGTGAAACTCAGAAGGATAGAAACTACGATTCTGGCTACGCTTAAGAATTATTCTGGCGGCTGAAAAAAAGGGACCATTTTTTTGTTTTAATCATTAGCTAAAATTAGATCAGAGGAAGATACAGTCGATTTGAAAAGTTCATGAACAACGTAAAACATGCGTGTTGAGTTCTTTCTGAACGACGGGTATTGTTAATAAATAGATAGTATAACCATTACGAGACAAATATCCTGATAGTGGTGTGAGGTGAGAATATTCTCAATAGAATATTCTCGGAAAATGAGAATATTCTCAGAATATTCTCTGATAGATTATTCCTGTGGGAAAAATGAGAATTTAACAAAATAAAAAAAAATATATGTTGCAAAGCAGCAAATGTATACAACTAACATTCCAAATAAAATACTATTTACGTGGTAGCCATTGTTTTGTTCATTTTAAGGAGATCGGATGAGAACCTCAAAAAAAGAGAATTTCTTTCGTTAATGATATCAATATCATATCATATACGTGAAATACAACCTTATAGAAGTTTGCATACCGAAAAATCAAATCAACTGGGGCTCAGTTTTCAATATATATATATATATATATATATATATATGTATACACACACCACACACCACACACACATATATATATATAGAATATGTTAAATGATACATATACAATACTATACATATTATATTAATATAATTGTATATTACCCGCCACTATGAAAATAATCATCAATAATAAAAAATGGGATCACTTGAAGATCAGGGCCCCAGCCTTCTTTAGTTAGCTTTATAAGGCTAACTAACGAAAATATCACGACCTAACCTAACCAATCGTCAAAGGCGTACAAGAGAAACCTAACGATTGGTTAGGTTAGGTCGTGATATTTTCGTTAGTTAGCCTGATAAGGCTAACTAAAGAAGGCTGGGGGCCCTGATCTTCAGGTGATCCAAAAAATGCATTATCCAAAATATCAATGTATCATTGCACTGAAATAGAGACGATGAACCTGAACAGAAACGAGAATTATTAGAGCTGAACTTGGAGTCAGACAGTGAATTTTCAGATTCTGATTAGGTAGCTCAGTTTAGGTTTGAAGTGTAGAAAATCGCGAACCTAAATAATTCTTGGTATTTGAAAATGTTTATAATGTGATCAAGTACTACCAGATACGTTTTTTTATCTGTATTTTTGTTAGCTTACAAAAACTACCTAAACTAGTTACTACCAATGCGTGTATTATTTTATTCACAAGATTGTCCATAATGTAATTGTATATTAACTAGTGGTCCACCGATTAATCGGTATCGGCATCTGGCATGCCGATACCGATTAATCGGTGCACCACTAATATTAACATAGTATGAATGTAACTAATGTGGGACCACCTGAAGACTAAAGCCCCCAGTATGATATTTTCGTCAAAATTAATGAAAATATTACGACTTAACCTAACCAATCGTCAAGGGCGTACAGTTGACCTAACCGGGCATTCAATTTAATAATTTATATATTTGGTACTTTAAAGCAAAAAATAAGAATACATGGGGGCTCTAGTCTTCAGGTGATCCCTAAATGTGAATTATATTAGTATTTGCTAAATACCATTTTTCAACTATACTATTTTGTATTAGGAAATAAAAAGTTAAAAATTAATTTTCTTGTGCTTCAGAACTGTAGTCTAACAGTTAGTATATATGACGCGTTCGGTGGAGAAGGGGCGAACGCCACAAAATTCGAAAAATGAGTTTTTTGTCGTATAATTATCCTTTAAAACCTTTGCTTTACCTATGCAAAAAATTAGATGTTAGTCTGCACTCTTTCACGGTAAAATTTAGGTTTTAATGTATCTCAGAGAAATTCACTCCGCATCATTGCTTCACACTGAACACATCTATCTACTTTCTGGCCACTCGACAATGCCCTGTGATGCTCAATTGGCCAATTGAACAAAATATAAAAATAATTACAGCCATATTATTTACACAAAAAGATTATGTTACGGCCATAACTACAGCCGTTTCGCAGCGCTTCCTAGTTGTAGAAATGAAACAGGCTGATTTTCTCGATTTTGACGTCCTAAAAACGTGCATTGTCATTAGGAAATCAACAACTACTAAATTTACAGATGCAAGAAAGTTAATATTTGACTTTCAACACAAAGAAGGCTACGTAATATCTACTGCATACCGCACAACCCCAGATAATAGCCATCCCGTCAGACTGCAGAAAGGGAAAAAATCCTACAGTGTCAGTTTATTCAATCAAGCCCAGCAGACACTGCAACCAAAGTATTCCCAATTGCTGCCAATAACTAAGGAAAAAATAAAGATCTCAAAGAATTATCAGACCTAATGCCTGCAACTGCAGTGAACTATTATACAAGATTGTTAAAGGAACTGGAAGAAACCGAAACGTTGAAGCAGGTAATACAACATTCGACGAAGAGGACCAAATAATGGATTACACCAATTAACATCAGAAGCTATCAATAAATAATATTGTAAAATTTTTGGCGTTTTATTATATCGACATATTACACAACAATATTTTACTCAAATATGTGTTCAAATTCATACAACATTTCAATAAACGGAAAAATACAAAGGTTTAAAAGTTTACAAACTTTAACTGCATTTTGTGGCATAATTTGAAAATGTTGCGTTTGCCCCTTCTCCACCGAACGCGTCATCATGTAATAGTTACTGCTACGCTTCTGACCACTTTACAAATTAAAATTAAATTTGATTTTCCTTATTTGTTTTGGGAGAAAATTCTTGAAATTTCACTTACATGGGAATATTCTCAGGAATTTTTTCGAGAATATTCTCTAAAAGATTATTCCTGAGAATTTTACATCGCTAAATATTCATGTGATACAGTCAAAATGTGAGTGTACGAAGTAGATACAGTCAAAATGTGAATGTATGAAGTAGATACAGTCAAATGTGAATGTACGAGTAGATACAGCCACCTCTCGAGTTACGCGATAGTTACAATCTTGAAAATGGTCGTGTAAATAAAAAACGTGTAAATAAAAAACGCATAAATAAAAACGCGTAAATAAAAAACGTGTAAATAAAAAACGCGTAAATAAAAAATGCGTAAATAAAAAACGCGTAAATAAAAAACGCGTAACTCAAAAACGCGTAAATCAAACATAATTTTTCCATAGGGAATAAATAAAAAAATTAAATTAAAAATTTAAATTAAAAAAAGGTATAAATGGACCGCGCGCGTTATTCTAAAAACGCGTAAATCAAACTCGCGTAAAACGAGAGGTGGTTATATATACCTGCATAAAGTTCCTAGGGCATTTTAAATCGATAATTTGTCACATGTTTTTAAAAATAGATGATGCTATGTTTATGTGCCACCTGTATCTGTTTATTATTTACAGTTTGTAGTAATTGAGTATACATAAGTGGTCATAAAGAGAGTGCCCAATTATTTTGGTGCACAGTCGTATATGTCATAATTTTAGATATGATAAAAAAAATAGCTTAACGAGAGTGTTTTAGTAAAATACTTCTCTGAATTTGGCTCAGGAAGATGTAACGAAAAGTATAATGAAATGAAATTAAATTTAAGTAATTTAAAATTTAAAAGTTAATTTAATTTCTCAACGAATATATATCTTAGTATAAACAATGTAGTAACTTGAAAAGAAGGAAGAAAGGAGATAGACAAGGAATTAAGTGGGAAAAAAAGGAGGAGAAGCTTTTCCTTTCAATAAGAATTACTCAGAAAATAATTACTAATATAATAAATAATAAATAAAAATGAAAACCAGAGGTTAACACGATAAGTAGATGTTAAAAACGACAAATTTATATTAAAAATGAATCATTAACCCTTTACCGCCGAATGAGCCGAATAAGTACCGTTTCAAATGCAAACATTTGGACTTAACACTATAAAAGTGTTCCATGGTAAAGGGTTAATGAAGTATTGAAATAATGTGGGGTTATTAAAATATGTTCACTACTTAAAATCGGTGGAAGAGGATCAGCGTTGAGAGTGAATAACTTTCGTTTATAGAAGAAAATGCGCAAGCACGCATCAATCACCTTCTTCTGAAGACTAAAGCATATTTGCATTTTAGTAATGTCGAAACAATATGCAATATACTTATAATATATTTAATATTCCCCTACTTTATCATATAGCAGTAATAAGCGAAAAATGCTTTGTTTCTTTAAAGGAAATCAACGTTTCTTAGAAGGCCAACGTATTCGGTAGCACATCATGAAACGTGGTATGAACTCTTTGCTAACCACTTAATTATTATTTTGAGTTTTTTTTTAATTTTTACTATTTTTCCCATTGCTTTTTGATCGGAAAACTTTTTAAAGAACTGCGCCTCCATGAATACTATCAGGGCCGTACCAATCTGTGATGGCACCCTGTCTGTGCACCTTATGCGCCCCCCACCCCATTAGATTCGGAACATATACAAATTCATTATGATACAAATACATAATTAATTAAAATACATAATTATTTAATACATAAACAATACATAATACATAATTAATACATAATATATATAATACATAATTAATTAAAAATCCAAATTTCATTCTACGTGGCATTCTAAGACCAACACGTCGGCGCCCTAGGCGGCCGCACCGTTCGCCCCTCCCTTCGTACGGCCCTGAATACTATTACTACTGTTTAAATCATGGAGGAATGGTATTGCTTACCTGTGCCCTGATAGCTATCGTCTCCAGCACTTGACCACTCAAGAGTCACTTCCGAATACTGGTAGGAAATGTTAAGTACCTTTAGATCAGTTACTTTCCCAGGTGGAAATAGATCCTTTGTTGTGTGGTCTCTCACCTACGTATAAAGTAAAGAGAGAACATTTAAAAAATGTACTCTAAAATCTGTGTATCTGTTAACATTTACCAAGTTCAAAATAATGTAAAGACACTTTGAAATTATTTATTTTGGATACAAATTTCATTTAATAAACAAAAATTTTACCATGTACATAAGTAAACATGTAAAATCAACATTTAATAGTCATTTTATGTTAAATGCTAAAAATGTCCGCCATTTACACGCAAACATACGGCGCAGCGTCCTAAAACAAATCGACACACAGTGGTGTTTATATGAGTTGAGATTTTGTGTATATCCCGAACAAACGCTTCCTGTAAGTGTTGTACATTTTGAGGGTTAGTAACATACACTTTGTCCTTCAGGTACCCCCTTACATAGAAGTGCATAGGTGTAAGTTCAGTTGACCTTCGAGGATATTCAGTAGCGGTTCCACGATGACCTATCCACAACCTAGGAAACTCTGTATCAAGAAAAGCTCGAACTTCTCTGTGATAATGTGTCGGTACGCCATGTTGCTGAAAGTAAACCTCATGGTCCCCATACCGATGTCGTATTGAGGGAGAAGCATCATTACGCATCGTTTTCAGATAATTTTGGTCTGTTACAGTACCGTTAGAAAACAATGGCCCAACAATGCCACGAGAAGAAAGCCCAAGCCATACCGTAAGGCCTGGCAGATTAACACGATTTTCCGCATAAATGTTTGGGTTTTGCACTATTTTATCCTCAGATTTACAATGTTCATTACTCATAGCTGTGAACCACTGGCAGAACTCTGCTCTTCTATTAAGGTCATTTTCGTTAAAAGTGTGCAAAAGCCTAGGTATGTATGGTTTCCACTTAAATTCATTTGAGATACGATGAACGGTAGGTTGACTGATTCTTAACTCACGTACACAGCGCCTAGATGACCTTTTCGGAGAACGCTGGTACACCGTTATTACAGTTTTCAAATTCTCTTCGCTTCGTGCTGTCCGTTTTCTTCCGCACTTGATTTTATTCACATTTCGGACAGTTACAAATTTATCACGCATGTGACTAATTGTTGTACGAGTGGGAACTGCTGTTCCATACTTTCATACCGAGTCACGTTGCACTTTCTTTACATTTTCATACCACTTCAAAATGGTCTTCCTCCGTTCAAAAATCAACCATGTATACGCCATGTTACAGGTGGCTTAGGCTGAGGATATGTAAGATGCTATAATGACTTAGTTTACGCAACACCTAATGCAAAACAATTGTAAGTATCAATTTTTAATTATTATTTTCAACTAAATATACAATATGATTTAATTTAATTTAATTTAAAATTATGTAATGTAAACTTTATATTGTATTTATTATTTTGAATGATATTATTATTATTTTTTGTTATTACTATTACTATCACTTGCCACATTCACTTTTGTTTTGATGTAATAACTATTAAACTAAATGCCATTAATTTTGCCTCAAACGCTTCCATGTTTCCAAGGGCATATTCAGATTAAGTACTGTGAATATATTAATATCATATCAAATATCTAAAAATTGTTAAACTCCCTCACTTGTATTCTATTTTTAATAAAGTTTTGTGAATTGTGAATTTTGATTTTTTAAGTGATATTGCATACTAGCAAATACACCATCACCGCACCATAAATGTAATTAGTAACCAAAAAATTAATTAGTTCAAAGTGTGTCTACTTATTTTGTATCACCCTATATTTCTGGCAGCAAAATTTAAATCCACGTGAATGAAAGTGCACTAAAATTGTATGATTCATGAATTAATTTTACACACACACACACACACACACACACACACACACACACACCACACACACGAATGTAAAGTAAAAAAAGGACTTCATTATTCAACTTTGAAAATGTTTATTTAACCTACAAATACTAGACATATATATATATATATATATATAATATATATATATATATATATATATATTATAGCCACTACGTAGGACGTAAACTGTCTCTGGATGCGAAAACGTTATTCATTTCTTTGGTTGTTTCACTATATAACAGATTGTGTTAACTTACTCCCGTCGTAGTCTACTGAAGAGGTTGTGGGTTCGAACAGTACCAGATTAACGCACAGGCCACCTAGGCCCGGGCTTATGGCCCTGACCATAAAGGGGCCCGCCGGCCACCCAAGTAAAAAAATTGTTTTTTAATTTGGCTCCCACACCTGAATGGCGTGAGAGCAGCTCGTCTTGGTAGACTATTGCACAGCAACCCCGTAGCCAGGACTTCCCAACGGGGCGGGGGTTCGAAATTGTAGAAAGGCGGACCTTTTTTGGTGCAACGACCTAGTCATTGCGGAGGGGGGGGGGGTAGAGTAGTTAAGTTTTGAGTAATTTAGAGTAGTTTGTGAAGTTTAAAAAAATGCCAAAAAAATGCAAGTGTTAATTTACTAAATGATGTTATGTATTATAATATCACATCATTTATAACTATAGTTACAAAAGTGGACCTTTCTTGTCAAGGGAGGGGGTCGTTCGACCCCCTAGACCCCCCTGGCTACTGGCCTGCATAGCTCTGCGATGGCTTTACAGGCAAGAAGTGGCCTAACTCCTACGAAAGCGACCAGCATAACGTAAATTTTCCTTACAGTGAACGATTGCTTCCACGAAGAACCTTGAGATTCTACTGCAGTACTCAAGTTTTTATAAGTGTATTTTATATTAATGCTCGAAGTTTAAGATTTAAATTCGATGAACAATTATACAGAGAGTAGAGATTTTCTCAGAGAATATGATATCCCTGGTTATGAAATGTTTAACAATGATAGAATAGAAAGAAGGGGTAGTGGTACTCTACTACACGTTCGGTCACCCTTAAAACCCATAGTAAACAGTGCAGAAACTGATGATATAAATGCGACGTTTGTTGAAATTAAAGACAATTCATGAAAGAACTTAATTATAGGTTTAGTATATAGGTCCCTGAAGCACGATCTCCGGATTTAACATTAGACTTCTTGTTGGCGTGGGGCTTAGTAAAGTCTGAGGTTTGCAAAACAAGAGTTACAGACCTGCAGAATCTGCGAACCCGCATTGTCGCAGCAGTCACTAAAATAACCCCGGAGATGATTGAGAATGTGTTCCGCAATGCAGTGAACAGATGTGAGATTTGCAGAAACACTAATGGTACTCACGTTGAATCTTAGCCCTAAGCTGGATAAATAAATATATATCTAATTATGTCACTACATTTTTATCCTAAAATACTATTATTTCAGCAAAATAGATAGGGTCTTTGGACCACCCTGTATTTAAAAGAGGGAACAAATCGCTTCGGGGAAATTATCGTCTCATTATTCTGATTTCAGTAGTTGGTAAGCTTATGGAGACGATCGTTCGGGAGAAAATAGTTAATCACTTAGAAATTAATAAATTAATCAAAGATTCTCAGCATGGCTTTCGACGTAATCGTTCTTCTCTACTAATTTGCTCGATTTCTTTAATGATATTGTAAATATACTCGTATATGACGATAGTAAAACAGTAGATATTATATACAGTATTTCGATTTTCAAAGGCGTTTGATAACGTGCCACACAGAAGATTATTAGCTAAACTTTATTCTCACGGAATTAATGGTAATGTTCTCGAATGGATCGAAAATTGGCTTAGGACATATAAACAAAGAGTTTAATGGCAAAGCGTCAAAATGGAAAAGTGTAACTAGCGGCGTGCCTCAGGGAACAGTTGTGGGACCAGTTCTTTTTATTATTTATATCATTGATATTGACATAGGAATTATTAAGAATATAATTTCAAAATTTGTAAATAATATCAAACTAGTGGAACGAACAAAATCAGCGTCAGAACGTTTGCAGATTGAAGAAGATATTCATAAATTACTCGAGTGGGCAGAAATTTATCAAATGAACTTTAATATAAATAAAACGTTGCATATCGGTAGAAACAATATTAAAGAAATGTATTTTATGCGCGACAAGACACTACGAGTATTACGGAAGAGAAAGATGTAGGTATTATTGTTGCCTACACTCTTAAACCGAGTAAGCAACGTATCGAAGCGGTCAGTAAAGCAAATATGATCTTAGGATTTATTCGTACTCGTAGATCATTTGAATTTAAGTCGAAGAAAACAATGCTAACATTATATAATTCCTTAGTACCCTTCTCACTTGGAATAATGCGTTCAGTTCTGGTCTCATATTTACGACAGGTCCTGGTCCTGGACAGAGCTGGGCACTTGCGGTTTTTTTTGCGGTACTGCGGTACTGCGGTACTACCGTGTTGGTCGGTACCGCGGAAAGTACCGCGGGAAATTTGAATGCGGTAGCGGTACTGCTGTACTTTCAGCGATCCTTTGCGGTACTGCGTTATGCGGTACCGGTTTGGTAGTGCGGTAGTAGTACCGCAGTACCGCAGTACCGCAAAAAAAACGCGCAAAAAAACGCAAGTGCCCAGCTCTGGGCCCGGCCCGACATAAACAGAATGGAGAGAGTGCAGCGACAGGCAGTGCAGCGACAGGCTACTATGATTATTCCTAGACTTAGAAACAAATCATCCGCTGCCTGTCTAGAAACGTTAAATTATTTTCACTGGATTCGAAGAGAGTTAATCCAGGTATTTAAAATGATTTTAAATGGTCGTTTGATTAACTGCTAATCAAACAACCAGTTTAGAATTATTAGCAGATCATTTCAGCTGTCACATTAGTTATTATTTTCCTTGTAATTTTTAGATTTTAGAGTTCAAAGACAAGATCATTTATATCACATCCTCTACTCATCTTGGACGCCTTCTGAATATGTGGTTTTAGTTTACCATAAAATCATATTTTAAGTGTAATATGAAACTTATTACGTGTTTTGTCAAGAAATGCATACAACACAAGAGAAAATTTTCTTTTGTGTTCATGACTTACCTCCAAATTGAAAGAGGATGTGTACCTGTCCTGCTTCGGAACTGTCTCTTCAACAGATTCAGTTTTAGATTTCTCTTCAGAAAAGTGTGTTTCGAAATCACTTAAAGAAAACTCATTTTTAGCCTCCTTGAATGTCTTCCTAATTTCTTTTGCTTCATCCACAGTCAAGACCAGAGCAGGATTTGGCATATTTGTACCGTGATTCACATGAACTTCACTCTGTAAAAAAATAAAGCCCTTAATAGTATGACCACAAAATGGTAGAGAGGAAATCAATTGCAATGTTGATCAATTGTTGCAGGGGGATTGGCACCATGGGGGTGGGGGTTAGCACCCATGGGGGAGGGGGTATGCAAGCAAGGGGAAGGTGTTTAGCCCCCAAGCTGCATGAAGAGGGTAGAGGGGGTTGGTCCGGGAGAATAATCTCCCCCCAAAAGGGGTTCCCTAACCTAGGAAGGTAACCTAAGAGAGAGAGAGAGAGAGAGATAGAGAGAGAGAGAGAAGATGTTTTCGCAGGCATATCTCATCGCATACTAAAGTTCTTGCCTCTTGGCAGCCTCAGCCGGCTAAGAAGTCATAATCAGCCAGTTGGCTTAATCTGGCTTAGAAGGCGTAATTGGCTTAGAAGGCGTAATCAGCCATTTGGCATAGTGTACACACACACACACACACACACACACACACACACACACACACACACATATATATATTTATTTATTTATTGAAGCACATATGCATCGTTTATATATTCCCATTATCCCATTTATTTCTATCGTTTAATATCGTTATATATATATATTAGTGATGTAGGTCACATCCGCATCCGCATCCGCGGAACATCCGCACATTTTCTTGCATCCGCATCCGCGTCCGCATCCGCACTTTGGACTGGGGATGTCGTGCGGATGTGGACCGTTGAGATAAAACGTCATTAATAAGCGGAAATTATCAAATTCTACTATATTAATAGAACTAGTTCATTGTGCGCAAAAGTGATGCAAGCGACAAGACGAGAGGCTGTTCTTGTATGAAGTTACTCTCTTGCAACCTACTTAGATCCACGTTACAAAGCTAAGTTATTTTCACTAGTACATTAGAACGAGTTAAATCATCACTGGCAAAGCAGTTGAAGAGCTTCAATCTCTTGAATCTGTCGCTTCGCCACCCACCAAAAGAATAAAAGTTTCAGTGACAGAACCAACACCTTCAACAAGCAAATCTATCACAGAATCTGTCTCTCAGTTTCTTGAGTCAAGCAGCGATGACGAGACCTACGCGATGTCAAAAGATGTAGTAAAAATGATCGAGAGCTATCACCAAGAAAAACGCCTGGCTGCATGTGACAATCCTATTAGTTGGTGGAAAAATACGCAGAATATCTATCCATACTTGAGTAAACTTGCAAGGAAACATTTAGCCTGTCCTCCAACAAACGTACCAAGCGAGAGATTATTAGCAGTGCTGGATTAATATATGATGAAAAGAGAAACAGACTGGCAGCAGAAAAGGCAGAAAAATTAATGTTCCTTAAGCATAACCTTCCTATAATTAAGTTTGAACATTAAACGATGAACATCTTAGTTTACTTTATTTTAATTACTCATTTATAAATATGCCTAATAAAACTTTAAACTTAATATAAATAGTTATCAAGCTAATTAAAGATCTCTTTCTATAAGGGTGGAGGTTGGGGAAAGAGGTCGGTGGGGTGCATTTGAGTTGGGTTCACGTCCCGCATCCTGGTAACACAATTATGGTTTCTAATTGTGGCTGAAACTCAACAAAATATAACGAATTTATTTGCAGACGAATTCATTAATTGATTTCTATATTAGTTAGATGCTTGATATTATTTTATATGTTCAGAGAAAAGTACAGCAATTATTGTACAATTAATCAATTATACTACATTATAGCTACAGCTCTCTCTATATAATAACTTATTATATACGTTAAACACAAAAATCTCGAATATATCCTAAAAAATAACGAAAATGTAGACATCCGCATCCGCATCCGCGGATGTTGAAATCAAACATCCTCATCCGCATCCGCGGATGTGAAAAAAATGACATCCGCTACATCACTAATATATATATATATATATATAACACACACCCAGGAAAACACTTGTTTCAATTAATATCGTTTATTGAATAATAAAACGCAACTATATCATTCTGTTTATTTCGTCGAATTATTTAACATGGAAATAATTTAACATTCATTTATTCGAAATATATAGAAGGTAAATATACAATAAAAAATAATATAATTGTAGAAGAATTCTATACAGCAAAAAAATACACTTTTATATATATATATATATATATATATATATATAATATATATATATATACACACACACACACACAGTATATATATATACACATATATATATATATATATATAATATATATATATATATAATATATATATGTATGTCGTTTCTTAATGATTTCGGGGCGCTGATTCCAAAAATGATATTGGTTTTGCTCTATCATCAACCGTTTCAAAAATATAGGTTATCACACTTTTTATATGGCAAAGTATATAAAGAAGGCTAACATAAATATTTTCTGAAAATAAAAACACTATTGGAAATTAATGTTTATTGAGCCAAAATTGTTTGACAAACCCAAAATGGTACAAAGGATATAATATATATCATGAGGAGAACCGATAAGAGAATAACAAGCCTCGTTATGCAGTGTGCGTTCCTTAAAAATGCACTGAAGAACGCGACTTCCGCGTGTGAACATTCTTATCCTTTCTGATCAGCGACCATACGTAGTTTTCCATCATGGAAGCATCCCAATGGCCCTGGTACCTTTTCTCCATCGTTTGAATATCTTGATGGAATCTTTCGCCATGTTCTTCACTCACATCGCCCAGGTTATCACGAAAAAAGTCTAGATGTGAATGCAGATAATGTAATTTTAAAGACAAAGGGCACCCCATTTTGCCATAGCACTTAATCAAGTTTGACACTAACTCCTTATAGTTTGGTGTTTTATTGTTGCCTAAAAACCCACGAACCACATCACGGAAAGCACATCAAGCCTCTTTTTCGATCGGAGTCATCTTGGCTTCAAGGTTCTTTGAATTCAACAGCGCCTTGACTTGTGGTCCTACAAAGATGCCAGCCTTGACTTTGGCCTCAGAGAGTTTAGGGAACATGACCCGAATCTGTTGGAAAACTTCTCCAAAATCTAACGCAGTTACAAACTGATTAATTAGACCCAACTTAATATGGAGAGGTGGTAGCAGAACTATGTCAGGCTTCACAAGAGGTTCCCTGAGTACATTGTACTTTCCTAGTTGCAGTCCTTCACGTGGAGGCCACTGAACTGTTTTATAGTGCTCAGTTGAAGCCCTGCTATCCCACAGGCAAAGAAAACATGAATATTTAGTAAACCCTCCTTATAAACCTAACAGGAAACCAATCATTTTGAAATCACCACACACGTCCCAGTTATATTGTTCATACCTGATTTGAGCGAGCAGTTGTTTGACATTTTCATAGTCCTCTTTCATTTGAACAGAATGTGCAACTGGTATAGATGGATATTTGTTCCCATTGTGGAGTAGAACAGCTTTTAAACTCCGAGTTGAACTGTCAATAAACAGGCGCCACTCTGAGGGTATATGTGTTAACCCAATAGCTGTGAATAGACCATTAACCTCGCTGCAATAACAGAGAGAGCCTGACATCGTAGAACCTTGCAAACTCTTCATGCCGCTTTCGGTATACGGTGCTCTTGCAGTCTTCTCCAAGCAAATTCCACTCTTTGAGTCTGGAGGTCAGAAGTTCAGACCCTGATTTCGTCAGACCCAAATCTCTAATTAAGTCGTCCAATTCCCTCTGATTTGGAAAGTGAGAGTTTGTACTGAAAGTTACTGTATATTCTTCATCATGACTGTCCTCACCAGCCGACATCTCAGATGAGCTAGCTGCATCCTCATTTTCAACCTGCAAAGCAAAGAAACAAAATATAGGCATAGCTATATTAGTATATATGTAGAAGAGCATCAGCACTAAGAAAAATCGACACATAATGACCCACAGTCTGTAAATACAGAAGGTAAAGTAATGAATAGATACCTGTTCTGGTGGACGTGGTATTGGAAGATCTTCGCCATGTGGTACAGGAGCTATGGACGACGCTATGCTTGGATACTAAAGAGTCTGCCTTCCTTTAACTTTCCTTTACTTAGAAACATCTACCATGCAGTAGTAGCAATCGTCGTGGTGGCTCTTTGGTTCTCTCCATATTCTGGGTACCGCAAAGGGCATTGCCTTGCGTACTCCCCGCAGCCACCCTTCAAGTGTGGAGCGGCAGCTTCCACAGATCACATGGGGTGCCCAGGGCTTATCTTGGTCACCCATAGGCATACCAAAATAGAGCTGATACGCGATCCAGAACTTGGTGCCTTTCGCAATCTTGTGCGATACTTGCTTGGGGCCTATGTAATACCCACAAAAGTAGCAGAATATATCCGGCGAGAGTTTACAAGCTCTAGTTGCCATTCTCTTTACCAAACTGTACTATATTAATCATAACCTGCAGATATAGAGAGAAGAGTTATTAAATCTGCAACAGATTACAGATTCCAGAAAAAAAGATGTATTCACAACCAAAGCTGGGCACTTGCGGTTTTTTTTGCGGTACTGCGGTACTGCGGTACTACCGCACTACCAAACCGGTACCGCATAACGCAGTACCGCAAAGGATCGCTGAAAGTACAGCAGTACCGCTACCGCATTTTTTGCGGTACTGCGTTATGCGGTACCGGTTTGGTAGTGCGGTAGTACCGCAGTACCGCAAAAAAACCGCAAGTGCCCAGCTTTGTAATCACAACACTGAAATAATGTTCGCAATAAAAAAGGATCGATAACACTCAAATCGTCAGCACAGAGAAGCACAGAAACACAGTACCTCAGTGCTGGTAACCATCAGACAAACAACCTGCTTTCTTTGTGTGCTCACACTTACTGACTTCTCAGACTCTGCGCTCTTCTTTATATAGCACAGTGGAAGTTTCGGGCAATTTCTAGAGCAAGAAATTGTCAACGAATATCCGGATTGTTTTCAACAATTCCTGATTATTCTGATATTGCTGCGCCCATAATAACATTATACTGGTAAAACATGAAAAATGGATTATCTCTGAAACCATTGATGATACACACAAACCAAGGCCAGATTTGGACTCAGCGCCCACAAATGCATATAAAGACATAAAAAATTCTATATAAACAGAATCAGTGTTACACAGTGTAATAGTGCAGGAGAATTCAAATACTTGGATAATATATATACTGTATACAAATAAAAGATCCAGTTCCAAGCCATTCTCGCCTTGTTCAGTCCTACACTCGGTAAACCAGTCGAGCAGAGCGGTGTATGCGTATTCAAGAACCGTGTCAAAATAAAGCATATTGGCAACACGCGCGTTTAATATAGGCTTTAGCTTGCGGAAACCGACGATTTCAAACATTCTGTCGAGGATGAAGCGATTTCGCGTGGGGACAAGGACGTTATTATCAGGTGCATTCTTCCACATCAACCGTATATCAATGCATGGCTGGTCTCGATTTATACAGAACGTACAAATAATGGCATATGAGGGTGCACCCCTAATCTGCTCTCTTCTTGTGCCATACCTGCAGGTATTTTATACCGATCCTCGCCATGGTACCCAAAGGGTACGGTATCGTGGGTGCTAGGCACCTGGTAGCGTTTCCTATATGTGTTACGACACACTTTCGTCCCCCTAAGCTTCTTCATGTCCCCCAGTTTCTGTGCTCGAAAATTGTGAGTCCCTACAGTCAGTTGGGGTGGCTGGTCACCCTCATCTTCTGAGTTCAGCGAATCAAAGTTGACGATCTGCTGGTTCGCCTGGTTAAGAGTGATACCTTTAGCCTTCACGATATATCTCACTTCCTCCCCCACCCTCAGCCGCACCCCCATAAGTTTTTGGACCTGTTGAAACAAAAGAATCAGTGTAGGCACTATCTCCATACTCATCCTTGATCTCATCCGTCAGCTCTCCGAGGAATTCCCCAATACGTGGCATATAATCACCTTTCCTCTCAGTGAATATCACACTATCGGTGTCTGCATACAGAACCCTCCGCCCGAGAGGATGCAGTAGACCTGAAAGTTTGATGCGAGCATATGCTGTGGTGAAGCTGGTTACATGTATGTTTGTAACACTTGATGTATCTGTAGCTAATTCGTTCCTGTTGTACTTTATTATGTACGTATTACACACATTCACGATCTCCATGACCTCTTTATCAAGAGCGTTGGCATAATCCCACACCTCGTTATAACTTTGGGCTAGATGGACGGTCCCCTTGCCTGTATTCTGAGCAAATTTCTCCCAAAGACTATTTAGGCACAACTTTGCACTAAAGCGCTTGCCCGGGTTCTTTACAATTTGGAACCGGTCAAGTTGTATCCCTTCACGATCACGGTAGTGCTGAATATACGCCGATTTTTCATTTTGGTCTCAACTCCTCGCGGGTACCCTGATGCTTCTACCTTATCCTTCAAAAAGTGTTTATATGTGGTTTGAAATGGTTGGAGAGCTTCTGAAACCTCTACACCTCATATATCTTCAATATTCTGTAACCATGGCGAACGGCTTGGGACAGCTCAGGGCTTGTATATACATCTCTGATCTTCCGCTGGTTGGTTGTGTGATTACAAGCCCCATTGTTCTCCTCTGCGCACTTCACGCACAAGGGAAACAAGAGTTTGTGGTCTATAACGACGGGTAAGATCGGCATCCATAAGTCGCGAGGGGGGAGCACATCTACGAAAGAAAGACCGAAATAGTTCTCGTTCAAATTAGATGAGAACTCTTCGATGGTGGGCAGAGCCGGCTCCACCAGTTTTTCAGGTGCTCCTACGGGGTACGGATTGTTCTTCATCAAGTAGGGATATAAAGAACAGGAGTCATAGTAATGGAGTTTCACGCCCTCCGCAGGTGGAAAGTATAGTTTGAAGGGGTTTGTACGCCCATCGAACAAGCTATCGCCGCATTTGAGAGAATCCAACACCATTATACGTTTGATAGTCCTTATTTCTTCGTGGTACTGTTCATCTGTTTCCATCCATACATCATATTCGTGTTCCCACAAAACCTTGTGAGTGAACTGGAACCCGATAAGCTGATCGCGGGTGCGGGTCCATGCAAAACTGTCGGAGGAGATCTACCATGGATATCTCCTACGATTCCACACTCAGGACGTGAACATCCATGCCACCAGCATCCGTTAAAGGAGTACGCAATCTTCTCACCAGTGGCACGGTCTTCGCTTAGACCATCAACCCAAAAAACACGACCATTTACCTTAATGGGCACTTCCCCCGTGTTGCGGGCATGTTTTATGTATACACCGGTCTGTTGCTGTAGGTGCATGTGCCAGTAAATAGCCTTATACCCATAATTGCGTGGGGTGTTTCTGTGAGTGACGGCTAGTGTGTCTTTAGGCATGAAATTGTTCTTGAATACTGTAAAGCACAATGAGGCGATCGTCGTTGCGACTTGTAGCGGATTCCAGTTGAACCGGTCTATGTACATCCTTCTAAAGGCCTGGAAACATACTCTAAGCACGCGCACATCATTCACGGAATAACGTTCACATTCATCTGCTATATTGTAAGGAATATCTTCATTAAAACTGTTTTAGTAGCGGTCAAAATCTTCACGCTCACTATCACTCATGTTGGCATAGTTAAAGTAATGTTTGGGGGGAGGTAGGCCTACGTAATTTAAAGTGTCACTAGCGAGGAAAGTGTAAGGGAAATATCCTTTTGAAACTTCGGCGGCTACGCCCGTCACTTTGGGTAGCTTGGCTAATTTACAAGGTGTGAATAATAAAGTGTTCTTAAACTGAACATTACCTCTTATTTTGCATCTGTATAAGTTTGTTTCCTCTTTTCAAGGGATCGCCTGTAAATATCTCCGAGGACTCGTGTTCAAGTAGCTCCTTATAAAGGAATTGTGTATCAAATTTTGCGCCGTTATGGGCAAGAATATACACAGATATTTTTTTGAACTGATCTGCTAACTTGACAATATAAAGGAATACCCCGCATAGTACGGTTAATGCGTGCACGGAAAGTACCGTACTATGTGAATCCGTACTGAACGGGAATGTAATCAATACAAAATAAAGTAATTCGTTCTCAAACATCAATAACATTATAAAAGTCGGACTTTTGCATAAATTTAAACTAGTTTTAATTGTGAAACAACTGCAAACGTTAATAAATGCTTTCGTTTTTCTAAATTTAATTTAAATATGTACGTAATAAAGTACATTGCAAAAAAAATATTTTTTTGAAAAATACTTCAACAGTGATGTTTGAACACTTTTATTTTTCTTCTTATCGGCACAATTCTTTGTAGCAGCGAATTTCATTTTCTAAGTCTTTTCGCACTTTCATGCTGCGCTCGATGTTAAGATCTCCATCCATAATTTTTTATTTAAGTTCTTCACACACCCGAAACATTTTTTCAAGTTCATCTATGGAGAACTCCTTTGATGATTTCTGATCTTAATCTTCTTCGCTTTTGTCCTCTTCTTATTCGAGCGCACGCTGTTCTTCTAAATTGATGAGGTCGTTATCGCTAAGCTCTTCTGAATGCGACTGAAGCAACTCTCGAACATTTGCGGAATCTAAATCTTCATCTATTTACATTTAGCGTGCGTGCTTGGAAAAAAATATTTGTTTACAAAACTGAAAAACCGTACTGGAGTGAATCAGGACCAGTACTGCACTGGGGTTTGGTGTTAAATTGTAATCAGTACTATAGCGAATTCCGTACTGATCGAATCCGTACTATGCGGGGTATTCCTGTAGTTCACAAAGAGCTTCACAGGGTTGTCGTGTGCGATCGTTCTAAAAACGTTTGTTCGCTTACTACATTTGCGACATTCATCACAGTCATTGTTTAACCACTCGTCACAGAGAGTCTGGCTTCCGAGTAAATGCGGGATAACCTCTTTTGTTTCAGCATCCGTATATGTCTCTATATCGTAGTACACAGTTATACGAGGTTTATTTTTGGGCTTAGCATCTTTCATATAGCAAACATACTTTACACCATCCGCCTTATATTTCTCATAACATGTAGTACAACAAATTTCATTACATCTATGCCCGAATTCGACGCTATCATTCAACGTATGAAACATGCGACACTCGCAAATTCTCATTTTCCTCCACGTACCATTTGAATTATGAAATTCAAAACAGTTATTATTGAAAAATGTGCGTCTACACACATTACAGTCCCTCTTCTCAGCTTCAACTACACGATTTTCACATCTGGGGCTTTTACACTGACTGCAAACAATTTGACAATCCTTACAATGTTTCAACAGGTCACCTGTAAACTCGAGACAACCCTTACACAAATTACGGCTTACACAATTTACGGCTTTTATCATAGTTTACGTAAAGATCTTTGATGCGTCTAATAGGAAGGTAAGTTACACCCACCAGCCCTAAAACAAGTAGAGGCTTTTTACGTTCTCTCACGCAGCTTTTAAATACATACGTTGTTCTACCATCTTGATCCAGACCAAACACAACAATCCTAACTTTCATCTGTTCTTCTACCATCGTCAGCTCTTCAGGGCCCATATCACGGTCAAACTCGAGCTTGCAGTCTGCGGCCAGTTTACGAACACGATGCACTACTGTCGACAACCAAAAGTTTTTTGGACACTGTATTTAGTACAGTAAACATATGAGCCAAGACTATTGCTATAAAGCCACAACCACGCTCGGAGTTTATATGCTGTCTGTAAATAGACTGAGAATTGAAGTTAAGCGTATAAGGTGTGGAAGTATGTCCCACAACACGGAATACGTGGTCAATTTCAACCGTGAAATTCTCCAAGTTAAACTTTGAACCACTTTGAGAAGCTTGCACAAAACGTGAAAGGATGTGGTCAACATCTTCTGCTACCAGGTGCCTGAAAGGTATTACTATCCAGAACGAGTCACTATCCTCGCTATTTGGCTCAAGTCCAAACGCCAACCTTACTCGGGTCTCCCGATCATCATTGCTCTGAAAAGTATATGCGATGATACATCGAACTACATTGTGAAGTCCGTGTTCGAAACTGTATGAATATGCGACTCGGGGGTTAATCCTGACGTTGTAACGACTTCTAGAAAGTGCAGGGGTGTTACACACATTTTACATTAAGATAAGAGATACACCGTTGCATGAAGGATAACTCATTCTTTCTGTATGGATTGAGGCCGCATTCGAAGGGGCTTGGAATGTTGCGGCTGGCATGTAAAGTTGGAGGTTTTCAGGACATTGCTCATCTGGTTCTTCTGATAATGAGTTTGTCGATGATGAAGGCTCATTCTCAGAGATGTGTGCGGGAATGAGCCTTGTTCGTTTAGCTTCCATACCGAACGTGGACGGAATTTGGTCTTCACCAGGCCTAGCTCTTTTAACGTCTGCTGAGGTGTAGGGGTCTTGGCTGGTTATTTGAGGGGTTACTTTAATAGTAGAGCCGAAGGGTCCCTGGGTATTCTTTCGATCCGCTTTCCGTCACTCGAACATGTTGGTAGTAATACATTTCGAGATCTTTGAAAGGGGTCATCATACGCTAACCTGGAAGAAAAGATAAAATTAATGAATAAAAGTTTCTTATAAACATGCTATACAGTAGTTAGATTCTCTAGAAAAATCAAGTTCACAAGGCTATGAACATGTATTATAAGTAGCTCCGCAAGGTTTTGCAAATCTATGTTTATGCTTAGCAGAGTTATTAATGACAGTAGATTCATTAATGACAAAGTTGCGTCATTTTCAAATTCTGTACATGATCTTATATATAGTTTTCTAAATATATTAAGCGTTCAAAACATTCTGACTAGTTAACGATTTTTTTTATCAAGAAACATCAAAACTTCTTCAAGAGTTTGAGGAATATAAGAAACCCTATGGAATTAAACAAAGGTATTAAGCATAGCACCATGCTGCTGAAGTATTTACGTGGAGCGTCGATGAAGCCATAATATGCGGAAAGAATTACATTCATGCGAGTAAGTATTTAAAAATACTCTCTGGTGAAAGGTGGGGCCAAGGGTGAATGCCCGCAAATGTGTCCTCCCCCTGGAAGAAGAAAGCTAAAATCAGATTCCAAAGTTTTCGAGATGTCTAGACCCTCTGCGCTTGAAAGATGAAAAGTCGTAGACAGGGGGAGGGATGAACTGTGGAAGATTGTTCTAGAGTTGACCGGTTGAGTAGATGAAAGCTTGAAAATACCGATTAGTCCGTGTGATAGAGAGTTGGACAGAAAATAAATGAGAAAGTGTCGAAAGTCTGGTGCTGCATGCTCTACTTAAAGTAGGAGGAGACATGTAGTTAGAGAGTTCAGAAGAGCAATTGCCGTTATAATACCATAGCAAAAAAAGAGTAAGGCAGCATTGCGGGGAGGAGAGAGGGGTTTGAAGACAGTGAGCATGGGGCGGGAATTGATGAGACCAAAAGCCTTTGATTCCCCACGTCAAGAACGGCTGTGGGATTGAACTACCCGATACATGAGAAGCATACTCCATATAGGGGCGGCTCCTGTACAGAGACAGCAACTGAGCGGGGTGAAGAAACTGCGTAGGCAGTACACCACGCCTAAACTTTTAGAAGCTATTTTGGAAAGAGAGTATATGTGATCTTTACAGGAAAGATCATGAGAAAAGGAAACGCCAGGAGTGTTAAGATAAGAGGAAGGGCTGAGTTGTATGTTGTTGAAGGTAAGGGTATCGTCGTGTGGAAGAGTGTGACGAGTAGACAGATGGAGGAACCGAGTTTTGAGGCATTGAAAGTCGTAAGGTTTTCTCTGCCCCAATCAGAGATAACAAAAAGAGCAGAGGTCAGGTGTTCCATAGTCGTTCTACACGAATCATAGTGTAACTGTTGGGAAGGACGCTCCGGGAAGCGGGTGGAGAAGTTAAGTGTGGGATCATCGGCAAAGGAGTGAATAGGAGAGGAAGTGCGAATTAAAAGATTATTAATAAATAAAAGGAAAAGATTGGGTGACAGAACAAAGTCCCTGAGGAACGCCTCTCTTGATAGCTTTAGGAGAAGAACAGAGGCCATCAACCACAGCTATAGATTGGCTAGAAGGGGAATTAGAGGTGAAGGCATAGGTAGAAGGATAAAAGCTGAAGGAGGGCATTTTGGATCTTAAAAATTTGTACCACACTCTATCAAAAGTTTTCGATATGTCTAGCGCAATAGCAGGAGTTTCACCGAAATCCTGAAAGGAGGAAGACCATGAGTCAGAGAGATATGCAAGAAGATCGTCAGTAGAAGTATTCTTGGGAGCCCATACTGACGATCTGAAACAATATTGTGAGAAGAGAGGTGTTTAAGAATCTTCCTATTAAGGATAGATTTAAAAATTTAGAAAGGCAAGAAATCAAAACAGTTTGACGATAGTTGAAAGGTTAAGAGCGGATACCTTCCCTTGGGACAGGCTGAATGAAATCAAACTTCCAGCAGGAAGGAAAAGTATCAGATGAGAGGCAAAGACGTAAGAGTTTGCCTAGGCAGGGCGTTAGCACTGGAGCACAGTTCTTAAGAACAACAGGAGGAGCACCATTAGGACCGTACACCATCCTAAAGTTGACCTCAAATAGGCCAGAAAGGAACATTTTTGGAAGCGTTTCTAATTTCAGACATAATAAAGTCAGAGGGAGGAGGAGGAGGAGGAGATGGAGGAACAGCGCCGGAATCGTCCATGGCTGAGGTGGAAGCGAAAGTTTGAGCGAAGAGTTCAGCTTCGTCAGGAGAAGGGCCTATAGATGAGCCGTCGGAGTGGAATAGAGGAGGGAAAGAAGAGGAAGTAAAGTTGTTGAATAGGTTCTTAGCTAGATGCCTGAAAGAGTGCGAAGAATTAGAATAGGATAGATTTTCACATTTTTGATGGATGAAGGAATTTTAGGCGAGTCGAAGAACAGATTTTGCATGATTTCGGGTAGAAATATAAGCTGGGCGAGAGTCAAGAGTTGGATGGCTACAGTACCTTCTGAAAGCCTCCTCTCTGTTGCGGATAGCATTAGAACAAGTAAAGTTAAACCAAGATTTATTGCATTAGTAGTAGGAATAGAATGTGGAATGTACTTCCATGCCCGAGAGAATCACACCTGTGATGCTCTCAACACATTCGGAACGGCCCCGGCAACGGAAGCAGTAATCGTTCCATGGGAAATCACAGAAGTACTGCCTAAAGGCCTCTCAATCAGTGGCGCCAAAGGACCAAAGGCACCTTCTCTTGGGAGGAGCCAAAGACCGGATTGAGCGATAGAAGAGGAAACAGTTATAAGATTGTGGTCGGAGGACCCCAACGGAGAAAAAAGTTTCACAGAGTAAGAAGAGTGCTGAGAGATAAGAAATAAATCCAGAATATTGGGCCTATCTCCATGGCGATCGGGCTACGAGTAGGATGCTGTACAATCTGCTCTAGGTCATTTAGGAAAGCCAAAGGTGTTGGTAAACATTGAAATATCCTAAAATGAAGATGTTAGCAATGAAGAGCGGAATAGAATGTATTCCACTTTGGAAGTGAGGTAGTCAAAGAATTTTAGTTAGCCAGTAGAATTAGGCAAAGAGAAAGCGCAGGTGTATTTGGTTTGAGATTGGCATGTAAGCCGTAGTCAGAGGGTATAGAATTCGGGAGATCCGAGTTTGAGAATACGAGAACAAGTTAGGTCATTGCGTACATATACGCAGCATCCACCTTTGGGGTGAAGCTGAGTATAGAGAAAGTAAAAGGGTACAGAAAGGGGCTGCTGTCAATCGTCCCAGACACCGGAGTTTCAGTGAGGAAAAGACGATGAGGTTTAGGAGGAGAGATGGTGTTCAGCAGATTGAAATTTGAGAAAAGCTCACGAATGTTACCAAAATTAATGAAAAGTGAATCAGGCGGAGGCCCAGAACATCTCGAATGGGCGGTAGTAATCCACCCCCACTACACAGGTCTGGGTTCTTTGTATCGGCTGCGGGGGATCCAGAAGTGGGAACATTCATGGACCCCTCCTCAGGAACTCCGAGGCTCTTGAAGTTGGTGCCTTTTATAAATTTGAAAAGATTATGTAGTGTGTAAGATGCATGTATATGTAGTGAGGAATAGGTAGAGAAGTGTGTGTTTGAGATCATGCTGGACTGCTCACAGGGTGGATGAGACACAGCAAAGAGATCAGCTAAGGAGGGTAGTGACAGGTGAAACGGGAGTTCCAGCACTCCCTATATTCTGTCTACCCCTCGCCCCCCGTCCCCCGGAGTGCTTCCCTGGTCGAATGGTGTCTAGAATCTCTTCCATGTTACGATGAAGGGTAAGTTACTAATCCTGATTAAACTGCTGAACGTCAGCCGGATTAGTAAAGGCAAAGGTGTTACATGCGCATTATCGACCTCTCACGAGCTAGTAAGGTGATGGATTAAGTCGAACATACGGTATGCCTTGAGATTAATTCTGGCTTCGTGAAATAAATACCATAAAGCTGTTGTTTGAAAAAGAGCAGAAAATATTTCTGTGCCAAACATTAGATATCTGAGCCAAAAGCGGCTGGTCTTAAAACAGGAATAAGAATGGGAAAGTGGGAAATGGATTCTCTGGTATAGAGGTGTATAGGGGGAATGTTCAATTTAAAAGGTTATTGATAAATTAAAGGAAAGAGCAAGAAATAGCACAATTTCTCTGAGAAATATTAGAGTAATAACACAATAACCCCTCAGGATTGTGATGGTGGCCAGGTTTGAGAATGGAGTTTGAGCTTTGTCAGGAGAAAAGACAGCATATGAATTTACTTGAATGACAAAATGGATGGTCAGAAATAAAGCTGATGGAGAACTGCTTGAAAGAACAGAGAGAATGATGATTTTTTTGTAAACAAGGGGTCATGTATAAAGGGCTGGTAAAAACGACTGATATATACCTTTGGTTAGCTTCCGCCCGAATTGTTCATTCTGACGAAGGTCAAGCTTTTCACTCCACCTTAGACCTACAGTTTAACGTGGAATCCGAACCACGCCCCATCAGAAGCCCAGCGTCTTAACCACTAGGCCACCTTGGGTACCCATTTATCTACCAACCACTTTTTTTTATTTGTGGAAGGATGAACAGCTGGGTTTTGCTGCGCGCCGGCTGCGGTCGAGTCTCGAACCCGGGGCCGATTGATTCGTAGCCAGCGACGCTAACCACTACACCACCGAGGCGCATATATATATATATATATATATATATATATATATATATATGAAATTATTTCACGAAAGTAACACGTGAAAAACATTTATGAATAAAACCACGAAGGAAAGGAAACAGAATGGTGCTCAAGCGCTTTCGTCTAATGACATCCTCATTAGACGAAAGCGCTTGAGCACCATTCTGGTTTCCTTTCCTTCGTGGTTTTATTCATCATATATATATATATATATATATATATATATATATATATATATATATATATACAGTCATCCTTTTATGGATAGGCAACGTTGATGTGCTGGGTGAGTGTTTTGGAATCTCCAGCGGAGTGAGGTTTGGCCCACATTCCCTCCATCGATGTTTGATGTACATACTAATGACTCACGATTCGTGACTGATTCATAGTTGAATGTAGTATACCCGATATGAAGAAGGACGCTTTGGTCTAGGGTTCTAATACAAAGCTAAGAACATGCATCTCTGTACGGGGAACTCTAATCATTCTTCCAGTAACAGTCTCAAAACGAAAAGTCAAACATTAGAAGATGTACAAGAAATTATACATCTAGGATCGAGCCAGCACCAGTTCTTTGATTAATGAGTCGTATATAAGAAGTTCGTGTAGAGCTAAAGCTACTTTCTCTCACAAATGCGCAAATATCATATTTATGGACATCGGTACTAAGTGAAGTATATGAAAATGTACTTTTAGAATCCTACACGAGATGATCGATCTCGCAAATATTTATAATCACAACATATATATATATATATATATATATATATATAAAACTAAAGTTGTTGCTGGTTAGTCGATCTGTCCACCCTGATCGAGCAAGCCGCGCGGCGGCAAGCAGGTAACCGATCGCCCTCTTCGGAGTGGACCAGAGGTTCAGCGCACTAGTGATGTTGTGTTGTGTTCTATGTTGTGCTAAAGTAAAGCTTACTTACATTTCTCCGACGTTGGACCACCGATAACTTGCAATAGGAACTGAATGAGGCTGTGTAGACATGTCAAGTAAATTTTGAGCGACATCCATATTTCGGATGTCTGAGGTGTCACAACGTTTCCTATAAATGGGACATTATAGTATCGGGTGACATAGAAAACAATATCGTGTAATATATTAATATGCTTCTATTATCATAGAATATTTTTTGTTCGTTATATTTAGCTATTTTAAACCTCTAAAATTTCTCTAAACGTTTGCCAATAATATTGCATCAGGGATCATCACACTGAACTCTTATTTCTCATTATATATATTATTATTGCACGAAATTTTTTTAATTTTTATAAATTATAACATCACATTTTTGTACCTTAGCAACCAATTATATCAAGGTGTGTGCTAATATATGTAAGTAAATTATGGAAGGCAGAACAAATATAAATTGGGGTGGTTTCACAAAAAGTTAGCTACAAAATTATCGTTAGCAAACCTAACTTTTAAAATATGTACTGAGCGTTAGCGGCGCTAAATTTTGTTGTAATTAGCGTTAGTGTTAGCGGCGCTAACTTTAGGAGTTAGCAGCCACAGCATTGCATATATATATATATATATATATAGAACGGAGGGTCTGAGGGTCGTATGTGGTGAATGGACTGTACACAGGTTAGTAGAGACACGGATGAACAGATGTGAAATTGGTCTATCTACTTTTTTCATTTCGTTTTAAGCTTTAAATTTTACTTGATTCTTAATTATAAACAAAGGATAATACATAAATCATGAATAAGAATTAGCGATCAGGATATGTATTAGTTTTCAATTATTATTATCGCTATAAAACAAAAAATACATAGTCACTGTTGAAGGTATGCTACCATTACTATCCAAAGAGATCGATACCGGATATGAGAGGTGAACAACGACACATAATGTATATTTAATTCTAGATTACACAATATAAATGAATAAGTACTAGCGTAATGTACACTAATCCTAACTTTTATTAGTGTTCTATTATTAATCGAGACTCCAACCTGCTTTTCAGGTGAACTTACATTCACAATATTTTTTATATCGGTATTTAAAATCACCCCACGGCTTGAAACCTAAGAAAATGCGCAATTTTGAGGTGAATACGTGATAGATTGTTGAATAACATATTGTGTTCTGTTTCTGGAGTTGTATG
Source organism: Bathynomus jamesi (assembly GCA_023014485.1). NCBI lineage: Eukaryota > Metazoa > Arthropoda > Malacostraca > Isopoda > Cirolanidae > Bathynomus > Bathynomus jamesi. The sequence continues at coordinate 877,621 of JAJOZX010000527.1, forward strand.
AGCGGAATGCTTGAGGGGGTTATAAAATATTTATTAACCCGTTGTAAATTATTATCGATCTCGACCTTACATTTGTAAATAAAAAGAAATACGTTAGCTTGATTATATCTTTGAAACGGAAGTAGTACGTTGTATAAGAAAGAAAAAAAAAGAGTAATAAATTCTGTTCAGCGACTATATGTCTAAATTTAAACATTAGGTTATAATTATATAACCTTCAGTGAAATCGTCAGTATAAAGTTCATGACGATACACATTTCTTTTATTAATAAAATTATGAAGTTTGTTTTACTGGTATTTAGTTACTTTATTGGCAGTCAATCAGTTCTTTGCAAAAAACTTCACTTTTCTACGTGAAGGTCAAAATATGATAATAAAAACCCACTCTAATAGAGAGAGTTTATTTCCACAAAAGTTTCGATGCCCACTGGCATCCTCTTCGGGTGACTACAGAAAAACGAATGAACCAAAAACAAGAGGGAAAACAGTCCAACGACCATTAAGAAATTCGCGCACCTAGGTTAGACCCCGTTCATCCGACACCGGAAGGGCATTTTTTATTAAAGGGACCCGCTTATAAGTACATTCGCACAAATTTAAAACTATCTTCTTGTTCAATACATACAGGTTAGAGCCCGTTCCCCCGACACCAGAAGGGCATTTTAATAAAGGGTCCCGCTTATAAGTACATTCGCACAAATTAAAACCATCTTCTTATTCTATGCATACATATTCTATTATTTTGACATAATTACTGCATTTATTATTGCATTTATGTTTTTTAACATTTATTATTATTACCTTTACACTTATTATTACATTTATTTTATTACCTTTGTTATTACATTTATTGCATTTACATTTATTTCCACATTTATTACTTCCATTATTACATTTACATTTACGTTTATTATTCCATTTACATTTTACCGAAAAAACGAATGAACCAAAAGCGAGTACGGAAACAATCCAGAGACCTTTAAGAAATTCACACTTAGGTTAGAACCCGTTCACCCGACATCGTAAGGGATTTTTTGACCAAGAATCTCATTAGAGGGTCCAGCTTATAAGTACCTTCGTACAAATTAAAATTATTCACTTGTTCTATCCATACAAATTCTATTATTTTTCGTTTGACATAATTATTGCATTTATAAAGTAACTTACTTGATTCCCAATCTATAGCATGATCATTTTGGGTGGCGTGATAAAAAATTGCATTATTAGTATTACGACTTCTGAAGGCATATTTGTGTTCTTTAATATAGGTTTCAATATTTTTTCCAGTTTCTCCTACGTATACTAAATCTCTAAAAATTAAGCCGTTTCTTAAAGCTGAGCGCCTGTTTGCAGAAGGGCGACTGAAAATTTGACGTAGCATGGTACAGTAGTATTATGTAATAATCAAATTATGAGCCTAAATATAGATCGAGATTTTGTAGATAACTGTGCCATACAACAGTTTTCATCATGATGAATTTGATATGTGTTAAATGAAATAAAATTATCGTGAATGACAGTGTTTTGACGTAGCATGGTGCTATAGTAATAGGTGCTAATTAAACTAATGACCTAAATATAAACCGAGATTTGTAGATAAATATCCCCTTTAGTAAGTTCATTACAATGAATTTGAAATGTTTAAAAAAAATAGAATTATTACGAATGACAGTATATATTATTTATATATATATACACACTGTATATATCCTTGATTAACCTTGGATTAGCTACAGTCCGAATTGTTCATTATGACGAAGGTCAAGCTTGTCACTCAACCTTATATCTACAGTTTAATGTGGAATATTAACCACGCCCACCAGCATCTCGCTGTGTTAATCACTAGTCTACCCAGGGTACCCATTTATCTACTAACTTATTTTATTGGGTGGATGGGTGAACAGTTGGGTTTGTCGCGCGCCGCCTGGCGCCGTCGGCGCTCGACCACGACGATTCGTAGTCAGCGATGCTAACCAGTGCACTACCGAGTCGCATGTATGTATATATATTATTCATTCACAAGAAATATTCTGGAATATATATATAGTATATATATATATATATATATAATCATATTATTCGTGCACAAGAAATATTCTGGAATAGAACATCTAGAGTAAGATGTTCCTCAAAACCTATCCTGAAAAACAATAATTAACAGTTAACATGCTAAAAATAAGTTTAAAAATACTCACAAACTGGTGAAGGGTGTGAAGTATTAGCCAACCTTCTGCTGAGGGTTCTCATAAAGAATGACGTTTTCGACGCGAGTCTGGGTTTAAATACCCTTCATCTCTCTCTGTATAGCAGTACACAGTTTCCAGATTTCACCATAATTTCAATTCGTTGTGTACAATTCCTTGCACTGCGTATTTTGACTAATGATTAGCAGCAGATTTCATAGTTCGTTAATAAGAAAAACGAATGATTTTTATATTTGTATCCATGTATCTTTGCATCGATGATAATTAGGGCTCTTCCCTCATTGTACAAAAAACATATCCAGCAACTTATATTCGTTGCGTTTTGAAACGTATCATAACGTTATGGAAATTTTGCATTCCTTTTTCCATTTGCATAATTACTGCAAGCTCCTGAAAATATGGAATAGTAAACTAATGAAGAGAAATTATATTAATCAACGATACTAATTGCTTACAAGTAATTTTTTAAAGTTATAGAATGAATATAAACAAACATATTTAATTTAGATTCACCCAATAAAACAAAAATCCGTTTTCTGTATTGCAGATGTGCAGAGAAAATGGCTTTTGCATCACTTATGACAACGCTACTAAGTTGAATCTGATGGTCCTATAATTATAATCATTAACCAAATATCAATCTTACATATTTCTACCATTTTAAAATAAACACATATTTATAGAGATATTATATTTCGTGTTTTCGTCTACACATTCTGCAATATAAAAATGCTTCTGTTTTTAAATTCACCGCATAATGGAAATCGTGTTACAAGCTGCGAATTGAAAAGAATATTAATTTAGCTATTCGTAAAAAAAATAATAAATTAACTACAGTAGGAATAAATTACCGATTTTCATTTCTGAGTAAAAATATTTAAAATATATTCTCCAATGTTACACGAACATGAAAAAGTGTTTTGAAATTAAATTTTTTACATTTGAAGCACTATAAAAGGTGGCGTGCTTACAGCTGCTATCTCTGAATATGAATACATAATAATAACTAGTAGATAATTTATGGTCAATAATTAATTATGGTAACAATAATAATAAATATTTCTCGTTACAGATAAAGTACTAGAAAAAATCACATATGTTTAAAATTGTTTATTATTAATTAGTTAGGAAAATAATATCTGGGTACATTTTATCTGGCAAGATTGGGGAGTGAGTTACCAATTGTGGTTTTCGTACTTAATGTGCGTAGAAGAATTACACTGCCCAACACCAATTTTGCTGATTTAATTCTAACACCTGTTTTTAGGTAACTTTGGTGTGCTGATTTAAAAAATCACCTTAGTTTTTGCCTATCACGTCAGGTTTTCGAGCAATCAAATACGGATATTTTGGAGATATCGCATTTTGGCAGGGTTATGCCCAATTTTTTTTCTTTTCAAAAAATAAGTTTTTACATACTCAGAATCAGCATGGAAAAGTAAACAATTGTGCAGGGAGTGAACTTTAATATACAATGGTAATATTGACACATAAAGTGATTAAAAGTGTTTAAATAAGCAAAAAATGAATCCATATTAAAGCAAGCACGGGACCAGTTTTCTTAACATTGTCTTTTTCTTGTTTTCTTACTTTTCAGTGCTGATAAATTTTCTCTTATAGGACTTCCTAGAATGAGAGATGTCAAGACAATCTCTTTGCAGGCTCCAGCAGTAGTCAGCCATCATATGGGTATCCCATCTTCCTTGGTATCGTTCTTCCATCACTTTGATATCTTGGTGGAACCTTTCACCTTGCTCTTCACTAACATCACCAAGATTTTCTGGAAATTTATCCAGATGACTGTTGAGATAGTGAACTTTAATGCTTATGTTGCAACCCAACTGCTGAAAGTTTACAAGTAAATCCTTTACAAGATCTTTATAATTTTCAGACTTTTTGTTTCCTAGGAAGTTCTTAACTACTGCCACAAAAGCATTCCAAGCTCTTGCCTCCGTTTCGGTCATTTGAATTATAGATGAATTTCCCATTAAATCTGTTGTTTCATTATGCCACAGAAAACAGAAATCTTGTGTACAAGAGTATTTACATGTATTTTGGTAATTCTGCTTTAAGTTTGTGTTACATTTATCTTAAAATAAACATTAGTTTGTAACTATGAGTTTTAAATCTACAGACACCTTTAATTATATGTATTAATTTAATTATCGTAACTTTACAGCCAATGTTTGGTTAAAGTTGGCAAAATCCACTAATATCTAATGTTTGGAAATAATAATAATAATAATAATAATAATAATAATAATAATCGTATTCTTATTTTACTTTGATTTAACAAAGAAGCACAGACCACAGTTGCGTTTGGTCCGCCTGTCACAACCTTCTCGGTTTGATAACACTAAGCATAGGTTAGGTTGAGTTAGGTTACGTTAATTAGGTTTTAAACCCTTTCACTAACTGATGACTTAATTGAGTAATTAAATATTTGGCCATGATGTGTCATATCTGTAACATTTTAACCCATCAATCACACACGACTATGAAGAGAAGTCAGTAGGTTAGCATTATTGTAGCAGTCACTTAATTTTCACGTGTTTCGATCCTACACTGCCATCATTGCTAGCAGCATCTCACGTAGGCGGTTTTTACTGTGACTGAACTCAAACAGTTTTATACCAAATGTGTAAGAAATTTATTTAGGTATTTTTTCCTGTAGTAGTTTGTTCGTGACTATAATCAGAAAATGCTTATGTAAAAGCAATTTGGTTTTGTGCCACATTATTTTATCTAGATTTTTACATTTAAGTCACCGATGACTACGCATAGCTGGTCTAAAAATACAGTATATATTTTTGTGTAGATATGAAAAAATATCTTAAAGAAAATGTTTTTATAAACTATCAATTGATATGAATTGATAGTTTATTCGTGAGTGAAAAAGTTAAATATACATGTATGTAATAAAAAAGTCGGTATCTCGCTTATGCGATGATTTGCATTGCGTGTGTATGTGTGTGTCTTACAGAGAGAGAGAGAGAGAGAGAGAGAGAGAGAGAGAGAGAGAGAGAGAGAGAGAGAAAACCAATTGTTGATGTTTCAGTCGCATGTTCAAACAATTTATTCCTAATTTATTAATAAAAGTTAGATGAAATTACCTCTTGATTAAAGTGTACCCTCTTCAAATGAACCAACGCTTTCGAGGCTTCCGTTGTTTGAACTTTGAACGAAAAGGAATAGAGACCATTCCCACCAAAGTGTAGAAATTCGCCTGAATAGATGCCATCATTTTTCGTTGAATCAGGACCTGACGAAACGTTAGTTTATCATTTAATAATAACGTGTCACTGTAATAGCTGAAGTTGAATTCCAAATTAAGAGTTTACCCAATACATTTATCTCGAAACCAAAGAGATTTAGGAAAAATATTCTTTAGGATACGTTTTATTTTGTCACTCTGCTCTAAAGACAGGAAAATATAATGATCGGTAAAATTAAATAGAATAATCTTACTCGGATTTACACTGAAACATTTCAACTTAATCTTATGTAATTTTAATTTTGTTTTCCCCTGACTCGATTGGTTGCGCATTTCACTCAGGTTGCGAAGGTCTCTATGGGTCCACACCGCCGTCGGGAATGGAGTTAGATTGGTCACTTACCATCCGGATCCCCCACCCCTTCCTTGTGGAAAAATAAGGGTTTTGTATGTTTTTATTTTTAACTCTCATTAAAACAAAGACGTTCGACGAAAGTTAAAGGTGTGAACATGGCGAAGCTTCCTTTTGGAACTTATTCTTTCTTTTGATCGTGTCACAAGAACAATCTTTCGCTTTTTACCAGGATAGTTTTTGTCCCCATTTCAACTGTGAGTCCTCAGAACACGATTTATTTCACGAGTTTTAATCCGCATACGCCAAAAACATTTGGATGAAAGGTTGAGCTGAGAATGACTCGTAAAATGAAAAGAAAAAAAGTTGAATTAAAGGAAAAATACAAATCACACAGTCTATTTACAGCCATTAACGTTGTAGCGCTTCGTGGTTCGAAATTTCTTGCAGTATTTGTACAAAAAATTTAAAATGAGAAAGATTCCGACCACTGAGTGTAATTTCAAGGTTTATTGACAAAGAAAGAACTTAAAAAATTAAGGCTTGCTTTAACATTTACGTGGGCTATTTAATATTGTACAAAAAAAATCAGGTACACAATTGTAAATGACTTTATACAATATAAAACGTTTGAAAATGACTTACCCACGCCGTCATCCAACAGAGTCTCCTTAATTTCCTCTTCAGATTCAGAGACAATTATAGCATATACATTGGCACGAAGTACTGGAAGATTATTATGCATCACTGACACTGCCATGGTAACCTTTTCATTACGAGAAGATCCGTTAAAATAATCTTGATGATTCTCAGTAAATATCTTCGGCGTTAAACTGAGAGGGTGAAAACATATTATAAATTAAATTTCCAAGCAGGAGCAGAGCGAAAGGAGGGAAAGCTATGCGGTCTTCAGCCTTTCCAGAATTTTGCTTCCCTTTTTTGAGTTACGTTGGCCTATAAAACTTCTGACTATCAATAAAGTGTTCTCAGTTAATCTTCATTCTTGTGAAGAAACTCAAAATTTCTTTATCTCCGCGATAATTCTCATACAAAATTTGAAATTTGTATGAGTGCCAAAAATTTCAGAGATTTATAAAGGTAAAAGGTAAAAGAAAAATGAAGAGCACTGCTAGTGCATATAAACACGTGGAAGAACTAGCAAAACATTGATTCTATAACTGAAATTATAACTCTTTAGGATGTATTAAATCCCTTCTTCAAGTTCAGAATAATTTACGCTTAGATCTATTGACAAGCATATTGCACGCACATGTAATCAGTATTGTCAAATCTGAAGGTTTTGGAACTACATTCAGCAATATACTGAAAGTGAATGGGGCAAGGAAATAAAATTTTTTGATAATCCACAGTCGAATGAACTGTCACGAATTTAAAGAGAACGGAAACACAAATAGAGCATATTACAATAGGCACAAAAGATGAAGAAAACAGAGGAAAAGAGAAACAACAGGGAACAGGGGTATGTCAAACAGGAAGGGCGCTAGAACAGAAAGAAGAGGAGATGAGGAGGAAGTGGGGGGAAGAAAACAACATGGTATGGGGAAATGGATTTAAACTCTGAATTGGAGAGTTATACTTCAGAAACAGAAGGGAACATTAGCACTGCCCATTGCACGAAATATGGCATCAACAATGGAGGAAAATGGACAGGCAAAGAAAGAGAAAAATCAGAGAGAGGGAAAAGAGGAGGGGTTCCTTTGACAGTCAAACAGAGGAAAACCTTATTTATATAAAGCAAAGCAACTGAATTTGAAATTATATGCATCTGTAGGAGCAATTATTTAAATGAGTTCATTCAATGAATACAGAGTCATCGCTACAAATGAGATTATAAGACACCACTTAAAGAAACAGATGTTCAGAAATGAAAGGTTCAACGTACAATGAAGAGAATACAGGCTGAGATTAATTACATAGCAAATAAAAAGCTGAAACAGCTATGGAATGAAATAACTGCAAAAACGTATTCTTAACCGAACCCTAAGACCTTCTGGGAGGACATAAAAAGACTTAAAGGTCATCAGGTCAAGAAAAGAAGTTACATATTAAATGACCAAATCGAAAGGATTGAAAATTCGGTAGAAAAAGAGTAATTATTTCATCAATTCTGGGAAAAGATTTTTAAGATAAGATATATTAGAAATCAAATGTGAATTACGACGAAGAATCCGAATTTGAAATATTGAATGAAGTGGAAGAAATGAAGAGAAACCCATTTCTTCCAGAGCCACTTTGTAGAGCTGGATAAACTCATAAATAATGGCTAGGGGAGTGAAATTACAACGGCTGACCTAAAAGCTGCCATTATGACCCTTTAACAAAAGACTCCTGGGACAAGCTCCTGAACCAACATTCTAGCAGTTTATAATGCGTCGTTTAACACAAGATATTTTCTAGATGCCTTCAAAATAGCTAAGTTAATTTTTATTCCAAAATCCATCGAACAACTAACAATGGTTCCAAACTATAGAATGATTTCTCTCCTTGACTTCTTGGGAAAAGTCCTTGTAAAAAATTATCGGCAACAGATTAATGGACTTAGATTAGTGGACGTTTTAACTCTGAACAACAACACGAGTTTAGGAGGAAGCGTTGAAAGGAAACAGTTATTGCACTGTGCGAAAAGACCGTAACTGCGAAGACAGAAGAGGCAGTGGTGGATTTGACATTATGAGACATTCAAAAGGTATTTCATAAAGTATGTATAATTAGCTTTCAATTCAACATATTAAATATTGGCATAAATCCACCCTTAGAGAGGGTAGTTTGCGACTACGATGGACCGAAGAGTGATAATCCATATGGAAGGATACTAAAGCTAAACTTTTCTATTTGAAGCAGGAGTACCGCAACGAGAGTGCCTAAGTCCTACATTATATTTTTTATACACGATAATGATGATCATTATCTCGCCATAACATTTAAGGATGACATTACGCAAGTGGTAGCGTGTAACACACCAAATCACATCGAATGATGGCGCCAGCAACAACTAGAAAGATTGGTAAAATAAATAAATGAGTGAAAAAAAATGGAGGATAAGAACCAATAGAGCAAAATTCACCGTCATATCCATAGGCCGAAAGAGAACCGCCGATATAATTGTAAAATTGTAAATGATGAAATATATGAATAAGGAAACTGGTAAAATGCTGGGCCTGAAAGTAACACCTACAGGGTACCCCACATATGTAATAGAAAGAGTGAGAATAGCCAAGCTTGATATGAATAAGTTATACGGGATATTTAGAGGTTAACAAAATTAAAGACAGTTTTATCTAGCATTGGTTTGATTGACATTAACACCCATCAGTGCCTCTTCACGTCATGAGTAATTAAAACATTTAAAGAAATGCAGAGGGTACAAAACCGAGCAACCCTCCTAATAAATAATAAAAAGATATCTGATAGAGAAAAACACTTAATCTCCACGAGTCAGCTGAACGAGAACCAATAAACATGATAGCCCATAAAGGGCGGTTAAACTATGGAAGAAAATTAGAGAAGAAATTGCATCCGAAATAGGAAAATCTAACAGAATATTAGAGAATTATGAAGATATATTTAAAAAGTAGCATAAAGAAAACTGCGGTAGAAGAATCACCAAATTTTGCATAAAATTATGAAACATTAAATTCTATAATTGTGTATCTAAATTACGGAAACAAAGACAAAAACGAAAGAAAAAAACGATTTAATATCGTTACATGGCAGCCATGAGAAAAACTTGGAGAAGGAAAGTATTAAAGCCTATAGATTTTTTCACTCGACCAGGAATCTACTATACACAAAACAAATTACTCAAACTTTGAAGACCATTTTTTCTATCTAAAGAAGTTATGTATCATTAAAAGAAGTTATTGTATCATCTGAGAAGAAGCTTTGATACACAAAAGAAGGAAAAACTTTCCATAGAATGTACCCTCAAAAACAAGTTATAAGTTCTAAATTTAAAAGGTTTTATTTGAGTATACTATGATTATTTTGAATGTCCTAACGTTATCTTGTTAATCCTATACTCCTATTTCTGCCTTAAATGATCATTGATTGTTGATGTTTTGTACTCTCCACGAGCTGGCAATAACTTTAATAAGTTAAAGACATTTAAAATACTTAAATCCTTCTCCAGTGATGAAAATAAAGGAGATTTGCAACCACTTCATTAAACCGAGTCTTTAATTCAAAATGAATCGACAAACACTTTATGGAAAGCAATTTCAACGGTGATTTTGATCAACACAAACTTATTTCTTTTTCGAATTGGCTGTGATGAGAAAAAGGAGCGAGTGACAGCGAACACATGTGTATTTGTAAAAGATACAGAGATGATTCACGTTTTCTGGGCTCTAGTACATAGGGTGGAATAACATTACCAGTCCAAAACTTTTAAAATTCATTTATTTAACTCACTGCAACTGAAGGTCTCATTGGAAAGAATTTAGCAAACGTCTTATTTAACATTATTGTAACCTAAAGTTTAAACCTACGTACAAATGAAGAGAAATCAGATGTATCATTATGTAGTGCTGAAGTTTCAACCTCAAAGTCTTCCATGCTGTATGCCGCAATAAGTAACTTTAAATCTATTATATCAGTTTTGATTGCTGAAAATTTTTAAGTTTTACTCATTACATTATAATCTTCGCAGTATATAATTTGCTTAGATAAAATTAAATTAGGTGTGTAGCTACTGTCAAAGTGGCCAGCGACCATAGCTCAGTAGATAACAATAGTCAGTGAGGAGGGCCAGAAACTGGTACAGCGCTCAGGCCATGTAATACGTCTCATTGCTTTAATTTTTGTATTATTATTACCAGCATCATTAGGGTTCGAACCCCTGACTTCAGTGTCTTCACTTCGTTTATATGAGAACGGTATTACCACTGTTTCCATACAAGCGAAGTCAAGACATTGAGGTCGCCTGTTCGATTCCTGATGGTGCCAATAATAAAAATCCGAAAGTTAGCGTAATGGGCATCATTTGCTGACCTGATTGCTGTCAGTCTTTGACCCTCCTAACTACTGTTTCCTATTACCAGAATATACTGTAGTAGTTGAGTAATAATTGGTGGATACAATATATATATATATATATATATATATATATATATATATTATTTCAAGTACAATATATACTGTAGAGTGTAGACTATCAAAGATTTTGAGGAAAGTTAAAAAAAGTTAAAATGCCAAATCATTCGTACATTTACTTACAAAATTATTTAATATTTTGTGTGTCTACCTTTTGCTGAAACGACTTCAGTGATTCGTTTTGGATATTTTTCTACAAGGTTTCGACATCTCTCAGTAGAAATTTCAGCCCATTCTTCTAAAGAAAAGTGATGCAATTCATTCAGATTCGAAGGGTTTCTCTTTCGGACAGATTTTTTTCAAATCAAACCCTAAATTCTCGGTTAAATTGGAATCTGGGCTTTCACTGGACCGCTCGAGAAGCTTGAAATTCTTTTGTTGAATCCACTTCATGGTGCTCTTACTTTTATGTTTTGAATCATTAGCTTGTTGCAGTACCCGATTGCGACCCATTCGCAACTCCCAAACTGAAGGTAATACATTTTCTAAAATTCCCTGATAATTTTTCGAATTCAAGATACCATTCATGACAAAAAAAATTTTTTCTCCTCGAATGCAGTATTTGATTTTCGCCAAATATACCGTTGCTCGTTGTTCCCGGATAATTCAAGTTTGGTCTCGTCTGTCTAGAGGACTTTCTTCCAGGATGCAAATTCATCATTTTCATGATCCTTGGTGTACTTTAAACGAGCTTCTTTGTGCGGTTTTCGTAGCAAAGGTTTCCTTCGTGAAACCCATCCATGTAGACCATTCTTTCTTAATGTACGACGTACAGTAGAGGGATGGACATCGGTCTTAGACTGGTTTAATGTTTTTCAGATATGACCCGCAGTCACACGTGGATTTCCAGTAGCCATTCTTTCAATCCGTCAAACTTTACGTTCTGAAATCTTGCAAGGTCATCCACACTTTAGATGAGTTTTGATTGTTCCAAAACTATTCCATCTCTTTATAAATGCAACAACCGTCGTAAATGAAATTCGAAGTTCTTCTCCTATGATCCTATAACTCTTTTCAGACTCGTGTGCAGCAATAACATATTTCTAAAGATCTGTCGACAGCTCTTAACCACGATAACCCATTGCTTAGTAATGGTTTGTACAGTCATCCGTCTTCCATGAAGATTTACAGAGAAAAGTCTAGAATTTACAAGTAGCAACATTCTCTAATCAATAAACAGCAAGCTACTGATAAAATTTAAAAAATTTTCAAGCTTGAGGTGAACACATAAAGTATTAAATAATTTTGTAAATAAATGTAGGAAAACTTTTGCACTTTTTATTTTTTTTTATTTTACTCAAATTCTTTGATGTTTTACATTATTTGTTGGAGTTAAACTAATGTTTTTATTTGTTAAATTTTTCCAAACGAACGGTAAACTTGTCATAACTATCCCTATGCATGATACAAAAGATAAGGACGAATATAACTGAAATATTTCTTTATACGAATACTTATGAGCGACATTGTAAGTACGTTTTTATAACTTTAACGTTGCAATTAATAAAAGATTTCTAACTTTGACCGTATGGGTTTCCTTTTTCATATAGTTTTTGGTATAAAGGGTCACAAAGAGAGCCAGTAAGTCCTCGGTTTGTGTCTATGCGGTTCTCAGTTCGGACCCTAATCAAACGGTTTAAGAATTACATTGTAAGTACGTTTTTATAACTTTAACGTTGCAATTAATAAAAGATTTCTAACTTTGACCGTATGGGTTTCCTTTTTGATATAGTTTTTGGTATAAAGGGTCACAAAGAGAGCCAGCAAGTCCTCGGTTTGTGTCTATGCGGTTCTCAGTTCGGACCTTAATCAAACGGTTTAAGAATTACATGACATACGGAATTGTACTGTTTTCAGTATAATCTCCTAAATCAGCGTAAAAAACGTAGTAAGAAAATCATTCATAAATGAGATGGCACGTATTTATGATGAAATATATTTTATAAACTGTGAGACTATGAATAATTATAATAGGCTTCTAATGTAAATGTAGACAATAACTACTCTTTAAAATTTAATATTATGTATTTAATAAAATTTGCAACAGTGATTTTCTGGCAAAATTAGAAAAACTCTGGTTTTAAAAGCTACAAACCTCAAAGTCTGAGTTATGTTCTGGTTCGGCACACAAGCAACCAATGCAAACAGCGGATGCTTGGTGCTTGTAGACTGTTTGGTGACATTATACGACCATTCCCCTACCTAAAAGAAAATAAACAAAAATTAATTTTCTCAGTATTAATTTCAGTATTACTGTGAATAGAAGAGATATAGTAAGTTCAGCTACGGCCAAACTGAAACGGATATTTTCATCGAGGTTATGAACAATCAGTCATCGAGCACTTCTGATGTTTAATTTGTCATCAGAATGATGAAGTTACTCATCAGGGACTCTTGATGATTCCTTTTCATCAGAATTATATATATATATTCTTTCCTTGTGAACAGACGTGTTTTATCGAGTGTCCAATGTTACCAATTGAATAAGTAGTTTTCGTTGAAGTGTCTTTAAAAAAAATAGTGTTTGGTGCATTCTTAACTAAATTACTTCGTGTTACTAATCATTCATTAACGAATATATTTCATTTATTGACTTTATTCATTACTATATTATTTGATTAAACCAAGGCTAGTGCACGTGGCTTGCCTTGTTTGTTTCACGAATCTATTACTAAACGAGGTTTCATAAGGTTGAAATTCCCTTGGTTTGCCTTTTTTGTTTTTCAAATCTATCAGAAAACGAGGTTTCATAAGGTTCATTTTCCCTTCCTTCGGGGGATCAAGTAGAGTGTGGTCACCCACCGTGGGAAGAAGGAAAAACGGAAAGAAAAAAGTCGGTCGAATAGCGGACAGATAAGTTTTATTAATACGTTTTCTTTTACAGATCTTTCGTAGGTAGCTTAATTATAAATTCATTTAGTATAAACTTGTGTTACAAGAACCTGTTTCTGCGTTTCAGGAACATTTTTGCTGGTTTGCGCAGGTGACGGCACAATAAGCACGCGGTAAACTTACGTTGTAATTTATTAATTTCCAAACGCTCGTTTTTTGTTTTTTGTTTTTTAACTAATTAAAAGCATGGCACCCCCGTCAAGTACTTGAAGTCGCTGTGAAGGGAAATTTGCCGCTTACGCGTTTACAATGGCTAATAATAATGAACAGTTAGTTTGCAAGTGGTGCTCAAGCATGAAAGTCCTGAGGAACGAGTTAGAACGTGAGAGGGAGGCCAGAGTGAGGCTTGAAGAGAGCGTGATGCTCCTGACGGCAAAATTAGAATCCCTTGAGACTCCAGTTACGACCCCTTCTGCCTCAGTTTCTACTAATAATATAAATAGTACTAATAGCCCTCTCTCTTCCCCTAATTCCCAACCCTTCGTTCGAGTGCGTAATGGAGCCCCATTGAGAAAACCTAAGACTTGTCTACCAGTAATAACAAGCAATAAGTTTTCTGTTTTAGGTTTCGAAGATGCTGATGAACAGGAAATACGACTCGTTGGCGATTCCATTGTTCGAGAGCAGCTCGAGGAATTCTGTGGGAGAAACCCTCGTCGTAGGCGCCGTTACTGCTACCCTGGTGCAAGGGTGGAGGATATAACTAATAGTGTTGACCATTTTACAGAGGGTACCTCTGAGGACACAACGTATGTTATTCATGTCGGTACTAATAACATTTTAAATTCTAGATCGGAAGAACTGCTGGCTAGGTACAGGGTCTTAGTAGAGCGACTAAGGAAATAACTAATAAGATTGTTTTAACAGGTATACTTCCTCGAATTATCCAACGTAGCGATTTCTACAGCAAGGCGACCTATACCAACAATAACCTAAAGTCTCTTTGCCAACAGGAAGGAGTGCATTTTGCGAATTTTTGGAACAATTTCCACGGCAAGAGGGACTTGTTCCTCGGAGATGGACTTCATCTTAATGACGTTGGAGCTGCGCGTTTAGGAAGACTATTTCATAATGCTGTCTCTTCCCCTGCGCTCGCGAAGGTGTTGCAATTACAAACAATTTGAAGGTTCTATCCTTAAATGCTCGTAGCCTACGAAATAAAATAAATTATTTTTTTCTTTAATTGCTTGTAAAGACTATGATTTAATTGCGATAAATGAATCGTGGCTTAGCACTGAAACACGTGACTTTGTAGGGGAGTATCAAATTAGAGGTTATAGACTTTTTTGTTAAAAACGGAATAGGTAGGCGAGGAGGCGGTGTTATATTGTATATCAAAGATAATATTGCGAACGTTATAGAAGTAAAGCACACAATTCCAGAACCGATAGATTCGACTATAGCAGAACTTAAATTGAACGATTTCAAACTTCTTGTTGCGGTTATATATAGGCCCCCTAATCAAACAGCTGATACGGACGAAACGTTATATCGTGAACTAAAGAGAATAATAGGTAGTGAGCAGGATTTAGTTATGGGTGACTAATTGCGCCAACGTGAATTACGATACAATGCAGGGAAACGCGGAAGGTAATCGTTTAGTTAATTTTCTCGAGGATAGCTTTCTTATTTAAAAGGTTGGGGAACCTACGAGGTTGGACAGTATTTTAGATTTAGTAATAACTACGGATGATAGGCTAATCACTGATCTTCAAGGAATAGAACTGTTAAGCAATAGCGATCACAATATGGTACAGTTTGTCCTCTCAGTAAGTCACTCGAAACCAGCTAACTCGACTAAAATTCCTAACTTCCAGCACGCAGACTTTTGTAAATTTCGAAATAAATTGTTACACGTCAATTGGGAAAACGTAATGGGGATCTCCAACGCAAAACTAATGTGGGAATCGTTTGAAACAGTATTTAGGACTATAAAGAGATAGGGCTTATAGGCTATATAAGTGCGATAAAGACAATTTGTGGTTACGAAACAACTACATATCTCTAAGGCGTGAAGCGAAAAGTGTAATAAAAAGTCCAAGCGCGAATTTGAAGTCTCCATAGCTCGTGACGGTAAAGAAAACCCCAAGCGATTCTTTCAATACATCAACAGTAGAAATCCAGTAAAAAGTGTCTTGGGGCCGTTGAAAAATGTTAACGGAGATCTAGTTTCTGAAAACAAGGAAATGGCTACCTTGCTAAACGAATTTTTTACGTCACTTTTTACTATAGAAGATGTAACGAATATCCCTACGGTCATAGACATAATACCTTTTGATAATGGTAATATTTTGGATAATATTGTGGTTAGTGAAGGGGAGGTAATGCGTTATATTGATAAAATGAAAATGCGTAAATCACCGGGACCGGATTCCATATATCCCATATAACTAAAATAATTGAAAGATAGCATTGTTGTGCCGCTAACAAAGATTTTTAATGCGTCTATTTCTGAGGGGTGCGTACCAGATAATTTCAAGTTAGCAAACATAACACCTATCTTTAAGAAAGGAGATAAAGGTGCGGCGGGAAATTATAGGCCAATCAGTTTAACGACTGTTGTAGGTAAGCTACTGGAATCAATAATTAGGGATTGTATAGTCGAACACTTAGAACTGCATATCTTAGTTAGAAATACGCAGCACGGTTTTAGGCGAAACAAATGTTGCTTAACTAATCTTTTAGAATTTTTTCAAAGCGTGGTTGACGTTTACGATAGTCATCGGGCGGTTGATGTAGTGTATTTAGATTTTCAAAAAGCGTTTGACACCGTACTGCACAAAAGACTCATTGAAAAAACTAGGGCTCATGGAATCAGGGGTGGAGTAATAAATTGGATAGAAGAGTGGTTGCGAGGTAGAAAACAGAGGGTGGTCGTTGATGGAGCGGAGTCGTGTTGGGCTAATGTAGCGAGTGGCGTTCCTCAGGGTTCTGTATTGGGCTCCTTGCTTTTTCTTATATATATTAACGATTTAGATGTCGGCCTAGTCAGTACAGTTTCAAAGTTTGCGGATGAAACGAAGCTGGGTGGTAGGGTGATTAATGACGAAGATAGAGGTAAAATCCAGGAAGATCTGAATAAAATCGTTGATTGGTCAGTCACATGGCAAATGAGATTTAACGTCGATAAGTGCAAAATTTTACATATAGGTTCGCGTAACGGTAATTTTGCGTATAGTATGTCAGGGAAGGAGTTAACAAGCGTAGAGCAGGAAAAATATTTAGGAGTTGTAGTCACTGGTGATTTAAAAGTAGCGAAACAAAGTACAGCAGCGGTCAATAAAACGAACAACGTATTAGGTTTTATAGCTCGGAATTTTGAGTACAAATCGCGCGATATTATAGTTCCTCTTTATAAATCATTAATTAGACCCCATTTGGAGTACGCGATCCAGTTTTGGAATCCGCATATGCGAAAAGATATAGACAAACTCGAAAGAGTTCAAAGACGAGCAACTAAGATGATTCCGTCGCTTAGGTCAAAGTCGTACGAGGATAGGGTTTAAGGAGTTAAAACTGACTACACTCGAGACTAGAAGGCTAAGGGGTGATCTAATCCAGGTTTTCAAAATTATGAATGGGTTCGATAACGTAGATAGAGATAGCTTTTTCGAAATATCTCAATATAATAGGACAAGAAATAACGGGTGTAAGTTGACAAGTTGAAGGTTCGAGACAGCAGTTGCCAAAAACTTTTTTACGCATAGAATAGTAAATAGCTGGAATAGTTTGCCGGTAGAAGTAATTAGTAGCACGTCTATAAACATGTTTAAAAATCGATTAGACACATATGTTGATAGATTGAGTATAGTTTAAGGTAGTAAAATTAAGGCTTTGTGGTTCGGAACCCACGTAAAATTGTAGATCCCCTCTGCTACCACGGAGGACATGCAGAATACACAATTACAAACACAGTTAGGTAGACATAATAACATATATATGGGATGAATTTGACAATAAAACACGAGAAATAAATGAGTGATGCAAACCCATAGGAAAAAGAAAAATGATTTCATGGCCTTTCGTGTATTCAACAGTACGCCTCATTCCCTGATGAGGTGTACTGTTGGCTACAGGAAAGGCCTTGGAATCGTTTTTCCATTTTCCTCTCGGTTTTTATTATATATATATATATATATATATATATATATATATATATATATATATGGGGTAGCCCAAAAAAGACGCCCTGAGATTTGAACATCAATAGCTTCAAAAATATGCAGTTCACACTTCTAAAATTTATGACTTTTACCTCAGTCTATTGATAAGCCATCATAAAAATTTCAGACCTCTACATAAAATATCAGGTTGTAACAAATTCTGCTCGATTAGAAAACAGACGATAGATAATAGAATAACCTCAAGATAATGTGAAATAGTTTTAGAAATGTTGCAAAATACACGCGGCGACAGGTTCGCACATGTTTTATCACGATACAGAATGACTTAGGCTAGTGTGCTTAGGCTAGTGTAGGATTAGGCTAATGAATATTTTCTCTGGTGTTTTTCATACAGTTCCAACGCCACCCCTACGATATTACAGTAATTGAAAAAACATGGTACCCACGAAAGAGCATATTCGACATGTGATGCTCTATGAGTTCCATAAAGGATCTAACGCTAGTGAATCCGCAAAAAACATTCAAACAGTTTATGGAAATAATGATGTGAGCGAATGGATGTGTAGGAGATGGTTTGAGAAGTTCAGAAATGGAGACTTCAATCTGTAAGATTATCAACGAACAGGACGACCAAATGAGTTAGATGAAGAGTTGCTGAAAGCAACAGTGGAGGAAAACCCAACGGTAACTGTAAGAGAACTTGGCCTGCAACTCAGCGTTAGCCATATGACCATTCATCGTCATTTGAAGCTGTTAGGAAAAGTAGTGAAGGTTGGAAAATGGGTTCGACATGATTTGTCACGAGCGAATTTTCAACATCGAATCGATATTTGCACATCACTGCATTCTCGGCAACTGCAGGCACCGTTTCTGAATCGGATCGTCACTGGGGATGAAAAATGGGCCCTCTATAACAATATTAAGCGTCGATATCAGTGGCTTAGCCGTGAAACAAAGCCTGAACCTCAGCCAAGGAATGGACCCCATCCAAAGAAAATTTTGCTATGCGTTTGGTGGGATATGCAAGGAATTATTCATTTTGAGCTTCTGCCAGATAACCAAACAATCACAGCTGAAGTCTACTGCCAACAACTCCAACGACTGAAGATGGCAATGCAAGAGAAACGTCCTGCATTAATTAATCGCAGAGGTGTTCTATTCCACCAGGATAACGTGCGCCCTCACACTGCTCGAATCACCACTGCTCAATTGGAGGCATTTGGTTGGGAAAAAATGCCTCATCCACCTTATTCTCCGGACATCGCGCCTTCAGACTACCATTTATTCAGAAGTCTGCAACACCACCTAGATGGACAAAAGTTGCAATCCAGGGAAGCTATCGAAAACGAAGTCATCGCTTTTTTTAACTCGAAACCAAGGGATTTCTTCGAACGTGGCATAAAAAAACTTTTCTACAGGTGGGAGGAGGTTATAGAAAAAGGAGGGAATTATATTGATTAATTTGTCATTATAAGTCATTTAATTTTTGTTGTGAATAAATTAAAAATTCGAGCAAATTTGTCCTTATAAGTCATTTAATTTCTGTTCTGAATGAACTAAAAAATCGAGCAGAATATGTGTTACAACCTTATACTTTTTTCACAGCTGAGGGAACAATGAGGTATGGTGAAAAAAACGAATATCCTAAATCCTAAATGTGTATAGCTGTACCTGGCAACTATTCTAAGACTTGTAGTAGTTTCCTTAGCCTATGGATAATCTGTTTGTCTCTGAAAAACGTCAGATGATATAGGCTACGCCCATCTTAAATACTGTTTTTTTAAACTTACTCATCAAATTATGGTTCTAATTAACGGTGAAAAAGTGGTGATTGAAAAGTGTTTCTTGGAAAAAAGATGGACTGGGGCAAGAATTTTGAGGGAATTTCCAGGAATAACTTGTAATGTTACGTCTGTGAATAGAATAATTAAAAAACTTAAAGCAATCGGTTCGACGACACGGAAGCGTGTAAGTGGTCGGCCTAAAACAGTTTACACTCAAGACAATATATCAATGATCGAAATGATGAGCCTCTCTCAAGAGGATCGATCTGGGTCACACTTAGGGATGAAATAATACCGACAATTTCGAATACCGGTATTTGAACAATTATTTTACTGATACCGGTTTTATGTAGAGAATAATTTATAATGATTTTTTTGGTGTTACCCTGCCAAGTGCCAACCCTCCCACAAGCCTGCAGGACCTGTAGTACTCACCACATTAACGACACTAAAAACTGAAGTTACTTTTTAAATTCTGTCACCGACACCAAACGGAAAATACCATTGATTGAAAAAAGTTTGAACAGCAGCTCCTAGGGAAAGACAAGAAAAAGGAAGGACTATTTATGATGATTAAGTATATCCGATAACCAAAGGTAAAAGGGAAAAATAACAATTTAAAAAAAAAGTTTATTAATAATTTTGCATATTTATTTCTTATTTTGGTTTTGGAAGTAAGTTTTGAGGAAACATAGACTATCTAATGATTGTTCAGAGAGATTTGATCTTAGCTTGGTCAGAAATAAGCCAGCAGCAGAAAAAGCTCTTTCTGATAATACACTCGTGGGTTTAATGGAAAGCAATGCCTTGTACAGCTCCTCTAAATTTTCACTTCTTTGTGAAGAAACTTCGAAACTCTTAAATTCATTAGTAGGATCAAAGTTAGTTGCATTGCTTCTCAATGGTACCTTTTCTAATTTCTCTATTTCTTTCATGTATTCGCACATCAATGGATCATCTACTTCATTCTTGTCTTCAGTAACATTCTCTGAGTAGTTAGATGCTCGTAAGTCTTGGTCTTCGCTTTCTTCCTCGAAACCAACCAAATTTTCATCATTCTTAGGAAAAAGCCTTTTAAAAATCCTTTCTGCAGTTCTTTTGAGCACTAGTTTAGATGGAATAGAAAATAGTTCCTCTTCTTGAACTTTTAAAACTTCAGGGTTGTGAAGATATTTAATTAAACCCACAATATCTCTTTGTCTCCTTGAAGAATAGAAATTACTGAGACAGTCTTTGAGCTCCAATGCTGTTGGAGTGTTCTTCTCTACAAGTCTCTTTAAGATAAATTTGATGGAGATTTCAGCCGTCAAGAGAGATGCATCTTTTGTACATAGTCTTTTAAGAATTATTTCAACAGGACGAAGTGCATCATATAGATCTTCCAAAATTTCCCACTCTCTTGAAGAAATGGTTTCAGTAGAACGAATCACTCTTAAAGCTTTGGGGATGCATTGTTTCAATTTAAGGAATCGTTCGACCATACTTAAAAGACTATTCCATCTTGTTTTACAATCTAAAATGAGTTTCAATTCCTTTCCGCTGAATTGGTCCTTAACAAAGTCTTGTAGTTTTTCATTTTCTAATGGTGACGCGAAAAATTCGATATATTCTTCTTACCTTGTTTATTACACCATGGCAGTTGTTTTGCAGACGTGGAATATCGATATTATCATCTATTCCTAGTTCAAGTAGATTGGTAAAGGGGCCAGCTTTCTCTTCAGTATCATCAGTAGAAATGTCAGTGCAACTAGCATTCTCTTCATCTTCCTCTATATCTATCATTTCATTATCTTCTTCCTCTTCATAATTCTCAATATGAACTTCTCTTCTTTTGTATAAAACAGAGGAAACGGCGAGATGAATAGCGTGGGCAATGCATTGTTGGTGTTCAGGTGTAATATCTTTTCCAAACCTCACCATAACTGATGCACCATCTGTCGTACATCCTATTATGTGTTGATCTAAATTGAGACCATAAGCATTTAACTTTTTTTTTACAATTTCGACTGTCCTGGTACTGTCAAGGCTTCCAAATATTTTGATTAATCCCAAGGACCAATATTGGTCTTCTTGATGAATATTTATATTCATATATCTTATTCTGAAATGAGGTATATTCATGAAGGGTTATAGAAAATCGAACTCCTTTACTCACTAATTTCCCAAAGTGATCTATCAATTCAGCCTTCTTTCTTTCATGAAATCTAACTACCATATGTTTGACACCTGAATGTGAAGTTGGATGAGGCTTATCATATTTATTTTTAGCTAAACTCTCTCGAATGAATTCACTTGTGGCAATAGAGCGGAAGCTAAATCCATCAACACACGCAAGTTTTGCAATTTCTTCTTCAATAGATTTTTTGTTAATAAATGTATCCAAAGTTTTTTGTTTTTTATGTTGTTGATTTTCACCTATCTTGATTTAAGCAACATTTATATTATGAATTGTTTTCAAATGAACAGATAATCCACCAGTTGAGCCCCCACTGCACTTTATAACTTTTTCACACTTTGAACATTCAGCTTCGTCTTTATTTTTCTTAATAAAATAATTCCACACGATTGATTTTTTTGACATTCTTGTAATAGATTCGAAAGGGTAGCTTATTTAAAGTAAGAAATAGCTTATTCCCATATCACAAGACTGTAATGCGCACGTAACAAAATTACAAAATTTAACTTGTGAAATATGCGCATCAATCCAACACTGCAAGCGTCTAGTACGAAATTCGAAATCTGAATGAACTCAATAACGAATCTAAAAAAGCAACGCAAGGTTTTGGAATCGTGTAAAAACGTTTTTGAACGTTTCAATACGTATTTATACGATTTCAAATGTTTAAGGCGAGAGTTCTGGATGATAGTTTCCCTTTTCAGGAAAACGGACACATCATATAACGTCAATAACGTAATATTATAACAAATGACAAATTGTGACATACACTAATGACGCCCCTCAAAGATATACTGCATGTGTAAGTTATGTATGAAGATAAATCATTATTTCTACTCACATTGGCCACAAAATCCTACAAAAAACAAATCTTTGTTAACTTGACATTTGCTGATTGCTCCCACAATAAAGACAATAGGCAGTTCTTCAATATTGAAAACCCAGTATCGATAATCACGATATCGGTATGTGTCTCTTGTCTAATACCGGTATAAATACTGGTTTTTCAATACCGGCTTTCATCACTAGACTCACACTGCTCTTAGAGGAAAATTGCAAGAAATTTAGGTATCAGTCGCAGTTCCATACAAAGAATGCAGAGAACGGTAGGACTTAAAGCATTTAAAAGGATCCGTGTTTCAAGACGTGACAGCAATGTAAGAGCTAAAAGAAAAAAATCGTTGTAGAAAATTGCTTGAGAGATTTTCGTCCAATGATGTTAAAAAAATAGATTATACAGATGAAAAAGATTTCACCATCGAGATTGCTCGAAACTCCCGGAACGATGTTGTTTATGGTCGGTGTAAGAAAGACATTCCTCTATCGAGACTTTACCACCAGACAAGTCGGTTTTCCAAAAAATTCATGGTATTAGCAGGTGCATCGTGGAATGGAAAGACGAAAATTAATTTCATTTCAGAAAATAAAAAAAATTAATTCAGAAACCTATGTAAATCTCTTGGAGGAGAATCTTTTGCCTGATTGTCGGTGTCTGTATTATAGAAACGATTTCATACTCCAACAAGATGGTGCTACAGCTCATACCAGCAAGTTCACACAGGATTATCTACAACAGAATGTAATCAACTTCATTGGAAAAAACGACTGGCTCTCGCAATCACCTGATTGCAATCCCATGGATTATTGCATATGGAACACTCTAGCAGAGAAGATTTATGAAGGGCAAATAGAAAAGTTTACAGAAATGCAATTAAAGAAAAAAATACTCGAATGGTGGGACAAAATAATATCAACAGAAATCAGAAAATGTATCATGTCGTGGAAGAAAAGGTTAAGTTTAGTTTGTAAGCAGGACGGCGGACATTTGATCATATTTGTTGATAAGATGTGAATAATAAAATTTTTTTAGTTTATGATATTCATTTTTTCACCATACTTCATTGTTCCCTCAGCTGTGGAAAAAGTATTTTATGTAGAGGTCTAAAATTTTTATGATGGCTTATCAACAGATTGAGATAAAAGTTATGTAAATGTAAACTGCAAGTGTAAACTGCAAGTGTAAATTGCATATTTTTGAAGTTATTGATGTTCAAATCTGAAGGCGTTTTTTTGGGGCCACCCGTTATATAATATATTATATATATATATATATATATATATATATATATATATATATATATATATATATAAAACTGGTGAAAGACTAGTTAAACAGGTACATAATTAACTCGGTTATAAAATACTTTCACTAGTACAAGAACCTTTTACTTTTTATTGTTTTAGCCACTGATGATGGGAGTTTGACTTCCAAAACGTCTGATATTAAATCTTCATTATATACTGTTTATATATATAGGTTCCATATTTTGGGCGGAACTCCCTAGTCCCTGTTATTTTTTAAATTCGTCGCAGGAGCCGCATATCGCGAGCGGCCGTTGACCACTCGGATTGCCGGAATGCATCACATGACTCGCCGAGAATTATATATATATATTATATATATATATTATATATATATTAGTGATGGATCGAATAACCGCAACCGCAACCGCACTACAACCGCACAAAAATTCACAACCGCAACCGTAACCGCAACCGCCGTTCCATAAGTGCGGTTGCGGTTGTAAGGTGAAAATGCAGCAAAAATATTATTCTTGAAATTCACACTGCCTGTCATTAAGTTTGACATCAGTTTTTCAAATGAATAATAATCCATAACTTTCCAATGGGTGGAGGCTGGGGAAAGTGGTAGGTGGGATGAACAGTGCGATGGGTCCTCGTCCCTCATCCCGGTAACACACTTAGTGCAAAATATGGTTTTAATTAATTTGACCTATTCTTTCATAATAGCTATATAAGTTTAGAATATACTTCATTTAAATAGTATTTATTTAGTAAATACCTTATGTTGAGCACAAGTTTTGCAACACAAATAGCGGTAGCGGTGTATTGCAAAACTTGTGTTCAACATAAGGTATTTACTAAATAAATACTATTTAGTATATATTATGTACCAAGTGTGGCTAAATCGCACTATAGTGGCTAAATCCAGTTAATAATTACGCATTTTTCCTAGTATATGATAACCGCAACCGCAACCGCGGTTGGAAAAAATTCGACAACCGCAAACACAACCGCAACCGCGGTTGTGAAAAACCGACCACTCGATCCATCACTAATATATATATATATATATATATAGGCTGACCATATTTCCTTGAGACAAAAACGGGACATTGGGATGGCAAAAAAGGGACGGGGTTATGTAATATTCTGTATTCATGAAAAAGTAAGTACATAAACATATTGAGCTTACAATTATTCTTCAGTGACAGAACCCATACAAAAATTTAGGTAGACGTAGTACTGTCCCGTTCAAAACGGTACGTATGGTCAGCCTATATATATATATATATATATATATATGTATATATATATATATGTATATATATATTATATATATATATATAGAGAGAGAGAGAGAGAGAGAGAGAGAGAGACACACACACACACACACACACACACACAATGTATGTATTAAAGTGTACGTACTAAAACAATATAAAACTCTGCCATTATACCACAAAGTCGCATGGTACTGTGGCTCGCAAAACTCAAATCTTCACTGTCAACGGTTAGAACCTCACCGAGGTAAGATAAATTTATTTGTAATGTATTAATCTTAAAACTTAATTTGCTGTTAGTATGTTGTTCTGGTTTAACATAAAAATTAACTTGCATGTCATTACACTCGGTTAATGAAGATAAACTGAAAGGAAATTAATTGAAATTTTCTCTAATAGATGGCGCCACTCAATTCAAGGAAATTAGTTTTATGAAGGAATAAGTTCGACGAAAATTATTTTATCACGCATCAAAGTTTGATGAAAATACTCTCAGCGACTGAGGGCAGTTGTTCGATGAAAGTATTTTCATCATCTCTGAAAATTCCACTCTCAGAGCAGGTATAGCAAAATCACTTAAGTTACAGCCTATCATGACGTAGTGCTTCAACTGTAAGAGTTAATTCCTCGTCAGTTTTTCATGTGAATGTTATTTTCCATAGAAAACTACTAATTTTTTAATAATAAACACTCATAAACTTACAAGATTGAATTCTTCTGAAGTTATTTCATATGACAATGAACTTTCACTCTGTTTGAAATTTTGGCAAATTTTATGTGTAAGCTTTCCTCTGGTCTTATTATTATCGCACCACAGTTCGTTCGGTCCACGCAGATGTCCGTCTAAGAGTCCCCTGTGAATATTTCATAAATTACAAACTGTACAAATTGAATTAAAAACTATCCACATTCTTTTCTGTCAGATCAACAATGTTAAACAACGCTGGGTCTGTTCAGTAATTGATGGGTAACAGTCCTCTGCGTTCAGATGATGCAGTGATCCGTGGTTCGAATCCCACGTAAATTGGTAGGTCCCTCGGTTACATGGTCTTTGCCGTTAAGAAGGTGGTTAAACAACCTTATGCAAACATTGTAACTATTATTAAAAAACTTTTAAAATATTTTATACAACATATAAGTACCCTATACTACCCTAAACTTAAAGTATTTTGCAATAAAATTTATACAGATCCTTTAAGATACTCCACAGAGGTTACCAATCAAGTTGTCTGTCATTCATAACATTTTACACCATCCATAATATTACGTCACTTAATCTAAACAACCATCATGAGTGAAACTCTCTGTTACTGTTACCATAACCTAAAAAAGTAACTCTAACGGATCTGAAAACCGTAAACATTGAAAAGTGACTCACCATATCTGGTAAATTTCTGCCATACTTCTTAATTTAGATAATATAAAGTTGCTAATTAACATTATGACTTATACATAATAAAGTATTCTTTGTTATTTATATATATATATATATATATATATATATATATATATATATATAATATATATAAGTTTTATAATATACACACACACACACACACACAGTATTTATATATTATAAACTGATAGGAAGATAGATAGGTAGATAAATAAATAGATGGGTAGAAAGAGGATAGGCATAATTAATATGGATTTGGTACGATTATTTGGAAAGCACAATTGGTTTTACGCATTCCTCTAAAATTAAATTTATTTTCCTATTGGTGCACTGTCCAGTCCCACTTTAAAACTTCTTTCTTGATGCGAGATCAAGAATAGTCGGCCGGCCAAAACCCTGAAATACACTTTTGATGGCATTTTTTGCTACAAGTTGGTACCCCCCCTGGATGTCTTCTGTATGACCCAAGGTTTTGAATGAGAGGAGATACCATTTTCGTATTTGACCTTCAAGGTCAGTTTCAAGGTTATTTTAATGAAATATTAGAGGTAAACAAAACCTTATATTTCATCTAGATGTGTTGTATTTGACTCAAAATAATCAAATAGTGCAGACATTAGTTTAGTATTTGACCTTGGGGGTCATTTTCAAGGTCACAATGGTGAAAATATTGCCAAAATAAGCCGTTTTTGCAATGTTTTTGATGTTTGTATGATGACACACTTGTATCTTGTTTGCATTGTATCTGTATTGTATCTGTACTGTATTTGCATTGTATCATTCCATCATTGCTTCCATTGTAGCACATGTGACTAATCCTTTTTTCTTTTCTTCAGGTTCTGATATGAAACTAAACCATGGAGGGGAATCAACCTAATTCATCTAAACGCAGAAGGGGAGAAGATGAAATTTCCCAATGTGTTATTTTCTAAGAGGACAATAAGGAATCTCTTCGCCCTTCTCCATCAGAGCATAGAAAGACTAGACCACTGAATGTTACCAAAGA
Organism: Bathynomus jamesi; assembly: GCA_023014485.1. Taxonomy (NCBI): domain Eukaryota; kingdom Metazoa; phylum Arthropoda; class Malacostraca; order Isopoda; family Cirolanidae; genus Bathynomus; species Bathynomus jamesi. The sequence continues at coordinate 905,246 of JAJOZX010000527.1, forward strand.
AAGACGAAAACTTAAAGATGCAGATTCAGTTCATATTACTGATCGTATAACTAGGGTTTCTGAAAGTCAACTGTAGCAAGTGGGGGGGGTCTTATCAAATGGCACAAAACTTGCTATTGCAAATTCACAGCTGAAAGTAGGCTGCAACAGCTGAGAAAGCAATGTTTATCAAAGCAGCAAACAGGGCTTGAAGAGCTTGAAGCAACTAGCCAAAAGCCAGTGAAGTGCAGTTCAATACCTTCGTTTGGTCGCAGTCTGTGTATGTTTTGTCAAACACAGAGCAGTAAACAATTACATTGCTGAATACCTAAATAACTTTATGATTGAGCAAGCGGATCGAATTCCTGATGGGTGTGAGCTTGTGGTTAGTGGAGGATTTGCTGACTAGCAGGTTAAAAATCCACAGTTAGACAAGATTGACCAGAACTGGGAAGCAATCACGAGGAGGCGGACACACGGATAGTATTGCACTCCCTTGAATGTGTTAATCGTGGATACAAACAAGTGTTCGTGAACTGTAAGGACACAATCATGCCAGTACAAGTTTGGATGTGTGCAGGCACAGCCAAACAGAGGAAATGTTATTCTGTCCATGAAATCAACAGAACGTTGTAGAGTAATGTCATCAACAATATCCTGGGATTCCATGCTCTAATAGGCTCGGACACAACCTCTTCACTTGTCAGGTATGGCAAAAAGTCGGTATGGGAGGTATTCCTAAAGTATCCAAAGCTAGTTGAAGGAATGGGGAGGGATGGAGCATATGAAGATACGGAGAAGTTTGTAGACTGTTTGGAAGTGTTTCACCAACAAATGTGGACATCATGCGTCACAACCTGTTTGTAAAAGGCAAACGTGACTTGCAGAGACTGCCTCCGACCAGTGATGCCCTGAAGTTATACATTGCTCGAATAAATTATCAGGCAAAGATATGGCTCCAAGACAACAAACCCATCATGGAGGCTGGAAGCCCTGCACACACTGGTGGCTGGGAAGAAACGCCAGAAGGATTGAAAGTTGTATGGAAGAAGCTGCTGTCCATTCCAGCCATATGTTTGGAACTCTTGTGTGGATACCAAACCAAATGCAAAACAGCAGGATGCAAGTGTTTCAAGAGCTTTCTCAAATGTACACCAGCGTGTTCACGCAATGCTGTTAACTGTTGCAATCCCAATGCATGAGGTAGTACTATGTAACTTTTGAGAACCTAAGCACATTATCACATTGTGGAAACGTATATAGATGTTAATATCTTCCAAAGCTGCCTGATGTGTACAGAACTGATAAATACAGTACCTATAATGGCCTATACTAGCCTATATATATATCAAAGTAAACGACGATTATTTAAGTCACATGTTAAGATATTTTCTACTTTGTTTTAACACTTTGGGCAATGTAAAATATATTGAAAATGGACTTCAACTGTTTGTTTTATTTATAACATTGAAAATGGGGGTTGTTGAAAAGACTCCAGTTTTGTCGATTTTGTTTCTAAATGACCTTGAAATTGACTTTCAAGATCAAATGCTGAGATGGTAGCTCGTCTAATTCAAACTTTGGGCGAATATAGAAGATATTCAAAGTGGACCTCAACAGTTTGTTATACTGTATTTACAACATTGAAAAGGGGTGGTTGTTGAAAATATTCCATTTTCGTAAATTTTTCGTCTAAATGACCTTGAAATTGACATTCAAGGTCAAATGCTGAAATGGTATCTCCTCTGATTCAAACATTGGGCTAATATAGAAGACATCCAGGAGGGTTATCAACTTGTAACAAAAAATGCCATAAAAATTTTTTTTAAGCACATTTACTAGGTTTGGCAGACTGACTAGAAGCGGAAGATGCGAATGAGATTCAATGTATTTTAAGCCAAATAGAGAGGCGCCCTCTTTCGACAAATAGTCAGGTTCCCTATGTATTTTTGTTCAAATTTTATGGAGATTAGCAAACCAGTACATTTTTGAGAAGCTTATGGCATCAGGAATATGAAAAGTAATGTTTACATTTGCGCAGATGCTTGCTTGGCGGCCATTTTGGCGGCAGTTGCAACAGTGTTTATAAATCCTGATGCTTCAATAATTTTGCAGTATTTTTGCAGTAGTGTTGCAATATTTAATTTTATACTGTAAAAATTTATGTTAACACAACTAGTACACAATTATCTTGGTGTTGGTTAATATAGTGGTGGCTCTCTTTCTTTTCAGTGCCTGAGTCATCATGAGTGAAGACCCGGGAACCAGCAAGTTGAGTTCGGTCAAGTCGTCCATGGACACAGTAGACTGGAAGCAGCGCATTCTTTGTCAGGAGTCCACTAACAGAAAAGGAACACTTGTTCAATATCCCAGAACAGAATCATACCAGAAACTACTCGATGTAGTGGAAGAAAGAGCCAGCTTACAGGATGGAAAATATGTTGACATCCAAAGACGCCTCAAAGACTTTACCAAAGAAATATTGATTGAAAGGAAACCCATGTGGCATCGCAGTTGTTATTCTGATGCCACAAATCAAATATCCATACAGCGAGCGAGAGACCGCTTGCAGCATGCCATGTCTACAGGAACCTATGCTGTGAAAAAACGTGAGCATAAAAGAACAAGCTCTGAAATGGAGCAATCAGCAACCCCAGGCACCTCAGCACCTTTCACTAGATCTGCAACAGAACCGTTGACAAGGGATCACTGCTTCTTATGTCAAGAAGCTGATGACCAGCGTCTCTTTACCGTACGAACTGAAAACGCGGGGAAGGCACTTAGACGAGCTGTGGATATTTCCCAAGATCCAGTATTGATGACAAGACTAAGCAATGCACTCTCACCAAGTGATGCCCATGCGATAGATGTAAGATACCACAAACAATGCTAGACACGATATGTGTTCCATGTCCTGAGGGATGATGCCAGCAATCTGGCCAAGTCTACAAAGACAGACCTACCAATGCAAGTACCATGCTTGATTGAGCTGATCAATCTCATTGAATATCAAACCCAAAATAAGGCTCATCTACCCATGGATGCCATCGAAAAAAATCCACATATCTATGCTTGATGGTAGTGATGAGGCGCAGAAGCACACTCCGACACTGACACGACAGTGGCTAAAGGACAAAATTCATGCAGAGTTACCAAGTGTGAAGTCAGTGAGGCAGAAAGACAGAAGAAAACCATCTGTTCTTTACTGTCCTGAAGCCTGCGAAGAAGATATAGTCTACACTGCCTTGATGCAAGATGCCACAAGTGAAATGGACAAGACAATGATGATATGCAAGACAGCTAAGCTAATACGCAACAGCATTGCCAATTTCGCTGAGGAGAAGGAAACACACACAATTACAGTATCCAGCACAAGAGAGGATGTCCCGACCGAGCTGTACAGCCTTATACGGTGGATTTTAGTGGGATCTGAGGAGGAGCTGCAAACGGAGATGAGGAGCAGGCCAGTTGACAGGTCAGCATTGACCATAAGTCAGAATATCATGTATGCTTTCAAGACCAGGAGACAAGTGCACCACGTGCCCAAGAAAGACACTGACACATTTCGGACACCACACACACACGAGAAAACCCACAGGTTGTAGGGTTGGCACTCACTGTATATCATGACACCAGGAACAAGGCGCTGATGGACCTCCTCCATGTACAGAACTACTGCGTATCACACAGCCGTGCCTTGCTCCTAGAAACAGCAATTACCAATGCTGTTGTGGAAAACACAAAACAATTTGATGGATTGTATGTACCACCTTTCCTCAAGAAAGGTACATTTGTCTTCTTCGCTGTTGATAATACAGATTTTTCAGATGACACTGTAGATGGCAAAGGCACCACACATGGCACAATCACCGCAGTGTATCAGAAGGCAGATGCGCCTGGAGAATCAATCGCACCCAATTTGGAAGTTAGTGAGGCAAAAAACCTGTCGGTTGTCCCTTATCATGTACCCATCGAGCCTTGTAGTAAACCAAAACCTGGGCCAGTCAAGAGAGCAAAGGAATTCAAGGCGTGTTCCACAGGTGTATCCTATGAACTAACCAATCTTGGTTGGATGATTGCATCTGCTTTGTCTAGATCAACCGACAGTGAATCACAAAGCAGTATCCCAGGCTGGGCAGGCTACAAATCACTTGTGTCATCTAGTCAGTCACTGACTCAAGTCGGTGCCTTGCCTCTACTTCCAGAGGTCGCACATGAGTGGTCTACCATGCTGACTGTGATGTTGCAAGCGTCTCAGTTGAAGAGCTTGGCAGTTGGTGAAAACCACCCAACTGTCATAACCTTTGACATGGCCCTGTACGAGAAGGCAGTACAGTTGCTAGATGCAAGACCTAACTTGAAAAGAGAAGTTGTTCCGAGACTTGGGGAGCTGCATGCTGTGATGGCTGCACTGAGGGCACTCGGAGCCTGAATAGAAAATTCTGGCATAGATGATGCATGGATTGAGGCAGATGTATATGGGCCTGCTACAACGAGACAGATCCTCAAGTGCGGCCACTACAAGAGAGCACTCCGTGCACACATCCACACTTACATGGCTCTGTATGAACTTGCTCTAGAGCAGTTCTTCACAGAGATGCCACAACTAAAAGAAATTTGCTCGAAACCAGCAAATGAATTGCAGGAAACCTGCACAAACACAGCTTCTGGGACAAGTGATGGAGCAGAATGCATCAGAATTGCTAACACTCACCTGCTTCAAGTCTTGACCAACGAAGATGTCATTCAACAGCTGAAGAAGTGGGAAGCTCAGAAATCATCTAACGCTATGTTCAAGTCATTGATGAATTACCTCCACCGGGTGAAACCATCTTGTTCTTTGTTGAAGCATCCAGAAATGCTGATCTCGTTCTCCATCTGGAGGCTGGAGAAGCACTCAGCAAGTTGTTTTTCGCAATGGATCGAATAAAATACAAACGCCTCTGGCCAAGGTACATCGCCGACATGCACGAAATGAAGACAAGCCATCCAGCAACATGGCGAGAACTTCAAGATGGAAACATATCTGTCACCAAGAGTGAGATTCCGTTCGTCTCAATAGGTGAAGACCATGCCTGCGAACATCTCAACAAGATGATGAAGGTTCATTCTGGCCTAATTGGCATTTCCAATAATGCGAATGCTAGGCAGCGGTTCTTCCTGGCTTCTCCAGAGATGTCGTGCTCTCAACAGAGTTTAAAGGACAGTTCGGGCTTCAAGTAAACAAGCCAGAGGAACACCATGATGTACGACCCAGTGCTGTCAGGAAAGAACATGAAGCTGTTGACAAAATCAAGGCTGCAATACTGAGCCACGGGAATCCCTTTGCTGTTGAAGGTGATCAGCTATACAATTTCATCACACATGCATATGTACGACAAGAGTATGTTCCACAAATCTTGAACATTGATGACATCGGACAGAAGCTTTATGAAGATTATGTCACTGAACGTATCAATGGAGATGTTAGTCTATGGGCACCAGTCAAAAAGCAGAACAACAAGATGTACATGTCTGGTAGCAAGAAACAAACTTTCAAGTTCCGTGACCAGACAGTTGACCTAAAAGAGACCAAAGATCTCTATGGTCGGCTGATGGTTCTCACCAGATCGAGCAGGGACATCGATCAGAAGAATGCAGTTGGCAACTATGAGTTCACATTGACTCCGAGAGCACTATTTGCACCAGACGGCTCAATGCTGCCATGCACTGACAAGTCCAAGCTGATACACAGCCTTGAGAAGCTGGCAAAAACAGATGAAACCCAGGAACAGACACAAGCTCTAGCTCTAGGATGATGACAGAGGTCCTGTATCATCATCTCCATCTCCATGTCAATTACAAGCTGAGATATTCGGAAATTCTTATTTTATGGCGGCCATTTTGAAAATCAAAAATGGCAGCTATGCAGGCATCTGCGCAAATGTAAACATTGATTTTCAGATTCCTGATGCCATAAGCTTTCAAAAAATGCACTGGTTTGCTAATCTCCATAATTTTGAACGAAAGTGTTTTTATTGACATAGTGAACCGGACTAAAAGAGTAGAATCGGAATTTATTGAGAATGAATCCTTTTAATAATACACTTTCTCTTCTTTCTTTGCCTGTTTTCGGCCTTTCTTTCTTTTTTAAAGGTTCAGTTTCAGGCATCAAATGAGGTCAGATGTAATCTTAAATTTCACATTTTTTATATAAATTTGTGTTTTTAGATCAATAATTTCCAATGACAGCAATTTTAGTGTGATATTTTATTTACATTTGTTTTTATATTATTTAGTCATATTTAATGACTAGTTTCTTTGCCTCTAAAGAAAATTTGAAAATAATATATTTATAGGTATACTGCTTTACTTTAAAAGGGGAACAATAACGAAGACATTAGATGGTTTTCCAAACGTTTCTTTCTACTTATATACACTGACACCAATAATATATATATATATAATAAAAATTAACAAAAAATATTTTATTTGGAGGTTAGGGTTGGATATGCGCCGACTGATGATAAGTATGAGGATGAAAAAGAGATCTTCTGAAGAGAGTTTGACAATGATTGGAAATGTTGCTCAATATTACAAAATGTTTGTGAAACGAGTCATGAATGGGAAACTTGGTATGTGTCTGGAGGATGAGGTGCTGGGGAAACATGGTGAACCAGGAGTGTAGCTGTGTGTAGCGAATACTTTTTGAATTTAAGGGAGTACATAAATATACCTGGTATAGAACAAATGATATACATAGTGAGAGAAGTATGATAGGTTATGAGCTCGTGAAATGAAATATGCTGAAAGAGGTATGTGACACGTGTACTGCGAAGGATGAGTGGGGGTGTTCTCTCTGATCAACCACATGATAATCTTGTGTAAAGTAAGTTGGGTGGAGAGTGGAAGAGAATGAATGGAAGTAAAGTGGGTCACGAAAGAATTAAAGTGGAAAAATTAATAGTGAGAGAGGTAGCTGAGGAGTAAAGTAATAAAGTACATGATGAATTGAGTATAAAAGATGCAGATCAAATGTGGAAATGTATGTGTGAGATGTGGAAGGTGGGTGTACCACTGTACAAAGTGAAAAGTGTGATTGTAAGAACTACAGAGGTATAAGTATGTTGAGTGTGGTGGGAAAATTGCATAGTAGGATAGTGATAGAACGACTTCGTGGCATTGCAGAATGCTTGGTGAGCGATGAGCAAAGAGAGTTCCGAGGTGGAAGAGGCTGTGTAGAATAAGCGTTGGCAGTGAAACAAGTGACTGAGAAAACGTGTGAAAGATATTGCAAGGTATACATGGCTGTTATAGCTCTTGAGAAAGCGTATGATGGAGTAAATAGAGAAGCACTGTGGTAGGTCTTAGGTATATATGGGGTTGGTGGTAGACTCGGATGCGGTGAAGAGGTTTTATGGTGGAAGTAGTGAACGTGTGAGAGTAAATAAAGAACTGAGTGAATGGTTTGATATAAGTGTTGGTGCGTGTCAAGGATGTGTGATGTCTCCGTGGCTGTTCAATCTGTTTTAGGTTGGAGTGATGAAAGAGGTGACAGTGCAACTGCTAGAATAAAGAATGAATATGGTGTATGATGGGAATAGGTGGTGTCTGTCGTATCTGTCGTATGCGGATGATGCTGTGCTTAGAGTGAGTGTGATATGAAAAAGGCTGTTAAGAGTTTGTGGTGGTATGTGAGAAAAGATTGTTAAAAGTGATTATGGGTAAAAGCAAGTTACTGCTTGTGAAGAGTGAGGGAAATTCAGACTGTCATATGAAGGCACTATCTTCTATACTTTGATCAGGGTTAGTATGCTTTCGTTGTCAAGGGTAAGGACGATTTACATTTCTCAATTTGTTTCGTATAAAAGTAATATAAAAAGGTTGAAGAAGTAAGTTAATGAGATGGTTAATTCAGAGAGGAAAAGGAGATTCCTTAAGTCTCTACATCTGGAATCTTTCTTTCTTACGACTAAAGATCTTTAAAGTTGATTACTACATTCTGAGTATGTCTTCTAAGGTCTAAAGTCCTTTAAAATCTCTTAAAGTTTAAATTCTTGTAAAATACCTGACTCATTTATAAACTAACGAGGTAAAGGGGTTTAGATATATATATATGATATATACAGTAGGGTGGAGCGAAAAATACTTTTTTTCTAGTATGAAGTTCTAATAGTGATTAAAAGTTGCATTTTGTGGACAATATATACCTCCCAAAATATGAGTTCATTTGTTTAATATTTTCAGCTGCCACCAGGGGGCTAAAGTTAACACAATTTTGGGTAAAAAGGAAAAAAATGCTTCTATTTTAGGTTTATCAAACTATTATAAAATTTTATCTTAGAATTATCTAATAGTTTGATTAAGATTCTTAAATGATAAGAATTCGTTTTGTAAAAATGCCTTTTCATATGCTTAATATCTTCAGCTGCCACAAGAGGGCTGAAGTTAACTTAAAAATGACAATTAAGTATGATTCTGTATTTACTTGAAAAAGGGAACAGTAATAAATTAGGATGTCTCTCCTCCTTTATACTGGCTTGAGACAGTTAAGAAACGTTATTTCGTGCCTTAGCGGAGTTACCACCCTTTCCCCAACCAACCTCCCTTAGAAAGGGTTCTTGCTGAAGACTATTTAGTAATTTGCTTTTGTGTCAAATTTTGGCTGTTTTTTCCTTGATTCTAATGTAGCACGAATCCAACCGTCTCTGTTTGTAGGTCCGCAGACTGATCCAGCAGCGTCTGTAACGAGCTTGACGCATCTCTCTACGGCTTGTGTATGACATGGAAACTGAAATAATTCTGAATGAAGAGTAGTACCATGTTTGATGCATGATTCAATTCATCAAGAGAAACTCCTTTGGTTATCGGTGGTTCTGCTATCTGAAAATCTTGCCACATAATGAGATCTGTATAGTCTTTGGCATAAAAATTTATTTCTGGCACCTTAAAATACCTGATAACATCTGTTTCTTGAATGCATGCCCTTGCTTTTATGATACGCCTAAATCCCAACTGACGCACATGCTCCCTTTCATCAGCTATCATTGCAATGAGAATGTTTTCTTGATTTGCGTAATATGCATTTCGCTGAATGACTGAGTCATGTACTCTCCTAAGCTCTTCACGGAGATACCGGCTTCTTGCAATCATATGCCACATATGTTTAGCACCATATTGGCATAATGGTTTACGCTTTATCTGAAACCACATTGGTGCGTATACCCTAACAATGAAAGTAGCTAATTCTTGTAAATTGCCTGAAGGATTCTCTGTGCTTGCATATAACCGCAGAGTCCTGTTTGCTGTGGTGAGCCACCTTGAATGTGATATATTGCCTGGACTCTTATGACTAAGACTGAGAATGTTCCACTTGATATAGCCTTGTGAATTTCAAGAAGGTATTTCTGGTCAGTACTTATGTCATCTACATCAACTTCACACATGTCCTCTTGAATTTCAATGGGTTTGAAGTTAACTATGGGAAGCTTTTCACAGTCTGAAAGTGCTCGGCCAATTTCTCTGAAAATGCTCTTGGTCCAGTAGTGGTACCATCCAAGTGATGAAACAGATGGCGCAATGGAAGTTCATTAAGGTGTAAAAGGCATATCAGCCACTGCAATGGCTTATTAAAGGCTTCTTCCAGTAATCTTATTGTGCCTCCAATACTACCAGTGTTAACCACTGTCGAATCACAGCCAACTGCAACGATGTTCCCTATATCAACATTCCTTTCTTTCAAGCAATTCACTAGCGCTGTGCAAATGTATTTAGCTTTGCCACTGGAAGGTGTCACATGTGCAAAGTACAGAGAGTGTGGTTCAGATATTATGCTGATATGCTCTTCGCGTTTGGTTCTTTGGTGGTTAGAGCCATCACTCTCCTGGACTTGAATCATTGTTTTATCCTTTCTGCCATCAAAGTATAATCCCCGCATGGTTTTTGGCTCTCCTATCTGTTGTAGTTCCTTTCTCTGTTTTTGTCTTTCACGTCTTAGCTTACTTCTGTCTATAATATTCCCTTTGTCTTCGGGAGTAACAATTTTAAGATCTGCCAATACTGCAGAAGCAATAGCAGCCCCAGCTCTGTCCGACATTTTAAATCTATCACAAGTAATTGCTAATGAAGGCAGTGGCTCACGCATCTGTTGTTCTGATATTACATATGAGTCGAGGTTGTATCTTCCTCATTATCTTCAGATATCTCTTCTAGTTGTTGAAGTTCACTTGTCTCTGTTTCGATTTGTAAGTTGGACGTATTGGTTATAGCAGCACTAGTTGTTTGTGAGGATTCCAGACGTGCTTTTTCCATTTCCTTTCGATGTTCTCTTGCTTGTAATCGTCTTGTGTGTGCTATGTCAATGCTTCCTATCACCATTATTCTGCGTGTTCGTTGGTCATTTAAAAAATCCTGCTCTTTTGGAGGGACTTTCTTACTCTTTTCACATGAGCATCTCCTAAACTCCTTACATTTGCAGGTGCAGATGTCAAACAAAGTGCATTTTGAAGAGTTTTCAAATTCTTCAAGCTGATTTTTGTACTTAGGCTGATCCTTGCGTGACTTGTATGGCTTTAATAAGGACCTGTATTTATCATGGTACACTCGCATCATCTGTAAAACGCGTGTATGTGAAACTATTGGCAAAGAGGCCTTCTTCCAAATATTTTCTACCTTTTTGGAAACTGCCTCTGCTATTTCAGAAAATGAAGGCTCCTTGTTATTCATCTGCTCCTTCACTAAATGTTTTGTGAACAGGTAATCTTTCATAATGCAGTTATAAGTTGGTAGTTGCATATCACTCATCTCACAAGGTACTTCATATGGCACACTTCATATGTTCTCTAGTGAAATGTTTATATTTAGTATTTGATGCCATAATATTTTTAAGAAAAATTCACAATCACAAAATATCCTGTAACATCAAAACATTATATAATTAATATATATAATATATTTTATAAGTATATAATATATTATATAAATATATAATATATTATATAAATAAACTAAAATATAATACATTATAACAAGCATTTTATAATAAAATCAATATTATCTCTATATAAATCACTTTAAAATAAAGTTTTATAATATTCCGATCATATTAAAAAACTCTCCGATCAACTGAGCGACTAGGCCTACTACCTAAGAAGACAAGTGTTAACACACTGTTCTAATGACTCACAGAAAGAAATTCCTTCACACCCCCCCCCCCACAAACCCTCCCCCACAACATTCAGTGTAGTCTCAACATGACTCAGTTACTCTAAATTGTGTTAAATTCAGCTCTCTTGTGGCAGCTGAAGATATTAAGCATATGAAAAGGCATTTTCAAAACGAATTCTATCATTTAAGAATCTTAATCAAACTATTAGATAATTCTAAGATAAAATTTTATAATAGTTTGACAAACCTAAAATAGAAGCATTTTTTTCCTTTTTACACAAAATTGTATTAATTTAGCCCCCTGGTGGCAGCTGAAAATTTTAAACAAATGAACTCATATTTTGGCAGGCATATTTTGTCCACTAAATGCAACTTTTAATCACTATTAGAACTTCATACTAGAAACAAAGTATTTTTCGCTCCACCCTAATATACAGGGCCGGCGAGAGCTGCCACGGGCCCCGGCCGGGAAGGATTGGTATATGGGCTCCCCTGTTTACTCAGTAGTTTATTATGAATGTTTTTTGTGTACATAACAAGCAAACTGATTATATGTCCAAGTCACTATTCAAAATATACAGTATGAATAAACAACACGGAAGAAAATGACCATTTTATTTTGCGAATCAATTATATTAATTCTATCATCATACAATTTATAAATGCAGTACCAGTCCATGCAGGCAAGACAATTGTTGACTGCAAGATTTTCATAAATAGAAGTGAACTTTCTTTGCCTTCTCTCCAGCAAGGTGGTAAATGATTCTGATGAAATTTAAAGTACGGGCTAAGTGGCTTTCAATTACAATGGTTTCCAGATCTGTCAGTCGGTCGGTCTTGGGCATTGGTGGATCGCAGATAATATTTTATATGTTTCAGTTTGACTATGATAATCTCTATAACATGTATGTTCATTAATTACATTTCCTCTCTGTTATTTAATCAATTGCTTTATTAATATTTTTAGATTTTATTCCCCCTCTTTCCGGGCCCTCCTAGAGGTCCGGGCCCCGCGGATTTAACCCGGCTTCCCCGCCCTCTCGGCGGCCCTGTACATATATATATATATATACGCTAACCAATGCCACTAGCATGCGATTATCTAAGGTAGAAATTTATGTTTTTTCTTAAGGTCTTCTATCGAAATACTATTTTTTACTGGTAAAGTACTGGTACAATACAAAAATGAGTTTATATACTGTTTCACTTAAGTTTGACGTGTTCAGTGCCTGTTTTCCTATATTCAAAACACCAATGATATTTTATTCCTGTTTAACATTCAGATATATCCCGACATTAAGCTAATAATCGTGTACTGTTGAGTCAGAAGAAATAATCAAATATGAAATAGTGTCTTGGAATGTACAGTATTTGACAATAGTTAAAAAAGAGTAGACAGGTAGAGTTAGTTAACCTTACTCATGTACAGATATCTCGGATGCAGACGTACTAATGTTGATACAGAAATACAAATCTTATAATATTCAACTCTATACTAGGAAGACTGTGTCAAATGTCCGTTCACCTCTCTCAACACGTAAGTGTAAAGGTTCCTTTTGCTGAAAATACTTCGTTCGAGTCCTTTTCACCTCATGCATTCAAATATAATTTTATGAAGATATAATACACTCAAACGAAAGGTCTTAGCTAACTAAATGATAAAGTCTGATTCACTATCTCGTCAACAATCGTCAGCAGTCGTCAGCAGTCCAATTATTTAAACGTAATATACTCACTCTTTGCGTTCAGAAGAAGTGACGATGAAGAGAGCTTTGGCGCAAGCGGAATCCAGATGAAATTGGCCTTTTGCTATGTTGCTCTTAAATCTCTGTTTGTGCACCTTCAAAGAGACTTACTTTAGTAGGCTTTTGGTTAAAATTCTTTCCTTTATAATTAATATATAGTTCAAATCATGAATTTTAAAAAGTTAATTTTTAAGTTATGACCATAAATTTATTGGTTGTGTAAAATGTAAATTTAATTAATGCCATGAAAAGTAACTTCTTAATTTCTTACGATGTAATATTTAAAATTTTATGTCCTTTATCTTAAGTTCTAAAGATGTAATACTTAAAATTCTATGTCCTTTATCTTAAGTTCTAAAGATGTAATACTTAAAATTCTATGTCCTTTATCTTAAGTCCTAAAGATGTAATACTTAAAATTCTATGTCCTTTATCTTAAGTACTAAAGATGTAATACTTAAAATTCTATGTCCTTTATCTTAAGTTCTAAAGATGTAATACTTAAAATTCTATGTCCTTTATCTTAAGTTCTAAAGATGCAATACTTAAAATTCTGTCCTTTATACTGAAAACTGTACTTACAGTACAGTGTCCACAAAGTCCCTTCGCAGTGAAATTACAGCATATCTGTATGTTGCCCTTGTTTTTTATGCAAAGGAACTTTGCGGCCACCTTGTATATCTTCTCTCTATTGTCTTTTGAATAAAAAAGAATTTGAATATGATTTATAAAATCAGTTATTTATACGCACAGAAAATGGGAGGAAGTCCGATACGTCTGCTAATAAAAATTATTTACACATTAATTCTTCCAGTCATGGGATGAATTTCACTATTAAACACGTGAAATGAATGAATGATGTAAACCCACACGGAAAAGGAAAAATGATTCCAAGGCCTTTCGTGTATTCAGAAGTACACCTCGTCAGGGAATTCCCTGACGAGGTGTACTTCTGAATACACGAAAGGCCTTGGAATCATTTTTCCTTTTCCTTGTGGGTTTACATTATATATATATATATATATATATATATATATATATGTTAAAAAACACAATAAACGTGTAAAAAACCAATAAAATAGTTAAAATTCCCAAAATTTAAAAGATAAAAAATAGACACTACACGCGAAGCCTTTCGAGAAAGACCATAGTCCATAATATGATATAAAGTCTTGGGGATTATTCTTGTGAAAATACCTTCGCTTATAACTACCAGTAAATAGCCAAATAGGTGTATACGTTTTAAAATGAGGGTGAATCAGGCAATTTTTATTACGTAATTTCGAAGTATAAAATTTGGTTTTGTAAAATTATATATTTAATTTATTATTTATTAATTAATTGATAGTCTTAAAAATTGCATTATTATAATCATGCATTTCGGCCGGTGGCTGTATCTTTGCAGCCAATCAAAGATGCTGAAGGTTGATGGCGTAATGTTCTAAATTGTTAAATATTTCCCTTAAAATGAGGATATGATTCGGGACTAGGTTGAAATCCTTCGATAAACTACAAGTTTTATCTAGTTCGATGGCATTTTAATGATTTTTTTAAACTTATTTTAATGCCTTCAATTTCGGTGATTTTGTTTTAAACAGGATTTTCGATTACTGCCACGCTCTTGTTTATCATATCGTTCATAGATGTTCATAGATTAACCCCTGTTAAACATGAACTTATTAAAAGTCTGATGTCCTCTTTAGGGAGAGTCCCTGTCTTAAATTTTCTGATCTTGACCTTGTGACTAATCCTCTTCTCACATTCTGTTGTTCTATGAGGAGACCGTCTGGGATATGATTTTTCTTTACGAATTACTGTAACTGTTTAAAAGATTCGATTTCCAATTTTTGGTCCCTTGAAAAATTTAGTTCCCGTTCAAAACTGGCCGCTGAGGATACATCCTGTTTGAAAGGGTTCTATTTTAAGTAAACCTTTTAACAACTTAAAACAGGATTTAAATATTCCAAAAATATTACGAGTTTCCTTGCTTGACCTTAAACGCAATACCGTTACTGCGTTACTGATACAGTTACTGTTATAAAATTAAATAAAGGCGCAACAATACTGTCCTTTTGGATAAGGACACTTACTCGTATATTAAAAAAAGCTATAATGCTGTTATCTGACGCTATTACATATGATAAATTAAACTGTAACTCCCTTCAAATTTCTCACCGGAACTTTAACAAGAACCTTAAACTTTTATTAAAGGCTTTCCCACATCTTGTTAAACAATTTACTGCCTATTCTCCTAAGCTGCCTTATTTTTATGCCCTGCTCAAGGTTCCTAAACCTAGCATTTCCTTAAGATCCATCATTTCCAATATCGGGAGTGTTAATTAGTGTTTGGCCAAGTGGTTCTCTAAGGGCCTTTCTCTCGTAATAGATAGAATTTCTAATGCCTATGTTAAAAATTTATCGGATTTTATACGTGACATAAGTAATATTAGTTTAATGAACAAGAAGATGATCAGCTCGGAAGCCGATTTCCTTTTTTACACTAAGGTTCCTATTGAAACAATCTTGTTTTATTTGGAGGAGTTCCTCCTGGAAAATGAGATCCAGTTAGTTTTACGTATTCCCCTTTTTTAAAACTAACTCGTTTGTGTTTATAATATTCTTATTTTACGATTAACAATTTATTTTTTAGACCGAAAGATGGCTTTAGCATGGGCTCCCTTCTTTCTGCTACTCTAAATTCTTTGAACGAAAATTTCTTCCTGAGATTCTTATCCTGCTCTCCCCTGGTATCATTATGTGGACGAGGTTTTTGTTCTGCTTCTATCTGATTCTGATCCCAGTTATATACTCGAATAATGTCTTGCCCTCCATGAAATTTACCGTCGAAAATGTCCTTCTTGGACTTTCAAATTATTAGATCTGTCAATAATAAACCTGTTTTCACTATGTTTAGAAAAGCTACTTATCCCAATGTATACGTCCATTGGTTCTCTTCACATAATCTATCTACAAAAAAGATATTCTTGTGGACATGTTCCTGAGTGCCCTCAGGATCTGCAGCCCTTCCTATTTGGAATCTGAATTTTGCTAATTAAAGATTCTTTTAAAAACCTGGATTATCTCTCAACTTTTATTGAAAAATCTCTTAGAATTGCTAAGAGGAAATTCGAAAACAGTGTTACTAGCGTTAAGAGCTTTAGGGATGCTCTGGTGAACCGGTGCAACGCGCAGTCACTTCGGGATGTTATTCCACCCCCAAATTTAACCTGCGAAAAATCAACTATCAAAGTGTTCCTCCAATTCTGGAGTTTATTGAATCCCATGCAGGGATCGTCCGAAGAGTTACTCGGTGAAACCACTGACTATAAAAGATGTTTCCATCAACATAGTACAGTCTGAACACGGCAGATGATAACTCGGCTTTGCACAAACATCGTTTAGACCAAGACTACAATATAGACATCAACAATACTCAGTTACTTTTAAATATCAGGAATAATGATAAAAGAGAAAACAGAATCCGTCATTATAAAAATCAGATAATTTCAAAATTAAAAATAGAACTTTTCATCTTGATCTTAAGACCAATTTTTGTCTTTCAAAATTTTTGTAAGTAATTAGTAATTAGTAATTAGTAGAGCATTTTTGAATTCTAGATTTTTCTCTGTGAATTTTGTGAATCTTCATGGAAGACAGATGACTGAACAAGTCATTTGTAAGCAATGGGTCGTCGTGGTTAAGAGCCGCAGATCTTAAAAGATCTGTTATTGCTGCACACGAGTCTGGAAAGAGTTACAGGAAGATAGGAGAACTTCGAAGTCCATTTACGACGGTTGCTGCAGTTATTAAAAAATATAAAAATTTTGGAACAATAAAAACTGTACCAAGGTGTAAACGACCTTGCAAGATTTCAGAACGTACAGCTTGACGGACTGAAAAAATGGCTGCTGGGAATCCACGAGTGACTGCAGGTGATATTTGCCAAACACTAAGAATGTCTAAGATCGATGTCCATCCCTCTACCGTACGTCGTACATCGAGAAAGAATGATTTCCATGGAAGAGTAATACAAAGACAATCTCTGTTACGAAAAGCGCACAAAGATCATTTAAAGTACGCGAAGGATAATCAAAATGATGGATTTGCATTCTGGAAGAAATTTCTCTGGACAGACGAGACCAAAATTGAATTATTCGGGAACAACGAGCAAAGGTATCTTTTTGCGAAAATCAAGTACTTCACTCGAGGTAAAAAAAAACATCCTTCCTACGGTTAAACATGATGGGGGGTAGTTTGCTTCTTTGGGGATGCTTTAGTCCTTCTGGTCCAAGAAAGTTTTGTAATGAATGGAATCTTGAATCCGAAAAAATATTAGGGAATTTTAGAAAATGTATTGCCTTCAGTTTGGGAGTTGCGAATAGGTCGCAATCGGGTACTGCAACAAGCTAATGATCCAAAACATAAAAGTACAGTAAGAGCACCTTGAAATGGATTCAACAAAAGAATTTCAAGCTTCTCGAGTGGCCCAATCAAAGCCCAGATTCCAATTTAATTCAGAATTTAGGGTTTGATTTGAAAAAGGTTGTGCTCAAGAGAAACCCTTCGAATCTGAATGAATTGCAACAATTTTTTTTAGAAGAATGAGTTAAAATTTCAACTGAAAGACGTCGAAACCTCGTAGAAAAATACCCAAAACGAATCATTGAAGTCATTCGAGCAAAAGGTAGACACACAAAATATTAAATAATTTTGTAAATGAATGTACGAAAACTTTTACATTTTAACTTTTTTTTTTTTTTTTCCTCAAATTCTTTTGATGTTTTACATTATTTGTTGGAGTTAAACTAAATTTTTTATTCGTGAAATTTTTCCAAACGAACCGTAAACTTTACATAACTGTCCTATGAATGGTGTAAAAGATAAAGACGAATATAACTGAAATATTTCTCTGGAGGAATACTTATGAGCGCCGCTGTACACACACACACACACACACATATATATATATATATATATATATATATATATATATATATATATCTCAGAAGCAGGAAGACCAGACTCTCATCTTCAGTGAAAGTATAAATTGTAGTTCTTGTTGCGCTACAGAAGACAACTTTAAGATCTTGTGCAAACAACAATATAAGTCTGAATTGAGAATTATGGAATCGTTATACATTTTCAAAAATTATTCTAAACTTTACGATTAGGAATCTTTGATCTCACAAAATAGCGTCAGTTGCTTTCACTGAAGATGAGAAGTGGACTTCCCGAAATGTCCGGATATAAAAGATGTTAGTTCGGTTGTTGGTCTATATGTTCCTGCTAAAGTGTTGGTACCTTAGGAATAAGTGTCTTTCTCGATATATATATATATATATATATATATATATATATATATATATATATATATATATTAGTGATGTAGCGGATGTCATTTTTTCCACATCCGCGGATGCGGATGAGGATGTTTGATTTCAACATCCGCGGATGCGGATGCGGATGCGGATGTCTACATTTTCGTTATTTTTTAGGATATATTCGAGATTTGTTGTGTTTAACGTATATAATAAGTTATTATATAGAGAGAGCTGTAGCTATAATGTAGTATAATTGATTAATTGTACAATAATTGCTGTACTTTTCTTTGAACATATAAAATAATATCAAGCATCTAACTAATATAGAAATCAATTAGTGAATTCGTCTGCAAATAAATTCGTTATATTTTGTTGAGTTTCAGCCACAATTAGAAACCATAATTGTGTTACCAGGATGCGGGACATGAACCCAACTCAAATGCATCCCACCAACCTCTTTCCCCAACCTTCACCCTTATAGAAAGAGATCTTTAATTAGCTTGATAACTATTTATATTAAGTTTAAAGTTTTATTAGGCATATTTATAAATGAGTAATTAAAATAAAGTAAACTAAGATGTTCATCGTTTAATGTTCAAACTTAATTATAGGAAGGTTATGCTTAAGGAACATTAATTTTTCTGCCTTTTCTGCTGCCAGTCTGTTTCTCTTTTCATCATATATTAATCCAGCACTGCTAAATAATCTCTCGCTTGGTACGTTTGTTGGAGGACAGGCTAAATGTTTCCTTGCAAGTTTACTCAAGTATGGATAGATATTCTGCGTATTTTTCCACCAACTAATAGGATTGTCACATGCAGCCAGGCGTTTTTCTTGGTGATAGCTCTCGATCATTTTTACTACATCTTTTGACATCGCGTAGGTCTCGTCATTGCTGCTTGACTCAAGAAACTGAGAGACAGATTCTGTGATAGATTTGCTTGTTGAAGGTGTTGGTTCTGTCACTGAAACTTTTATTCTTTTGGTGGGTGGCGAAGCGACAGATTCAAGAGATTGAAGCTCTTCAACTGCTTTGCCAAGTGATGATTTAACTCGTTCTAATGTACTAGGTGAAAATAACTTAGCTTTGTAACGTGGATCTAAGTAGGTTGCAAGAGAGTAACGTCATACAAGAACAGCCTCTCGTCTTGTCGCTTGCATCACTTTTGCGCACAATGAACTAGTTCTATTAATATAGTAGAATTTGATAATTTCCGCTTATTAATGACACTTTATCTCAACGGTCCACATCCGCACGACATCCGCAGTCCAAAGTGCGGATGCGGGTGCGGATGCGGATGCGATAAAATGTGCGGATGTTCCGCGGATGCGGATGCGGATGCGGATGTGACCTACATCACTAATATATATATATATATATATATATATATATATATATATATATATATGTAGCGGATCGACAAGAAATAGACCAACAAATCGACAGACATACTTTCTTTCCACGCTACCATAAAACAGGTTGGAACACACGTGGGCAAGAGTAAAACAATGGAGCGTCTATTTTTCCCCAATGGGAGCGAACAAAAACCGTTAACGACTAAAAGACGCGTGGACAAACCGTCATTAGAATGAAGTCTACGTCACAGGCCTACGGTATAAAAGGAGTTTCCACTTTATACTCACCCTCACATTAACCTATTTAACAGAAACATCCCAGTCATTCTCATGGGCGACTTAAATGCCCGCTGTGCAGCCGCCGGATATGCGACCTTTAACAGAATTGGCAATAATTTGAAAACGCTTTTAGAAAGGAATATCGTCAAGAGAGTCGGACCCGAATTCCCAACTTTCATTACATATAGATCCGCCACCCGGCCGGATATAGTATTAATGAACAACAACCAGCCATTTAACTATCACATTAAACAAGGTCCACTTACGCCGAGTGATCACCTTCCCGTCATAATGCTCCTTTCTGCAAATCCAATACAAATCCCAGTCGCACTAAGGAAAACATATAAGAGGGCTAACTGGGAGCAATATAAGCAGATGCTGGGCGCATATCAAGGTAGCGACCTAACCGACGCTACACTCGAAGAGATAGATGCAGAATTACAAAATATTACGAGAACTATAGAAGAAGCGGATACAGCCTGTGTCCCAAAAAATAGTCATAAAACGCTGCCTCACCCTCCTCAAAATAGGCAGGTCGCCATTAAACAGCAGCAATTTAAGACAATCTATCAGCAAATAAGAACTAATGGCCCCAACAGATACTTATATAACCGTATGAAAAGGCTGCAGGCAGAAATCTATTGTGAATTAAGTGAAATGCAAAAGGCCCTCTGGAACGCAATAATCAGTAGGCTCGATGTGGAACGGGACCCCAAGGCTTTCTGGGATATGGTTAACAGACTCAAAGGACAGGAAGCGAAGACAGTAAGCTTCATCAAAAACAACAACAATGAGCATATTTTGACCCACGAGAAAAGGAAGCTCTCTTTAGACAGCACTGGGAAGGCATTTTTTCAATAACAGAAGAAGAGAATATGGAATATGACGAAGTCCACGAAAACGACATCCTGGAAGAACTTGCTCCCAAAGTCGATAGACTGTCCCCCCACCATTACGTAAATGACACCCGATTTACCATGGATGGATACGGCAGTCGAATCACGCTCGAAGAACTGAAATATAACATAGACAAATTCAAACAGAAAGCCCAGGGCTAAGCGGACTTACGAAGGCAACCTCAAGAATGCCTCCAGATGGGTTCCTCAATGTACTATTAAAGGCTCTCACGCTGCTTTAAATGTGGGATACTACCCAGACGCCTTCAAAATAGCGAAAATGATATTTATTCCCAAGCCGGGGAAGAGCCCGACACAAGTAGCTAATTACAGACCAATCTCCCTCTTAGAATTTATGGGAAAATTGTTTGAAAGGATCATCACCAGCAGATTAATGGTATATTTAACGGACAATCAATTGATGAACCATCACCAACACGGATTCCGAAAAAAGAGAAGCACGGAAACGGCTATAACACTGATGTGTGAGAAAATAGCTACGGCTAAAGCAAAAGGCCAATCGATAGATATAGTTCTCCGAGACGTACAGAAAGCATTCGACAAAGTATGGATAACGGGCTGCAATGCAAGATTCTGCGATTGAATATTAACCCATACTCGAACGTATTCTTTGTGACTACCTCATGGACCGAAAAGCCGTTATAAACATCGGAGGGTACCAAGGTCAACAATTTGCCCTAAAGGCAGGTGTCCCGCAAGGCGGCTGTCTGAGCCCTATACTGTATGCACTATACACGTCTGACCTGCCAGAACCGGTAGGAAATGACACAATAAATATAGTGTATGCAGATGATATAACACAGATAGTCCCTTGCGTCTCAAAGTCCCCCCAAATGATCGCACAAAACACAGCGAGAGAGATCAGGAACATAAACGAATTCGAAAAAAGATGGAAGATAAGAACGAATAGGGCTAAATTTACGGTCGTCCCAATAGGGAGAAAAAAAACGGGGGATCTCGAAGTAGACGGAGAACTGTATGAGTACTCCGCAGAAGGCAAAATGTTAGGCCTAAAAATAACGAGAACGAGCTACGTCAAACACTACACTGAGAGAGTTAACAGCGCAAATGCCAGCATGAGCAAATTATACAGATTTAGAGGCCTCAACAAAGCTAACAAAAGAAAGCTCTACCTCGCATTAGTCCGATCAGTACTTTTGTACCCAACCGTCCCACTACATGTGGCAAATAACAATCAGATACGTAAAATGCAAAGGGTACAAAACAAAGGGGCCCTCTACATAACAGATAAATTCAGAACTGATCGGCAGAAACAAAGGCATCTTCACGCGCAAGCAGATTTAGACCCGATTAATGTTGTCCTACATAATCGGGCAGTCAAATATGGGACAAGATAGAAGAGGAAATCCCTCCACAGCTATTAGAAAAAATACAGTTTGATGACGAAATGCAAAGAACTATAAATATACAATTCAAAAGCAGTAAAAAACAAACTCAAATACCACCAAGACCAAAATATGTTTAAAATTGACGTAAAATCACAGTGCCCACCGGCACACTAATCTAGAATAATAAGTACTGAAGACAGAGAGCTCCAGACAACCTGGAATCTTTAAACTACTACTTTATTTCATTTTCGAACTTATTTCTACCACTACTAAAGGTGTATCAAAACCACACCTTTTCTCCTACTTTCCAAACTTTTCAGATCGTTGAGCGTTGACTCACCCTCACTCACTCACTTCACACTCGGACGCACGTCATCACGTGAGCAGCGCGTCCACCAACCGCTTTCCGGCCCCCTGGCCGAGGGGCCGTGGCCGCTACTTTCTTCAGGGCCTACAATTTGTCTTCACGTAAGATCTAAAGACCACCTGCAGAAGCAATCCAACGAGGCCCAACCGGAATCACTTCGGGCCTGCGGTTTGCCGGGTCGGCCTTCAAGTTTCTCTACATTCCTCGAGATATATTCAGCACCACAGGCTGATCATAAGGCCAGCCTGCACCTCGAGAAGTAACATCACTCAGGCCTCCACGAAGCCTACATCCATCATCTCAAGAGGCTTAACGAACAACGACAGCTCGAATCTGCGTAATAGGTTCTGTCTTCAGCCCGTCTTCAAGTTTTTACATCGCCCTAAGCTAAGTACATCATATTCGTAAGTACTCTCAGAAACCTACATTAGCCTACCGCCGAACGGTAGGCTATACTCCCAAAGTGTGTAATCACGCGTCCATTGACTCCCGTTAATAACGCAGTAGGCCTATCATCCAATTCAAGTGTCATTCAATACCGTTTTTCCGCGTACATCCGTCATTATGTTCAAGTCATATTGTGTGTTTAAATAAATTCTCTTGACGTAATCATTAACATCACATAATGTCTTATATATAAATGATATTTGTGCAAGCATTTCAATCCATTATTATTAGGCCACATCAATTATTCTATGTGCATCCATGCAATCATTTAGCCTACTTAATCAGTGTCATGTTTTCCATTCAATGTACCAAACGCACGTGCATTCTTTATATCATTAACTAGGCCTTTCAATGTTCATGTCGCATGCCATTTACATACCATCGATGAGTATTACATTATTTATTACGTGTCAATTAAGCTATTAACATTTCATCTTATTAGCTAAGCCTATGCCATAAGCATAACGTAAAACTACCAATTAATTACTGTCAATTCTTTGTTATATCACAGTGAATAAAATAACGGATTTATTTTCATAATAAACTACAAAAGTAAGGTGTCTTTCATAACCTTAATATTAATTTGCTTTGGCCGTAAACCAAAGCTGGTGACCTCGCTGCCATTTCGGTCACTTCCAATAGTATGGTGGACCTAATCAAATAACCATTCATTCCAATCGGTGATACTGTATTACATCATAAATTATTAACCCAGCCTATCATTATAAAGCAATCAGTCATTGCCTAAATCAATCGTTGCATACAATTAAATCATTATCACCTTAAACGGCTAAAACTAGCTCCACTATAAATTGGTGTAACCCCGGAGTGACTCGAATTATTTTACGTTATTTATTCACAGCGATCCTTGTGCTTAGCTATTATTGACCATTTCATTTTTTTGCAGCCACATTAAATAATTTCTATGTAAATACGGTATTCATAAATTCAATGTGATTTTCTGCAGCCATATCAAATAATTTCTATGTACGTACGTACGTATTCATAAATTCAGTGAAATTATCTAGGCCTACTTGCAAACAGTGATATTCGTTCCGCGCGGTACTTTAATGCCTTACTGTCTCGCGGTCATGTGCCGTCGCACAATCACCGCAACTTTCAAATTCCCGAGTGCGTCCCCCTGAGTCGAGTCTCACTGCCTCCTGACGGCAGGGGCGCGGCGACCCCTTGGAGAAGCCACCACTGGCATTGGGTCCTGCTCCGCCGTCAACGGATCGTGGAGGGACTCACGAAATCACCACCTAACGCCTCAGGACAACACTCACCCCCCACCCCCCCAGCGCTGCAGTCAGTCCCAAATTCGTTTCAAACGGCGCATTCTTTCGTCACCACCTCGTCCAAAATATTCAACGGTCCCGTCTCGGCCGTTGTACGGTAAATCATTTGGCGATAAATCTGGTGACGCGCCTCATTGATCAGCGAATTTTTTTCCGTAAGCACGACGGGTTTTCCCTTCCCCATTCCCTACGGGAAGGCCTAAAAAGAAAGCATTCTTCAATCAACGAGCAGAGTGCACACATGCCTCCACGCAACAAGCAAACTGCAAAACAGACACTTCAGGCACAGGGTTGGCGATCCCCTGCCTTCATCAACTGTCTCTTTGCATCATTCCGTGGATTAATTCCTGCTGCTCGTGGACTTGAACGACGTTTCTTTTTCTCCCTTCGGCAGGAGCGACCTCGACGACAACATCCACACGACGAGTTACGGGCACAGCATTCGAACTCAGACAGTTCCCCGGCCCCTCTCGTTTCCTTCGTCCACTCTTCATTGCTCCACATTCCTGCCGAAGTCCAACCCCTGCGGCAGGAGCGACCTCAACGAGAACACCACGCGACGAGTTACGGGCACAGCATTCGACCACCAACACAGTCCCCCCGCCCCTCTCGTTTCCTCCGTTCGCTCCTCACTGTCCCCCATTCCTGCCGTACCCCAACCCCACCCCCCTGCGGAACCCCCACCCCATACACCAGCGTTTCCTCTTCCGAGCATCTGACGACCCTTCATTCCTTCCTGCGTCAGGAATTCCACGACATACCAGGCCAAGCGTCAAATCTCGGAGTGGCCTCATCAGGTCTCCCAACAGAATGGTATTTCTTCTCAGTATCGTTCCTTCGTCTCTGAGAGGGAACTACTTGTAGCGGATCGACAAGAAATAGACCAACAAATCGACAGACATACTTTCTTTCCACGCTACCATAAAACAGTTGGAACACACGTGGGCAAGAGTAAAACAATGGAGCGTCTATTTTTCCCCAATGGGAGCGAAAAAAACCGTTAACACTAAAAGACGCGTGGACAAACGTCTTAAGAATGAAGTCTACGTCACAGGCCTACGGTATAAAAGGAGCTTCCACTTTATACTCACCCTCACTCACTCACTCTCACACTCGGACGCACGTCATCACGTGAGCAGCGCGTCCACCAACCGCTTTCCGGCCCCCTGGCCGAGGGGCCGTGGCCGCTACTTTCTTCAGGGCCTACAATTTGTCTTCACGTAAGATCTAAAGACCACCTGCAGAAGCAATCCAACGAGGCCCAACCGGAATCACTTCGGGCCTGCGGTTTGCCGGGTCGGCCTTCAAGTTTCTCTACATTCCTCGAGATTATTCAGCACCACAGGCTGATCATAAGGCCAGCCTGCACCTCGAGAAGTAACATCACCTCAGGCCTCCACGAAGCCTACATCCATCATCTCAAGAGGCTTAACGAACAACGACAGCTCGAATCTGCGTAATAGGTTCTGTCTTCAGCCCGTCTTCAAGTTTTTACATCGCCCTAAGCTAAGTACATCATATTCGTAAGTACTCTCAGAAACCTACATTAGCCTACCGCCGAACGGTAGGCTATACTCCCAAAGTGTGTAATCACGCGTCCATGACTCCCGTTAATAACGCAGTAGGCCTATCATCCAATTCAAGTGTCATTCAATACCGTTTTTCCGCGTATCATCCGTCATTATGTTCAAGTCATATTGTGTGTTAAATATTCTCTTGACGTAATCATTAACATCACATAATGTTCTTTATATAAATGATATTGCAAGCATTTCAATCCATTATTATTAGGCCACATCAATTATTCTATGTGCATCCATGCAATCATTTAGCCTACTTAATCAGTGTCATGTTTTCCATTCAATGTACCAAACGCACGTGCATTCTTTATATCATTAACTAGGCCTATTCAATGTTCATGTCGCATGCCATTTACATACCATCGATGAGTATTACATTATTTATTACGTGTCAATTAAGCTATTAACATTTCATCTTATTAGCTAAGCCTATGCCATAAGCATAACGTAAAACTACCAATTAATTACTGTCAATTCTTTGTTATATCACAGTGAATAAAATAACGGATTTATTTTCATAATAAACTACAAAAGTAAGGTGTCTTTCATAACCTTAATATTAATTTGCTTTGGCCGTAAACCAAAGCTGGTGACCTCGCTGCCATTTCGGTCACTTCCAATAGTATGGTGGACCTAATCAAATAGCCATTCATTCCAATCGGTGATACTGTATTACATCATAAATTATTAACCCAGCCTATCATTATAAAGCAATCAGTCATTGCCTAAATCAATCGTTGCATACAATTAAATCATTATCACCTTAAACGGCTAAAACTAGCTCCACTATATATATATATATATATACAGGGTGTCCCATAAGTCCGGCATCATAGGAGAAATTCATATTTTTCTATTTCTACAAACCATAATTCATATTTTTCTCTTTCTACAGGCCATAATGTCTGTGAGCAAGGAAGAACGAATCCAGGGAATTCTACTCATAGATTTTTATCTCTGGGGCCACTTGAAAGCGCTGGTATACGCAGAGAAAATTAGGAGTGTTGAACATTTGCGGCAGCGCATTATTGGGGCATGTAACACCATTACTCCTGACATCATTTACCATGTGCTTGCTGACTGGGTATCACGTCTGAATTTGTGTATTGAAAACAATGGTGGACATATTGAGCACGTTCTGTAAATAAAAGCTTTTGTTTTGCCTTTTTAAATTTTTCCTATGATGCCGGACTTATGGGACACCCTGTATGTATATATATATATATATATATATATATATATATATATATATATATATATATATACACATGCGCCTCGGTGGTGTACTGTAGTGGTTTGCATCGCTGACTACAAAACCACCGGTCCCAGGTTCAATTCCCGGCCATTGCGGGCTCAGCTCTCCCAGCTGTTCATCCTTCCATACGAAAAAAATTGGTTGGTAGATAAATAGTACCATGGGTAGCCTAGTGGTTAAGACGTTGCATTGGGCTGCTAATCGGGAGGTCGTGAGATAGAATCCGAACGAGAGCTTTGTAATTTCTGACCACCTGTGGTAGGTCGTGGTCGGATCCCACTTGAATTTGGACGTCTAAGGTGAGGTCACAAACTTGACCAACGTCAGAATGAACGATTCAAGCGGAAGCAAAATTATATATATATATATATATATATATATATTAGTGATGTAGGTCACATTCGCATCCGCATCCGCGGAACATCCGAACATTTTCTCGCATCCGCATCCGCACTTTGGACTGCGGATGTCGTGCGGATGTGGACCGTTGAGATAAAACGTCATTAATAAGCGGAAATTATCAAATTCTACTATATTAATAGAACTAGTTCATTGTGCGCAAAAGTGATGCAAGCGACAAGACGAGAGGCTGTTCTTGTATGAAGTTACTCTCTTGCAACCTACTTAGATCCACGTTACAAAGCTAAGTTATTTTCACCTAGTACATTAGAACGAGTTAAATCATCACTTGGCAAAGCAGTTGAAGAGCTTCAATCTCTTGAATCTGTCGCTTCGCCACCCACCAAAAGAATAAAAGTTTCAGTGACAGAACCAACACCTTCAACAAGCAAATCTATCACAGAATCTGTCTCTCAGTTTCTTGAGTCAAGCAGCAATGACGAGACCTACGCGATGTCAAAAGATGTAGTAAAAATGATCGAGAGCTATCACCAAGAAAAACGCCTGGCTGCATGTGACAATTCTATTAGTTGGTGGAAAAATACGCAGAATATCTATCCATACTTGAGTAAACTTGCAAGGAAACATTTAGCCTGTCCTCCAGCAAACGTACCAAGCGAGAGATTATTTAGCAGTGCTGGATTAATATATGATGAAAAGAGAAACAGACTGGCAGCAGAAAAGGCAGAAAAATTAATGTTCCTTAAGCATAACCTTCCTATAATTAAGTTTGAACATTAAACGATGAACATCTTAGTTTACTTTATTTTAATTACTCATTTATAAATATGCCTAATAAAGCTTTAAACTTAATATAAATAGTTATCAAGCTAATTAAAGATCTCTTTCTATAAGGGTGGAGGTTGGGGAAAGAGGTCGGTGGGGTGCATTTGAGTTGGGTTCACGTCCCGCATCCTGGTAACACAATTATGGTTTCTAATTGTGGCTGAAACTCAACAAAATATAACGAATTTATTTGCAGACGAATTCACTGATTGATTTCTATATAGTTAGATGCTTGATATTATTTTATATGTTCAGAGAAAAGTACAGCAATTATTGTACAATTAATCAATTATACTACATTATAGCTACAGCTCTCTCTATATAATAACTTATTATATACGTTAAACACAACAAATCTCGAATATATCCTAAAAAATAACGAAAATGTAGACATCCGCATCCGCATCCGCGGATGTTGAAATCAAACATCCTCATCCGCATCCGCACCCGCGGATGTGAAAAAAATGACATCCGCTACATCACTAATATATATATATAATATATATATATATATATATCAAGAACCTTACTGTGAATGGCAGTTTTTCCTTCTGAATAATTGATCCCAAAACGATTTCGTTAAGTGAGACCAGAAGTTCAGGCGTCGTCAGATCGAGTGGAACCTTCTTGATTTTATCTTCGATTGGCTTTATCTGAAATTAAGGATTTGACAAGGAATTTAACGCATTTATTAATGAGACTGGACTGTTAACAGAAGGGATTATGGTAACACCTGGTAGGATGGTTGCAAAAAATGTAAATGGGAAATTTTGGCACGATGACGAAACGCAGAGGGTTCCTCACGTCCGTTTATGAGGTACATTTGAGGGTGCTGTAGCCGGAGGGCCACGCCGCGCACTACGCCCACACCCCCACGTAGCGCCCGCACACCCACTCGCCCGCACAGTGCCGGTTTTAGAGCGTTTAACGTCCTTAAAGTTGAAACGGTGGTTTGCTTGTTCATGCAGGGAACAAGACGCTCATGCATCAATTCAAGGAAGCTCTGAGAAACTTTTATTTCAGAAATCAGCATCGACTACATTAAAAAAATGCTTCATTCCATGCCTGCACGTATATTTCTCAATCCATCTTTCCCCTGGATCTTGATTTCGGCTCTCTCCTTCGCTTTCTATGGGGTGGTGGTATTTTTGCGAATTCAAGAAGATTTAATTTTTAATTCAGGCGTTTAAAATGATTGAAAGCTCAGATAACGTCGACACCGAAAAACATTTCGCCTTCAGAAATGCAGATGGAACTCGCGGTAATGGTCGCTAGTGGGTAAACATTTTAATTCTACTGAAGTTAAACATTTCTTCTTCAATTGTATAGTTAATTTGTGGAATGGATTGCCAGCCAGCATAGTTCAAAGTAATTCGATCGAATTCTTTAAAAAGAGACTAGCTGCTTACCTTGCCTTAAACCCCACAGTATTGTATAATTTTCACTCGGATTCCTTCCTCTTTGCTTTAAAAATTTCGCTTATTTATTTTAATACATAAATTACAACAAATTGACAATATGCTGTTAAAATTCCTTTTGCCTCTCATTAACTCTTGTTAATCATGTGTTAATCTTTTTGTTTTTCCGTCCCGCTGTATATATTTTGGGCATCTCGCCTTCTCCCTTCATTCTCTGACGACGTGTACTTCTGAATACACGAAAGGCCTTGGAATCATTTTTCTTTTTCCTTGTGGATTTGCATCATTCATTCATTTTAGGGTGATGCAGATATAAGGTACCAAAAGAATTTTTTTGAAATGCCAGTGGGCTCAGCCTTTATTTGGTGCCTTTTGCTGAAAAATTAAGCCATGCAAAATTATAGGCCTTAAAAATAATATTTAGAGGTTGCCCAATGACTAAAGTGTTACCCTCTTTCGTATAAATTTTGTCATTTGCGAAAGTTACAAAAAAATTACAGTGTTCAAACTGTTCATACATGTATTGTACCAAGCATATACACAACATATTGAACACTACCCTGGAAGCCATGCAAGATCTGGGTAACTGAGAACTTGTGATGTATGAGCTCTGGACATAGGCGTATGGTGGGATGGCACTTTACTTGGGGGGCGGAAAAAATTTGCCCTAAAAAATTTTCAGGGTGCCCTGATTTCCGCATAAGCACTATGTGTAGCATAAAATAACACAAAGGTTAGAGTATGAGTAATATATATTAAAGCCCTTTTGATATAAAAATATTACAATTTACAAAAATGAGATAAAATTTTGCTACAACATTTCTAAATGACAAGCAAAACTACGCCATTGCAGTTGATATAGAATTCAGTAAGTCCTCAAATTACGTTTTAATTATTAACTACAAGTATAGTAGCAAGTAATTAATTCACCTCAAGAAGTAAAAAACAAAACACAGGAATGTCAGGAAAAATCTGCACTGAAAACTTCAGTATTTGCCCTGAAAATGCTCAATTCCCTAGTTCCCGCCTCATACGCCTATGGCTCTGAAGATTCTCCTGATGTTGCCATAATAAAACTGCTTTTAAGCCAATCACGGCTTCAAGATTTCTATGATTGGTAAAAGCAACATGACACCTCAGCCAATTACAGGTGATTAAACTAGTGATGTTATCAATAAAACACTACATCAGACGAAAACAGTGGGCTGATCGTAGTCTCACTTGACAGACTTTAGAATTGTTAAGTAACCGCTAAATCTATTTTTAATGGTTGTGATTTTGCATGGCTTAATTTTTAGGCAAAATACACCAAATGAAGGTTGAGCTCATTGACCTTTCAAAAAATTTTTTTTTGGCATCACCCTAGTATATATATATATATATATATATATATATATATATATATATATATATATATATATATATATATTAGGGTGGTCTAATTAATGGGAGTGGAAACGTAATGTAATTGTGAGGGGTTTGTAAACTCCACTGTAACTTGTTTTAGGACAGGCAAGATGTCAGTAAGGACTTTCTTTTAATTTGTTTTTAGCATATCTCGGTAAGACCCCTTACTTATCTCTCTTTTGGTTTAAGAATAGATTAGATTAGAGAGGTAAACGTCCCATCCTTTAGAAGGTCTTTTAATGTAAAAAAAAAAAAAAAAATCTGACGTATAGAAGAAACCTTTCTCTGTTTATGCGTTAACCCTTTAAAGCCGGAATTGTTTGTAGGGTAAAGTTATGAATGCAGTGTATTTGAAAGGTTACCAATATGTAGCGGTCGTCCTGTTAGGGTTAATCTTATTGCGTTGGTAGACCATTCTTATGAGTAAACTGATGTAACGTTAGTAAGTAGATTGTTACGATGGGAAAGAATCAGAAGTGGATCCCACTTTTTTATACGATTATGGGATCACCTGAAGATCAGGACCCCCAACCTCAATTACCAAGTGATATCTTCGTTAAAACTAACGAAAATATAACGACTTAACCTAACCAATCGTCAAGGGCGTACAGATGACCTAACCGGGCATTCAATTTAATTTATTATTATATTTGGTACTATAAAGTAAAAAACAAGAATACATAGGGGTCCTGATCATCAGGTGATCTCGATTATGTGCCAACAAGATTAAAAAGAAAAAAGAAAAATTAGTAGGCCTACATTTGGGGGGAGGTTACGTTTTGAATATCACCATCATTATATATTTCTAAGATTCAATCACTGAGGTATGACAGTTATTATAATTAATTGCAATTAAAAAATAATTACATACATAACTTTTCCTATGCATAAATTATGTATTAAATGTAAAATATAATTTTTTGCTTTGGGTGCATGGCACTTTTTACCTCATAAAGAGTGAAATATTGAATTTACATTCATTTTCACGAGATTTTTAGAGCAACAGAAAGGTACAAAACTGAAATAATGTTAACTTTGATTCTCTTATCTATGAGTTTCTTTTTAAAATCCAGTAAAGCTTGAACCAGAGTAGCGAGGTAAGAAAGCAACCGCTTTAACCCATGAAGCCAACATGGACACTAAAAGAGTGCATTTAAACTCAATGAAGTCTTAACAGTGTTTGGCCATGTTCTACTACATTCTTTCTCTCATATGAAGAAGTGATTCTCAAACTTTTTCGTTTGAGACCCCTTCTAGAGAAAAATGTAGAGACTCCCCCTCCTCAAATATAAAAAGGTCGAGTCATCTGAGAATTTAGGATTTTATGTAACTCCTATAAACTGTAAAGAATCTAAGTCAGAAGTTAAAAAAAGAGAGAGAGAGAGATAATAGCTTAAAAGCTGTTCCTTATTTTCTTCTTTATTTTAATTACTTTTAAAATTATTATTATTATTATGAGTACAATAAGTAAAGTTACAGATATTAATTATAGATATTAATTAGGCCTCTAGTTTGAGAAATACTATTGTAAACTATACAAATGCTCTTTGTGCATTAACTGCACTATGTAAAATATAGAATGAGCCCATTATCCAACGCTTTTATTATTATTAATTATTATTATTATTTCCAACGTCATTGGGATTCTCTACCCTCGATCTCGGTGACTTCTCTTCGCTTATAAGGGAACAGTGTTACCAACTGAGTTACGAATCAGTGATTGACGAAAGAGAGTAAAAAAATTGTTTATAGTACGCTTACCTTCCGTGCTTGATCTGCATTCGACTTATTTACATGCTGCAAAAGGTATTTTACTTTAAGAAGTTTCTCATGCGTTGGCAGATGGTCGTCGAGACTCTCCAATGAATTGGAAATGACAAACACTTCGGAATCATTTTTGCTGTAGCCCTTCTGTAAACAAAAAAAAAAGGAAAAATTCTAAGAGTATATTATAAATGCAACAGATACCTCTCGCTCAGTTTTTATAAATGTAAATATTATGTCGTAATACCTATTTTTCACATGCCAAAGTCATTCTATCACTTCTATTACTGGTAATCGGAGTCCGTATAAAAATCATAGTGTGAATGACGTAGAACTCCTACAGTATATACCCACTTTATGTAGGTTTTCAATACCCATTGCTGCAAATGGAATAAGATTTGTTTACCTAGTTGAACGGAATGTAAACAAAAGCACTAAATAATATTCAATCTAGCAGTGCAATGGTATTTCGATTTAACGAACAAATGATGCGGCCAAGGGTTCCCAACCTTTTCAATCTGACGAGCACCAAGCTTTTTCCTTGATGGTCAAGTTGGAGAAATTAGGAATAATCAAACCACTGTCAAAATCTTTCAAATGTCCTAAAGCTAGAACTGGTGCTAGCGAGGACGATTTTAAGCATTGTAGAAGCGCACCATCAGATTGTCAGGGAGCACAGTGGTGCTCGCGAGCAACATTGGGGAACCCCTGGATGCGGCAATGAAATGACGACTTATTTTTAATAAATAAATTTTAAAAATCCTTAAAGAAAATGGATGGTGTACTGTAGATCAGGGCTTCTCAAACTTTTTTCACTTGCGACCCCTTTGGATCAGACAAATTTTTTCGCGACCCTTCACTCAATGTCATAAAAGCAATAGGTACTAACACTGTATATTTATGAAAAAAATAATATTCAAATGTTTCTGCGACCCCAATAATATTTACGCGACCCCTAGTTTGAGAAGCGTGAGTGTAGATTACATTAAATAGTTTAGCATTTCATTCTATCAATTACTTTTTCCTGTCTCCAAATGCGCAATTGAGTACACGAGATAAGTGTACGCATGGTGTGATGAACTCTGAAGCTATTCTTTTCAATATACTTTTTCTTTCTCTCCTATAAATCTTATTTTCGCCATTTTTTCCTACGAGCATTTGCTTGGGGGAAGGATATTCGTCTCTGCTTTATACTTTACTATTCCTACAATTTCTCTGCGAAAGCCCGACACGTTTATAAGTGTAAGCATAGTATAATAGTTTATAGTACTCTTTCTTTTAGTTTGTCTTTGTTCTTTAGCTAACCTAGAGTGGATCTTCTGGTCTTTGTTAGCCTGTAATTTTTGTAATAATTTTCTTTAATGGGTTTTATAATGATATTAAAGAAAACACCTTCATTTTCTTCCATTTCCTTTCAAAATATGAAAAAATTTCTTTCAAAATCCTTTCAAAATTGAAAACAGTATTACACAATCTTCCAAGTTAGTAGTATGACTGCAAAATGTTCGAGTGCATAAGCAATTGCAATGTTGATCAATTGTTACAAGATGCCAGCCCTCCCCCTGGGGGTAATTGGGGAGGGAGTGGGGTAATGGGGAGAGGGGTGGGGTAGCGGGGTTGGGGTTATGCAACAAGGGGTTAGGGGTGGGGTAGCGGGGTTGGGGGTTATGCAACAAGGGGGTATGGGTTAGCCCCCCAAGTTGCATAAAGGGGGTGAGGGTTTGGGGGAGAGGGGGTTTGGGGGGACAGGGAGATGATCTCCTCCCAAAGGGGTAACCCTAACGTGCCCTCGCGAGTTTGCGAAGCACAAGCTCCACCCGTAGGGCAGGGAGCCGAAGGCTCTGCTTGTAATGATTTAAAAAAATTTACCCTTGAATTGCACAAAAGATTTCATAAGCAAAAACGAAATACTTTTTTTCCGGTCTTCTTAGACGCATTGCTTCTCTCTCTCTCAAAAACACACACACACATATATATATATATATATATATATATATATATATATATACACACAGTATATATATATATATATATATATATATATATATATACACACAGTGTATATATATATATATATATATATATATATATATATATATATATATATATAACGAGGGTAATTCAATAAGTATCCGCACTTTTTATTTTCACATTTTTATTTTCATATCTATCTGATAGATTATAAAGACATCACTTCTCAACATAGTCTCCCTGTTTCTCAATACACTTAGTCCAGCGATCTACAAGCTTCCTAATGCCATCACAAAAGAATGTTTTTTGGCTCTGTGCGGAGCCAGTCATGCACCGCCTGCTTCAGGTCATCATCGCCTTGGAATCGCTGACCTCTCAAAGCGTCCTTTAGTGGTCCAAACAGATAAAAATTCGAAGGTGCCAGGTCTGGACTGTAGGTTGGATGGTCGAGAACTTCAAATTTAAGTTCTTGAAGGCATTTTCTAGTCTGTGCAGCGGTATGAGGGCGCGCATTGTCGTGTAACAGAATAACACCTTCCGACAATCTCCCTCTCCATTTTGTGCGAATTGCTTGCTTTAACTCATTCTGAAGCATGTCAGAATACGATGCACTTGTTACTGTAGTTCCACGCTCTAGATAATGTTCAAGGTTATCATTATCATTATTCGTATTCTGACAGGCTTCGGAATGAGTTAAAGCAAGCAATTTGCACAAAACGGATGAAGATTGTCGGAAGGTGTTATTCTATTACACGACAATGCGCGCCCTCATACCGCTGCACAGACTAGAAAATGCCTTCAAGAACTTAAATTTGAAGTTCTCAACCATCTTGCCTACAGTCCAGACCTGGTACCTCCGGATTTTTATCTGTTTGGACCACTAAAAGACGCTTTGAGAGGTCAGCGATTCCAAGGCGATGATGACCTGAAGGAGGCGGTGCATGACTGGCTACGCACACAGCCAAAAACATTCTTTTGTGATAGCATCAGGAAGCTTGTAGATTGTTGGACTAAATGTATTGAGAAACAGGGAGATTATATTGAGAAGTGATGTCTTTATAATCTATCAGATGTGAAAATAAAATTATGAAAATAAAAAGTGCAGATACTTATTGAATTACCCTCGTGTATATATATCAGTCAAAAATGTTCTGTGAACATGGGTCCGATTCTCAACACTTACAGAGCTATGGGTATTTGAAGTTAAGGAGTAGTTCTCACATAATAATCTGTTTTATTGAATAAGTGCTAAATATGTACAGCTCAGTCTACAATAAATGTTCAAAATGGTTAGATGCGAATCCACACATAACAGTAGAAAGTAAATTTCAATGTAGATTTTCTGTTACTGTGTGGTGCGGTATTACTGGCAACCTACTTATTGGACCGTTTATCTTCGAGGGACGTCTTACAGGGGATATTTATGCCAATTTTCTGCAAAATGAACTGCCATCTCTTCTAGAAGATGTTCCTCTGATGACACGACAACGTATGTACCTAAAACATGACGGGGCGCCTCCACATGTCAGTCGACAAGTGACGGAGTACCTTAATCATCGTTTCCCTACTCGGTGGATTGGCCGTGGAGGTCCACAAGTCTGACCACCGAGATCACCAGCCCTTACCCCACTAGATTTTTAACTGTGCAGCCAAATGAAGGTGATTGTGTACAAGCAAAAAACGAACAGAAGAGATAAACTGCTTCGTCGAATTGTGGATGCTGCAGAACGCATACAGAACGACTCTGACGTTGTTGGTAGGGTTATTCATTCAATGTTACGACGAGTTAGAATGTGTATTCAAGCTGAAGGCGGCCATTTTGAAAATTGTTTGTAGACTGAGCTGTACATACTTACGAGTAGCACTTGTTCAATAAAACAGATTATTATGCGCGAACCACTCTTTAAAATTCAAATACCCATAGCTCCGGGGGAGGGGTTATGCAACAAGGGGGTGGGAGTTATGCAACAAGGGGTGAGGTTACCCCTCTAGTTACATAAAAGGGGTGAGGGTTTTTGGAGAGAGAGAATGACTCCCCCCCAGAGGGGTAACCCTAACGTGCCCTCGTAGGCGAGTTTGCGAAGCACAAGCCCCGCCCGTAGGGCAGGGAGCCGAAGGCTCTGCTTGTAAAGTTACAAAATAAATTGCAATTATTTTAAAGCCTCGTTTAATTAACACAGACGGAGTACAATCTCGGGAAAAGTTCACAATAATATTATTTGAAAAATCGTTAAAAAAAATTTGTAATCTGTAATTTTTGTATTGTTTTTAAATATTTTATTTTTTTCGGTGATAATAAAAACCGACCAAACCAAAAATTAATACTAATCTTTTGGGCCATTTTGAAATTTTGTTTTTTTTCGATGAACTTTTTTCCTAAGATGTACAACATCTGGACATTTAATATTGTGTAAAATTTTGAAATTAAATATTGGATATGACCTTTGCTTTTAATTGAATTTTAAACCTTTTATAGCTGGGAGCTTAAAACTTTTAACTGATATTTAGGTTTTGCTTACGTCAGACAACATATTTTCAATGAACTCGGCCAGTCCTTTTTTAGCATTCTCGTTCATCTTTTGTTCCACAGTTAAGTTGACAAGTTTTCCGAATTCCTTCAAACTGGAAAAGTAAAAATGAATAGTTATTTCATGTGTTAACAAAATCTGTTCAGCACATATATATACTAGCTGAGGTACCGGGCGTTGCCCCGGAATAAATTTCACATTGCTGTTGCATGTCGTTCACGGTCAGCTTCAAGGCGTGTTTGTCTTTCTTGGGATGTTTCTCTTGCTCTGGTAGCTGCTACACTTTCTCGGACAGCTTCAAGACGTGACTGCCTTTCTTGGAGGTTTTCTCCTGCTCTGGCTGTTGCATGTCGTTCACGGTGAACTTCAAGGCGTGATTGTCTTCCTTGTGAGCTTTCCTGCTTCCGGGCTTCTTTATTTTTCCTGGCTGCTGATGTAGATCTGCCCAAACTTGCCCGTTTCTTTGGTGGCATGGTAAAGTTGTTGGGATTTTCAAAAACTGCAAAAAAACATTGCCACATTAACTTCCTGTAACTATTCGCACAAACAGACAAACAGACAGGCTGACCGACTCTGTGTTGACATTCTTCATCCCATAAAAGGTTACAGTGCCAAATTTGGTAGCTCTAGGTCAAACGATTTGAAGTCGTCCTAAAAAACAATATGTGAAGCTCAAGATTTTCATGACTGTGTTCTTTTCTATAGTTTTATTGACCAAATAATTAGTCATGAAAATGTTAAGATTCAGAAATCTTGACACAATGTGAAGCTCAAAATTTTCACGGCTATGTTCTTTTCTGTAGTTTAATCGCGGTGCTCGGGCCTTCGGGCCCAGTAATTTTAATTATTTAATTTATTAACATTCTTCATCCCATAAGAGGTTCCTGTGCCAAATTTGGTAGCTCTAGGTCAAACAGTTCGCGCATGCATAAAGAACAGACAAACAAACAAACAGACAGGCGAAAATATATAATAGAATATATATATATCGGGTGGCCCAAAAAAAGTTCTCATTTTTCAACTAGTCCTCAGTAACCCGTGGACCTATACAGAGGATATTTTAACACAATTTACACCAAAGCCTTGTCTCGCTATATTTAAAATTTGAAAACGATATCCTTTATGCTTTTCTCACAATTTAGAAAATAATAACTCGTGTCAAAAAAACAAATATCATGAATATTTTATTTATTTTAGCCAATTAAATGATCGACTGGACCACCGTCCTGTTGACAAACTAATCGGAGTCTCTTCTTCCACACAGAGATGCTTCGTTGCACCTCATTATTGTCAATTTCCTGCCATGATTGTAGTATTTTGTCCTTTAATTCACTTTCAGTAAATTTTTCGCGCTGCCCACGATAAACTTTCTCTTTCAGGAACTCCCAAATCGAATAATCCATTGGGTTACAGTCCGGGCTTTGAGGCGGCCACTCATTCTTGGTAATGAATTTGCGCGTATTATCATTCAGAAATGCCTGTGTGGCCTTGCTTGTATGTGACGGTGCCCCATCTTGTTGAAAACAAAAATCATTTTCTG
Organism: Bathynomus jamesi; assembly: GCA_023014485.1. Lineage (NCBI taxonomy): Eukaryota > Metazoa > Arthropoda > Malacostraca > Isopoda > Cirolanidae > Bathynomus > Bathynomus jamesi. The sequence continues at coordinate 944,097 of JAJOZX010000527.1, forward strand.
GATAAAGACGACGGCAGTCTGGCAACAACTTTGTGTTTAAAAGTTCCATGTAATTTACGGAATTCACTTTTGTCGTTTCGGTATCAATAAAATGAACGTCAGTTTTACCATTCCGAGAAACGCCTGCAGATATCATCACTTTTTTTGAAAATCGCGATGTCTCATGATACAGTCTATTCACCGGAATATCGCGTTTTCGACCACGTCCGTAGACAACGTCATTTTGAGTATTTCGTGGAATTTCTAGTGTAAAATCCTTCTCATCCGTGAACACTATCTTCTTAACACCATCAACTGAAAATTTATTAAGCAACTGTCTGCACCTTGTTTTTCTTTTATCCTTCACATTTTCGTTTTTTCTAGATGTGGGAATCCTTTTGAATGGCTTTAGGTTCAGCAATTTTACTACACGTTGCACAGAACTCCTACCAATACTCCAATTTTTGGCAATTGTCCGTTGCGATAAATGAGTCCCTGGTTCATTTTCTTGAGAGCAGATTTTATCATTTATGTAATCCACGTTTTCTGGTGTTGTTGCTGTTTTTGGCCTGCCACTTCCTGGTTTCCTGGTGGTGGTTCCTGTATCGCGAAGCTTCTTTAACAGTTTGTCTAGTGTACGTCTCTTCCAACCTCTCCCTGGAAACTCTCGTAGTAATCTTCCACTCTTCCATCCTTTGTCAATGTAGCAAGCTTTAATGAGAGCACAGTCTTCTTTTGACAACGTCATGATTGCGACTGAAGGACTGAAGGATATGTAGTCTGTAAGCTCGTAAACTCTGAAACGGGCGTAGCCTACGCATGGCCTAAAATTCGCCAAAAGGGCGAGCATAGAATACAATCGATATTTGTTTTTTTGACACGAGTTTTTATTTTCTAAATTGTGAGAAAAACATAAAAGATATCGTTTTCAAATTTTAACCATAGTGAGACAAGGCTTTGGGGTAAATTGTGTTAAAATATCGTCTATATAGGTCCACGGGTTACTGAGATATGACTAGTTGAAGAATGAGAACTTTTTTTTGGGCCACCCGATATATTATATATACTGTATATATACACTAGGTGAGGTACCCGGCATTGCCCGGGTTAATTGAATGCCCGGTTAGGTCAACTGAATGCCCCACAAAACCCCCTCACCCCCCCTTTATGCTAAACTACAGAAAAGAACGCAACCGTGAAAATTTTGAGCTTCACATTGTGTCAAGATTTCTGAATCTGATCAGATATCCCCCAAAACCCCCCTGACCAAATAAATGAACTCCCAATTACTGTCGGTTCAATTATTTGGTCACTAAAACTAGAAAAGAACACAGTCATGAAAATCTTGAGCTTCACATTGCCGCCCGTAATACAAACAGACAAACAGAGAGGCTGACCGACTCTGTGTTGACATTCTTCATCCCATAAGAGGTTCCCGTGCCAAATTTGGTAGCTCTAGGTCAAACGGTTTGCACTTGCATAAAGGACACAGACAGACAGACAGACAGAAAGGCGAAAATATATAATACTATATATAACACGTAAAAGTTTTTTCTGCAGACAGACGGACAGACAGACAGACACATTTTCAGTGAATTATAGTGGTAATATATATAATATATATATATATATATATATTACTACTATAATTCACCGAAAATGTGTCTGTCTGTCTGTCCGTCTGTCCGCAGAAAAAACTTTTACGTTTCTGAACCGATTTCGACCAAACTTCGTATGGTGGATGGGGATGATGAGTAATGAACGAAAATATATGCGTGACCAGCACCCCACCCCCTTTCACCACCAATTACTGGGCCCGAAGGCCCCAGCACCGCGATAAAACTATAGAAAAGAACGCATCCATGAAAATCTTGAGCTTCACATTGTGTCAGATTTTTGAGGCTATCAAGATTTTCATGACTATAGTTTTATTTGAAAATCAAGTTGGTGAATAAATTTAGAAAAGAACGTAGCCATCACAAATTTTAGCTACACATCGGAAGCCATGATAAGTAAAAAAAAATGTGACAAGTTGTATTTAAAATTTAACTGCTTCGTGAGCTTCAAGTAAAATCTGTGAAGCTGCATTTAAAATTTAAGTGATTCGTGAGCTAATTGTAAGTGTTAAACCGTAACTTGCTTAGAGAATATCCAGCCCGTAAGACGGATATTTTTGCTAGTAATAATAATAGTAATACGCAGTTTCTGTCCTGTCTGTCCGGCGTTTTTCTCGGAAACCGCTCAACGTAGGACACTCATCCTTACACCGTTGGAAAGGTCTCTGTTCTGGAAGAATCCTAAGGATATTTATTTTTCGTTCGCCCACACGTGCGCATATGCACCTGCACAACTTTTAAACGAAGCCAGATAGAGAAAAAGTTCATAAAGGAAAAAATATTCCTTTTGGTTTGTTTAGGGGGTGTAGGGGTGGGGTGGGGGTGGGGGAGCTCTGGAGAAACTCTAACTCGCCATTTTCTGGCGGGGAGTGGCTGTGGGGTTTGTGGTGGTGATGTGGAAGGTGTTGGTGTGGTGTTGAACATGTGGGAAACACCAACCCGTTATATTTTGGCGGAGAGAGGGTATGGGATGTGGGGTGTGTGGGGGTGGTGTGAGCCGCACTTGAGGAAATTCAAACTGAAAGAAAATATGAGTAACACCCAATGTAAAAGCGTTTGCGGATTGGCTTCTTAAACTAGGGGATGAAAAATTGGGAGATTCATTTGAAATACTGGTAAATTGTTTTTCCGAAGATTCAGACTGTGTTGGCTTCCTATTTGGTGAAATCATTGGTTATTTGATATAAACTTATTACTCGAAAGGTATCCCTTTCGCTAAAAATGAAGATTCACCAAATAAGAATGAAAAAGCTTTAGAGAAACTGTCAGGTGAATTAAAAGAATATACACCAGCATCCTATATACTATTGAGCTAAAATGTGTCTATGTGTCTGTGTGTCTGTCTGTTCGCTTTCTTCGGAACCGTGCACAGACTAAACGGCACATCGGAAAATTCTGCAACACTACCAACTGATAACCCATGAGCTGCCGATGTGCTCTGTCATGTTTCCCGGTCCTAGGTCACAATTACTGGGTCCGAAGGCCCCAGCACCGCGATAAAACTACAGAAAATAACGCAGCCGTGAAAATCTTGAGCTTCACACATACTGACATATACTGCTACCCGCCCTCCGGGCGGGTAGCAGTATATGTCACAGTGCTACCCGCCGGGGGGTAGTGGGGAAGGGGGTGGGGTAATTGGGGGAGTGGGGTGGGGGTAATGGGGAGAGGGGTGGGAGTAATGGGGAGAGGGGTGGGAGTAATGGGGAGAGGGGTGGGGGTAATGGGGGTAATGGCGTTTTTACTTTTGGTGGGAGTATATGGGGAGTGGGGGTATAATTTGTACAGGGATGGACAAAAGTCGTGATCGGGTCGCTTTGAAATGTATAGAAACTAGAAATGAAGAATGTGTTCCAAAGAATACTTAAGTTCTGGTAAAACTTATAATGGTATAAGAAAAGACTTTGCATCATAAACATCAATACAACACTCAAGACATTTAATCAGATCATCAGTAATGCAAACAAATACATACCCGAGGGCAACATTAGGAAATACAACCCAAATTACACTCGAGAAATAGCCCACCTCATAAGGCAACGTAACAACCTCAAACATAACACACAAACACCACACACAGAAACCATAAAACAGCAGATACAACAGCTCAACACAGAAATAAACAACAAACTCAAAGAAAAACAAACAGAAACATTTAGGGAATTCATAACAACACTAAACCACTCCACAGATACATCCAGGCTATACAAGACTATAAACAGCATTACCCACTCTAACAGCGGCATTTCACACCTCACACGCGGCTATCTGTCGCAGCCAAAATAATATCCCAACATATACACAACAAGCTAACATTCTAGTTAATCACTACGCAAATATAAGTCACTTAAACAGAGACAACAACCAGAAACACGCAGACAGACAAACAACCAGACACAAGAAAACCTACAGACTCGACACGACCATTACACCCTCCAATACAGACCAGACCACCAAGATCATCAAAAACATTAAGAATTCGAAGGCTACTGGACCAGACAACATATTTAACATACACCTTAAACACTTGGGCCCACAGGGAATACTAGCTCTCACGAATATCAGCACATATTCATACCAACACTGTATTATTCCTGACATATGGAAACAAGGTAAAATTATTACGCTACTCAAACCAAACAAAATTCCAACAGAACCAGCTTCCTATAGACCCATTACTTTACTATGCACACCTTCCAAAGTAACAGAAAGACTAATCTTACAAATCACCAACCCACACATACCACTATTGCCTACTCAACATGGATTCAGACCTCACCACTCAACCACGACATACATTACTCACTAACCTCACGCAGCACATCATGGATGGCGTCAACTCCAGACGACCAGCTCAACGTACACTATTAGCAACAATAGACATTAGTAAAGCATTTGATGCTATCCCACGCTTCCCTCTCATAAACAAAATACTCAACACAAACACGCACAATAACACTAAAAGATGGCTGAGCAACTATCTTTCTGAAAGATACTCACATGTCACATTTAATGGCAAGTCATCCAAAAACAAGCTTTTTCCGAACGGGTCCCTCAAGGCTCTGTTCTCTCACCAACACTCTTCAACTTATACATGCATGACATTCCAACACCCATAGATAACAAGCTTACCTTATCATCATATGCAGATGACATCACTCTAACATCCACCCACAACAACATCGACACCGCTACAAATAACCTACAAACAAGCAACACAAAAGAACACCAGATAACTCCACAGCTTACACTAAACAACACCAACATTCCATACACTCACAGGACCAAAATACTTGGGGTCACATACAACACATCATTATCTTTGTCAAATCACATTCAGGACATTAAAAACAAATGTACGTCAAGACTTAACACGCTTAGGGTACTAACAGGCACAAACTTTGGACACCAGCAGGAAACATCACTCATATACAAACAATATATTCGCTCAGTTATGGACTATGCTAGCCCATGCTGGGCACCCATTATCTTAAACACACACATAAACACCTTACAAACAATACAAAACAACGCACTTCGTATCATTACAGGATGCACTCAAACAACACCAGTAGAACACCTGCACACAGAAACAAAAATACTGAAAGTTAGGGAACATTTAGACATGAGGGGAACACAATTCATGGCAGCAGCGACAACTAACCCACAATACCCTTGTCACTACATGTACAATCATGCACCGACACCTCGCACCATTAAGGTAACACCAGGGAGACATTATGACCAAATACTCCATTCCATACCACGCCCCACAGACATCACACAGTACAGAAAACACATACACACACACCTAACCCACAAAGCACTGACACGACTCGGTCCGAATGCGGTCCTAGGTGCGAAGCCGCCACCCATTAACAGGTCAGAGATCAGCCTGAGCAGATCGGATCGAGTTAACTTAGTACGATTCCGATGTGGACATCACCCCAACTTACGGACATATAAACACAGACTAGACAACTCCACAGACGACACCTGCCACCTGTACCAGGACACACCACAAACAATTCAACACATTATGACAGACTGTACCGCTCTAGCACAACAACGAACACAACACAACATCACTAGTGCGCTGAACCTCTGGTTCACTCCGGAGAGGGCGATCGGTTACCTGCGTGCCGCCAGCTTGATCGATCAGGGTGGGTTGATCGGCTAAACAACAACAACAACAACAACACAATAAAGCATCCGACTGAGGCAAATTTACGGAAGCTGGAGAAAAAACATTCACAATCGGATCTGATTTAGATGCCAGACGATGTGGGAGACCGCAGAAATATGCGGACGTCAGTGCTCGTTTAGAGGAGTCAGTTCTTCATCACCCAAAAAATCAACTGAGAAACGATCTGCTGAATTCAATACTCCAAGAACTTCCATACGACGTTTGTGAAGAAGGAAGGCTACTATAAGTGTAGGCCCATATTTATCAATTAATTAATTATCTGATTATGATGTGAACGTACGGCGGCAGCCATGTCAAATTTTATTACATGAATTTCCAACCTTAGCTTTTTGTAAAAACATTATGTTCACTGACGAATGTGCTGTGTATCTTAGCACAAGGTCTCGGAGTATTTATTTTTGGGCGAAAGAAAATCCCCATTTCTTTGAAGAAATAGCACAACACCCTCCCCATATTATGATATGGGCTGATGCAATCTGTGGACTGATTGTTGGTCCATATTTGTTCGATTTGAGTGTGACTGGTCAAACTTACCTTACTTAAGAAAGTAGGCCTTGTAAACAGCGTTATTTTACAAGAAGACGGTGCACCAACCCATTATGCTATTAACGTACATAATTTTCTCAACAACCAATTTCCAGTGTGGACTGGGCGAGGAGGCTCTCTCAACTGACCTTCCAGAAGTCCTGACCTCACAATTTGTGATAACTGGTTGTGATAACTGCCCCATCCGCATGCACTCTGTTGAAGAGTTGAAAATGGAAATTCTTCACATTTTTAGCCATTACGCCCGAAATGCTTCGAAAAACTTCACGGCGCACTTGGCGTCGAATGCAATTATGCGTTGATCACGACGATATCCATAGAGACCAATTCGACGTATAAGCAGTAAGGTATCTTTTTATTTAACTTTATTTACAGTTATAATGTTTTTTCTTGTTTTTGGTTTAAATAAAATGTTTCAAAAGTTAAAGCTCCTTTTCTTTTCAACCATTCAATGCCACCCGATCGCGACTTTTGGCCATCCTTGTATATGTATAATTTATAATATATATAGGGTGCCCTATAAGTCAATGTAGGATTAAGTGTAACGATTCAATTAAACCTTGGTCTTTTATTGTAGGTAAATAAAAAAGTTAAATAAAAGTTTCGGTTATATAAAATAGCATATCTGAAGATATGGTTGGAAATAGAGTAAATTTGATAAGATATTTTTTCTTTAGAACAACAAGAAAAACGTCAATAATGTTTTTCTACTGTGTACCTTTAAAGCCCCAAAGGACTTCATAAGATTCCCGAAGCATATAGACCTACTGCAAATAATGAAAATCAATTACCAATTAATAGCCTGGCGTATTTTCCAAGTAATATTTTTCGATAAGCTTTTTTTATCGATGACAAAGATGATCACGTTGCGATTAAATTGCTTTCTCTTCAGAAATGTCAAAGATGGCTTTATATACCGCTTTTTGTTTCCCAAATTCCTTCTGAAATCCGGATGACGTTCAATGATTTCCCACGAAGAACTTTCTTCGCATTTCAGGTTGTGAAGATTGGGAGCATTTGAATTGTGTTTCACATCTATCGTTCCGGAGATGTTAACTCCACAAAACTCATCCTAAACGATATATGTAAACTTTAATAACTATTAAACAACATATATAAAGGATGGGTATCGTATGTAATGAATCGAATATAATTTTTTATACCCATAATTGGACGTTTTCCAGTTTATGTACCGTTTTCTACAGTACATTACATACAGCATAGTAAACATTTTTAGATTGAAATTATTTATTCAAGGTTAGGTTAGGTTAGGTTACGTTAGGTTAGGTTAGGTTAGGTTATCAAGAACTTACCTCTCTTAAAAAGTTGTTATAATCGACGGCGGTTGTATGACCAATCAAAAATAAATTATATGAAAAAACGATACACAAACTGGAAAAGGTCCCCATAATTTTTTATACCCATAATTTTTTATACCCATAATAAAAAACAATAATGAAATGGGTAGATTCATTCCTGAATCCGTTTGTATTAAAGTTTACAATCTAATATCGCGACACCTTTATGAATATGTATCATCAGTAATAATAAAGGATAATTATTTTAAAGGATACACAATTATTTTAAGTTTACGTTTCCTTTGTCGAAGTTTGATGAAATAGTAAAAAAAGCATTTAAGTTAAATTAATGAAATTTTACACCAAAAACAATACATTTGTTCGTGTTGGGTGCAAATTTATTTTACAAATTTCACTGGATTTGAGTGTCAAACTTAAAATTTTAAAAAGAAAAAGGAGCTTTTAAACTATTTGCCCCCCCCCCCCCCCCCCAGCTTCAGAGAGTGGGGGACATAGTTTAAAAGGTCACTGTTAGGGGGGAGATAATTTAACAGGTTTTACTTATCTTCTTTACATAACAGAATTTTTAAGATATGTATTTACATAGGATAAAATTTGAATTCAATGAACCTAACCGGATATTCAGTTGACCTAACCGGGCATTCAATTATTTTTGCTACCCTTCGTGCGGGTAGAAAAAATATCCCGCGTTTTAACGAAAATATCACGACTTAACCTAACCAATCGTCAAGGGCGTATAGTTGACCTAACCGGGCATTCAATTAACCTAACTGGGCATTCAATAATTTTACCGTAGGTTTCGATATATATGCCCGGTTAGGTTAATTGAATGCCCGGTTAGGTCAACTGAATACCCAGTTAGGTTCATTGAATGCCCGGTTAGGTCAGCTGTACGCCTTGACAATTGGTTAGGTTAAGTCGTGATATTTTCGTTAAAACGAAAATATCACGACTTAACCTAACTAATCGTCAAGGGCGTACAGTTGACCAAACGATTGGTTAGGTTAAGTCGTTATATTTTCGTTAGTTAGCCTTATAAGGCTAACTAACGAAAACTGTGGGCCCTGATCTTCAGGTGATCCAAAATATTCTTATCTCATGATAAAAAATTAAAGAATAGCGATCTATCATAGAATGTAGTAAATATACTATTTAACCCTTAATCGATGAGGTGTGGTCTAGGAGACCACGTGACAATATTTTACCTGGTCTCCTACACCACACCTCACCGGTTAAGGGTTAATATGCCGATTTAGGTGACTGAATGATTGCAACTTGTCTAATGTTTTGGGGTTAACAACAGTTAGTCTGACACAGATATTGATAAACAATACAAAAGAAAGAATTTAATTCCTGAAATGTTTAATTTTTTGGCAAGAGCAAAGTCCTAGACTTTGTTTTTGTTATTACATCTACAAATACATGCACAGAACGCGTGAAACTGAACCTACTTCAGACCTTCCATATCCCATCATGATGGAGGTGGGTTCTTTTTGGGTTCCACTAGTTCCAGGGTCGATATAAAAGATGCAGCTATGGTTCGGTAAACCTTCGTTGTTGAGAGCACATTTTGAATGATTTTTAGTAAGCAACCAGCCAGCCAAGTTAGACGGACATCCAGTAATTGCAACCTAATTTATAAATATATTAGTGAATTAGTCAAATGGCCATTACTATTGTAGATTTTATTTAGGTCAAATAAGACACCATTTGCTCCTACCTTAATTTAGTTTAGGTTAGCTAGGTAAGACACCATTTGCTCCTACCTTAATTTAGTTTAGGTTAGTTAGGTAAGTTAAATTTAGTGACGGCGAAGCAGAAATTAATCAACTCTTAGGATATATATCAAGGGTGTCCAATCTTTTATCATAAAAAGCCACATTTCAATTAATGACACGCACCGAGGGCCAGTGTGCAAATTTTAGATAAAATTTTATTTTAAAATTAAATTTTATTGAAATAAAATATGGCTTTAGATAATGAATTTTCAGTATCCGCCAGCGGGGCCTGATACAAATCTGACCCGCGGCCCGTACTTTGATTAGCGTCGTTGACTACGAATCCATCGGCCCCGGGATCGACACCCGGTGACGGCAGGCGACGCGTAGCAAAACCCAGCTGTTCATCCTTCCACACAATAAAAAAAAAATTGGTTGATAAATAAATAGGTAGCTGGGTAGCCAAGTGGTTAAGACGCTGGGATGCTGGTGGGGTGTGGTTCAGATTCCATGTTAAACTGTAGGGCTTAGATGGAGTGGGTGCTACTGTAGTATGCGGGCTACCTACGATTCCGCGGTCTACCTTTTAATTATAGCTTCTTATCTTGTTTACTAATTGTTTGTTTACATCCCATTGTCAATCGCCCTTGACGATTGGTTAGGTTAGTCATGATATTTTCGTTAGTTTTAACGAAAATATCATGATTAAACCTAACCAATCGTAGGTAGACCGCATACTATAGTAGCACCGATGGAGTGACAAGCTTGACCTTCGTCGGAATGAACAAGCAGAACAAACAGGGAAACAGAATACCGCTTTGATGTCTGCAGAGCCACAAAAAGAGCTCATATTGAACTTCAATACCTTGTTAATAAAACTTTTTGAGTTCTTCTTTATTTGTATATCTTGTTTATCGCTTTAGCTTTGTTAGTTTTTTCGTAATAAATGTTTAAAATCGGGAAAATCATTTGTAATCACCCGGTGTGTATGTATATATATATATTAATATATATATATATATATATATACACACTTTGGTTTTACGTCACTTAAATTTAAACACCTGTTCAGGCAGTGTCGTAGCTACAAGAAGCAAGTCAAGATGGGCGCTCTTGTAATTGAATGTGGACCGCCACTTAGGTGTATGGTGCGCCGCCCGCGCCTGGTGTTGGTTATAGTTGTTTTGGAATTTCATAATTATTTTTAAAAACATTTAAATTTATTTATTTTTTTAGTAAATAAGTGTGAAATAATGTATATGTATAACATAGTTCCACTCGCTCCCTATAGCTACGCCACTGTGACCAACACCTCAGTGACGTCACGCGGTCTCCCCATTTTCCTAGCAGAGTTTTCTATCTTACAGTATATTCTACCTTATATTCTATAGCCTTGATGTCATCGCGAATGTCTGCTCACTCATAGGTCTACGACGGCGCGGCTATATGAGCGGAATTTACTCAGGACTTTAAGTATGTCTAAAGTGGAGAAATCCAGCTGCTCGAAACATCCACTGTTGTGACCACAACTTAAACCTCGTGATCAGTGACGAAATTTGAAGCATCCAAGAAGTTAGAACTTTTTGATCGCTTGAAAAAGCTCTGTTTTCTTCAGCGCAATCAGTCGATGGTCAATGTTTATGGTGGAACCCATGAAACAAACCCTGAAAAGACTATCTAATGCGATATCCATCTCGTAATCAAGCAGTAGATGCTCTTCGTTGCCGCCATTTCGACGTTCTGAAAATTTTGACGTATTTATTGCCTAACAATAAAAACCCCGAACAACAACATCAATTGGTGGCTCCAATGAATTACTTTGTAGAGTTCCCTACGGTCGTTTTAATCGTATTACAAAATAAAGTTCTTGAATCCGTTGACGCAGTATAAAAGATGTTCCAAGGTAGCCAAGAAGACGTTCGAAAAGAGGTGGATATGCTCCCATCACTCATTGAAGAGTTTTCAAAGGTGAGAAACAAATGGTAATCTTTGAATAGTGACACCGAGGAGCTGGCCGCAGTTTTCCGGATAAGCGGCTTCGCCGTGCACGAAGAATGTTTCATGAACTTGAACTACAGTCAAACGAACCCTTAGAAGACTCGAAGAAACGGTTTCGTGTTGAAGCGTTTAACATAAACGTTGGCATTGTGTTTCGCAGTTAAAAATCTGCTTTGAAGCCCTTTACAAACTCTGTAAAAAAATTTCAGGTACTTATCGCCGATGGTGCTGCTCCAAACGTCTGAGCAAGATATCATTCAATGGTCAAGGGGACTTATTGAGGTATATCTGGGAGATATCTCACCCGCCACTGGCGATCAGTTGCATCGTTTCAAAACTTGTTTCTCTACACACTTTCAAAATATGTCGTCAGTACGTGAAGTCGCGGAGCTGCCTCTAATCCAGTGTCAAGCCTCAAGTAGTTTCTCTGATGCTTGCCTCATCTTCCTTACCTCACCAGTGAGGGTAGCTAATGCGGAAAGAAGTTTTTTGAAACTTAAGCTCATCAAGAGCTTAAGTTTGCGAAGCTTAATGTCTCAACACCAATTAAGTGTATTATCAGTTCTGTCTATTGAACGTCAAAGGGTGATATAACTCGATTTGGATACTGTGACTGATCAATTTGCAACAGGAAAAACACGAAATGTCACGTTTTAGAACTTGGAATTTTGAAACATGTGCCAAGCTGGTGGTGTTTCGTAAGGAGTATAGCTTATATAAACTTATAAAGCTACATAACTAATACATATTACGTATGGTGATATATATATGTTTACATAATTACATGTATAGTAAGACACATCATAAATCTAAAAAGCATTTTATGTAGTTACGTTTGTATTTGACAACTAAATAGATTAATCTTAATATTATGAGGGTGCTGGAAATTCTTGCTCCAAGGCACCGAAAACCTAACTACGCCAATATAATTCAGGGCCTGTCTTTGTTCGACCTTTCTGCAGCATCCCTTCTGATTTGAGGGATTTGATGAAGGAGGGAGTTGCTTTCAACTCTCATCCTGTCTTCACAGCCAGCTACGCATGGCTGGTCAAGGACGTTACACAGGAACCAGTAAAGATGATTCATAAAATTATTTAGGTTGGTCCACTGGATGTTCCTCAGGTCATTTGTCAGCACACCTAAGAGATTTGGGCCTTGAATTCTGAGAGTATTTTCAGTACTTTCCATTTTCGTTTATATGGTCCCATGTCGAACCGTAGCTGAGATTGTACAGAATATATTATTTTAGTCTGTATCGCCCACGTTTTCTTTTCAAGGAGTAGAGTTTCAAGGATTGAAGTCGTGACCAATACCAGTCGCATTTCATTTCTTCTACGTAAGATATTTTGTATGGCTTTTATGTTTACAGTATCTCGTTTTCTGTATCGGCTTGTGAGTGCTGAGCAATATTCAATTATTGGCAGGACTAAACTCTTTCATACTTTCAGCCTGATGTTTACTTTTTTGCTATGAAAGCTCCTCCTGATAATTCCCATTATTTTTCTAGCTGTTGTAACTTTAATGTTATAGTGTTATCTAAATTGTGCATTCGATGCCATTATTATTCCAAGATCCCTGATTTGGAGGTTTAATGTTATCTGTTTGTCTTGTAGTGTTTTGTACGGTTTATTCTGTAGCTCCTTCTTTTTCACCATATCTTATAAGTTCGAATTTTTCTTCGTTAAACTTCATATTGTTGTCTTCCGCCCATCTGAATAGTGTTTTAGTGTCATTTTCTAATTTTTCAATGCCATTTTGCTTTGATATTTCCTTGCATATCTTTGAGTCATCCGCGAAGCACAATACAATTCTGGCTTTAATATCAGCATCTATATTATCAGGGGCGCCTACAGGCGGACGCACAGACACACGTGCATCCACCATATTTTAATTTCTAGAAAAGATGGAGAGCAAATTTTAATTTCTTAGAAAACTCGTAGGATAGGAGCACAGATGGCCTAGTTATTTTACTTATTTATTGCGCTGCGTCCCCCAGAATCTCAACCTAAAAAAATCGTGCGTCCAATTTTTTAAAGGCTGCGGGCGCCCCTGTATACAGTATTGTTATAAACGACAGGGGAGCTAATACTTTACCTTGTGGTACAGAGCGGATGACTTTTGAAATTGCAGGTTTAATTCCATTTACTAATACTTTTTTGTTTTGAGGGTCAGAAAATTAAATATACACATCATCCTAGCTTTTCAGTAAGTCCTCTTTTCCTAAATTTGTATGCTTTAATCCAATCACATTTATTGAAGGCTTTAGCTAAATCAGTATTATATTACAGTTATATTTTGACTTTGACACAACACTCCCATTTTTTTAATTTTGGTGATCTAATATTTGTAAAAGGCATGAATGATCTTCCAACCCTGAATCGATATTGGTTCGGAGTGAATGATTTCTTTTCCTGCGGGTAATAAACAATTTTGTCTCTAATTACCCGTTCCAAACACTTTATAAGGTGAGAAGTGAGTGCTACTGGGCGATAATTAAATAGCTATACTGTAAAGTTCTTATCCAAGTTTCTTGTATACTCGAATATTATTAATTTGAATCCAGCACCTTCAATTACGATACCATTCTTTATTAAATTTTGGTTAGTTGAACAATGAACATTCACCCACAATTTTCTTATTTACAGTAAACTTAACATACCTTTTTCTCTTCGGTGATATAGAATGGAGCTATATTATCACCATCGGTCACATACTCGTCAAAAATACCCCAGCGATAATGAGCCCATTCGTGGAGTAGCATCAAACCTATACAGGAAGATATTAATTTAGAGCCATAAATTAAAGAAGAGTAGAGCCCAAAAATGCTTTGTAATGTTATATAGGAAATGAGCAACGAAAGTTGCGGTTCATTTTTATAAACAATAAACCGCTCATTTCTAGAGAGTTTAAGATTAAGAAACGTATAATCGTTTGCGGTTTGGGCATGGTATAGCATACGCCTAGCAAATGTCTTCTCCATATGCCGATATGGGATAGACTGGACAGCTGTTTAAACTCAAAATGAAATTATAATTGTATTTTTAGGGTAAATTTGAGCATTTTGAATGTATTGCGCGTATATTAATACATTAGCTTTGGGAAAATAGTTTAATCGTATCTCTCTATGCCAGAGCTTTCCAAACTGGTGTGTCGCGACGCATTAGTGTTTTTTGTATTTTGAAAATTTTGATTTTTCTATCAACAAAATCGGCTACAAAATAAACCACCTACTGAAAAATTATCTCATATTTGATATTTGATAACAAAAATTAATTAATGTGTCGTGAAAATTGTTATGCTTAAATAGTTTGTCGCCAACGTTAAAAGTTTGGAAAGCTCTGCTCTATGCAGTAAATAAGATTAAAACTCTGCTTAACTTTTGTCGATAGTTGCCGAATACTGCGAATTAGAAGATCCCTATACGTATAGGGTTTCTATTAGTGGTGCACCGATTAATCGGTATCGGCACCTGGCATGCCGATATTAGGAAAATACCTTGCATGGCCAATTAATCGGTAAAATGCAGGTGCCGATACCGATTAATCGGTGCACCACTAGTTTCTATGGCAAAGAATTGTCACATACCTCAGTTTCGTACAATAATTTTCAAAATCGGTTTACTATCTTTTATCGTAAACATTTAATATATTAGAATTTACAAGTTAAATAATAATAATAATAATATTAATAATAATAATAATAATAATAATAATAATAATAATAATGCTTAAAATTTAAAATTTATAATTACAGTATGTTATAAATAGAAAGTTTTGGGTGAAGTCAAACCAGGTCTTGAAATCCCACGGGTTAGGGCTGAATAGCAGGTCCATCCCATGTAAGTCTGTGGTCTTCCCCCTCGTTCAAATCATTAAACGCGACCCTCACGGTAGTTGTTGCTAACTGTTTTAGCCCGCGTACTAACAGCCAGAGTGAAGTGGCAGATGAGATCTCGAGCTGAATGTGAAATCTAAACCACGGGTCGTTCCATCATCTCAACGCAGAGGACACTCACCCATCCGATTACTGAACAGACCCATTGTCGCCTAACTATGCTGAATTACCGGGAAACGGTGGTACAACATGCCCACGACGCATATTTTTCTTTCAAAGGCGTGGAAATCAGACTGTGACCTTGTTCTAAAAAAATTATAGGTTTAATGTAGGTGTACCTGCCTCTTACGAACAGAACTGTTGAAATATTGCTTAAAGAGTTTCAGTACATTTCGCCTTCAGACAGAAAAGACAACTTTAGGGTTCCTCAAGTAAAATTTTGCGTAAAATCTATTTATTTTGTTAATGCTAATTTCGGGTCCTTCAGAGCGTTGATCTATTTTGTCTATTTTTTTTTTTATGCAGGAAAGAAGCGCCATGGGCGAATGCCCGCAAAAAAGCCCCTCCCATAGAGGAAGAAGCGAGCTAAAATCAAGGTCCAAGGTTTCCGACAAGCTTCGACACTGCGTTTGAAAAACTGAAGGTCATATACAGGAGAAAGATGGATTGAGGAAGATTGTTCCAGAGTTGACCGGTTGAGTAGATGAAAGATTGAAAAATACCGATTAATTAACCCTTGGACAGAAAAGGAATGAGAATGTGATGAAAGTCTGGTACTGCGTGATCTCCTTAAAGGAGGAGGCATATAGATAGAGAGCGTCCGTTATGATAACAATAGTAAAGAGAGAGTGAGGCAACATTGCGGCGGAGAGAGAGAGAGAGAGAGAGAGAGAGAGAGAGAGAGTGAAGACAGTCAGTAAGAGGCGGGGAATTGATGAGACAAAAAACCTTTGGTTCCACCCGGTCAAGTAGAGCTGTGTGGATTGAGCCGCTCCACACACGAGAAGCGTAATCCATACAGGGGTGGACAAGAGCCCTGTACAGAGACAGCGACTAAGTGGGGGTGAAGAAACTGCGTAGCCGGTACGGCACACCTAACCTCTTAGAAACTGTTTTAGAAAGAGAGTATATGTGATCTTTCTAGGAAAGGTCACAAGAAAAGGAAACACAAAGAATGTTAAGAGAAGAGGAAGGATTGAGTTGTGTAATGTTGAAGGTAAGAGGATAGTCGTGTGGAAGATTATGATGAGTAGACAAATGACAGTAAAATGCTGTTAAACCAATTGTATTTTGTCTTACAATCTTAAATTAATTAAAGTGCAGTTTTTTCCTTTTGGCATAGGGATGTGGCGACCCCACCACCCGCCGTAAGGTGCAGCTAGCTCCGCATTTCCTACGATAGAGAAGGTTGGGCTGGGGACCCATCGTTCCCTCTTTTTTCACATATAGGGCATCAATAGCTTCGGACATCCGGCCTGTGTTTGCCTTCTCACCCAAGCTTTTGGGACGTGAGGTTTTGATATAATGAATGAATGAATGAATGAATGAATGAGTTTTTCTTGAAGTTGCAATGTCATGTAATATATCTCGAGAAGGAAAAGACGTAGTTATAATCTTACCTGTACTGCCGTATTTCGAGGTTATGTTAGTCATTAGTTCTGCAGGAAAAAATATATGTTCTCCCTCTTGTCCACATCCACCGAGGTGCAACGTGTGTGGCATTTCTCTTCGGTGAGGACCTAGATTTCCAATGACAATGGAAGCACTGTTAGGTAGACTTTCATCTGTGAACTCTTCTATTGTAATACCGTCCTAAAGAACAGATAAGGTTTTTTATTAGTTTAATTTTTTGTCATGTCGTTGCCGAGGAAAGACGTGTCTCGTTGCTGCTTGTGAACGTTATCGAATCTTACTAAGGGGTTCCAAAAAACCTTAGCCCATTTGCAGCTTACATATTTACTTATATCGAAATAGTTTTTAGCGATTATAAAAATATATAAAATTCTTTATTTATTGCAGGTATTAAAATTACTCTAGCTGATAAAGTGATAATATAATGGCTTCTCAATTAATTGGTGATTCGGAGAGGCAACGTGTGATAGATCGCATACGAGCAATAACATTTCGAGAAGCTCGTGATGCTGGAGCCACCTTTATAACACGTTCATGGGTTTCCAAAAAGTTGCGAAGAAGTGAGGACTTCGTCAAAAGAAATTGGAATAAAACTTTGGATGAATGTGAAATGGATACAACCAAATCTGGGCGCCCAAATTTGCCACTCTCTCAGGAAACAAAGGACATCATTGAAAGCGGTACGCGTAAGCGGAAAAACAGCTGTGCTAAACTTTCTAGAGAGATCGAAGTGTTGAGAGGAAAGATCGTTAGTGGTGAGATCATTCGACTGTACCGTTCATAGGCAAGGTTTAAAGCCTTGGCATGAACTTCCAAAGCCAAGAAAAACTCAACTTAACATCGATGACAGAATGTGGTTTGCGCATTATCTTGAAGATTGGGATGTGGATGATTTCATGCATTTAGCTGTGTCCGATGAATTTTTTGTTTACGT
Organism: Bathynomus jamesi; assembly: GCA_023014485.1. Taxonomy (NCBI): domain Eukaryota; kingdom Metazoa; phylum Arthropoda; class Malacostraca; order Isopoda; family Cirolanidae; genus Bathynomus; species Bathynomus jamesi. The sequence goes on from JAJOZX010000527.1 coordinate 961,880, forward strand.
AACACGTCGGCCTAACTACCAAAATGATCGAGTGTGGGCCACAACACCAGATGAAATCGATGACAATGAACATTATCGCGAATTATTAAAAAGTCCAGACTGCGTTGGTGTGTTTGTTTTGTTCACTGCAAAGAAGCTCATGTGGGTGCTGAAGCCAAATGGTCAGAGTTGGGATGGACAGTATTTTCGTGATATTATTCTATCCCAGCATGTCATTCCTTTTCTAAGAAACCCAAACAATGTTATGGGTGTCGATCAGGTCACACTTCTGCACGATAAGGCCCCCTGTTTTAAAGCATTAGCCACTCAACAGTTGTTGCGGAACCATGAGATCGATTTCTTTGGAAATGAAGAATGGCCAGGAAATTCTCCTGACCTGAACGTCTGTGAACACATTAGATCAGTTATAAATGACAAGGTTGAATGTCTCTTGTTTCAAGAACCTGCAGCAAATCGATTTTCGAAGGATACAATGACGCAACACATTGAAACTGTTTTAGCAAATTTGCGTAACGATCAAGATCTATTCACGTCACTTTTGGCAAGCTACCCAAAGCGAATTCAGGCTGTCTTGGAAGCCAATGGCGGGAACACCAAGTTTTAATTATTTCTCATTAAATGCAGGATTAAATTCTCTTTTGTGAGGTATGTTTAGTTTTACTGTACCTCTAATGGTTTAGGCCATGGGCGGGGGGGGGGGGGGAAGGTTTATTGGAGCCCCGTACATGCTTTCATCTGAGTGTAAAACTAAGCCCACTGTTTTAGGCACGATCTGAATTAATTGCTATATATATATATATATATATATATATATATATATATATATATATATATATATATATATATTAGGGTGGTCCAAATCCATAGGGGGAAATTTCAAAATTGTCTTAGATAGTCTCCACAAGTGTGGTGTTTGTCCATTTAGTGTCCACATGGTCTGCGCAAAATTGCAGCGTGATTGGTGAATATTTAGAGGTCGCCCCACTCTGATATATATATTATATAATGTACTTTTTCTTCCTTGGTCCGATGGCTCAAACTCGATCAATTCCAAAAGTTTGGCTTCTAGGGATGGCAACTGGAACTTTATCCACGTCAAGGCTCCCTACATGCCTTGACGCCCTCCTCTTGGGGCAATACCACCACATCAATCAAAAGCAAACCACCTCCGACAGTCTGAACCAGGCATGCCAGAGGGTGATTGAAGTCTGGACCCGAGCGCGGATCCCAACTCAACGGATCGACTCCTGTGTCCGTAAGCTTTCAAAGCTTTTAGACCGCTACAAAACACTCAAGAAGCACAGGACCAGGCAACGTGCCAGCGATAGAATGAATGAAGACATCTTCAAAGCGGACATCCAGGAACTGTTTGACATCGCAACCAGTGATGCCATGAGCACAATCGTCAACGTTGAGGACCGAAATTTCCTGTCCATGCAGCGCAAGGACGTCAATTCTTGCAGCATGGCTGGCATTGATAAGGAAACGACTACACAAGAGGACAGAAAGCGATCCAGAATGGAGAAGGAAGCCAAGAGGAAGGCAAGGCATGAAGCAACACAGAAAGATTTGGAAGAAGCAGGAGTGTCATCAATTGATCTTTCCTCTTCTTCTTCTTCCCTTTTTTCGCAAGACGACGACGACTATAGACCATCGGTTCCGATTCCTTCTTCGTCTGAAGCTCCGGCACCAAAGCGTCCCAAGAACAAGGTTACGAACATTTTCCAATCTCCAGAAGTCATTGGAGCAATGGATCGCACCAATCTTTCTGACCGGAATGCTGTTTTCGTAACTGGAGCTGTATTACAGGCCGCGGGGCATGATCTGTCTGGGATGACGTGCTCTCGGAGCTCTATTCATCGCTACAGAGAAAGTGGGCGAGAACAGGCAGCTCGAGAAGACCTAGAATCATTCTCTCTAGAAGACCCTGTCCTTCTCCATTGGGACGGAAAGCTTCTCCCCGGCATTGAAGGGAAGAAGACGAATGTGCATCGGATAGCAATCCTTATAACATTCAATGGACAGGAGAAGCTGCTTGGTGTCCCAAAGATGAAACAAGGAACTGGAGAAGCACAGGCCCAGGCATGCCTTCAAACTATGAAATTATGGAACGTGGAACAGCATGTGAGAGGTCTCGTCTTCGATACCACTGCGTCAAACACGGGTTTACATCGCGGAGCCTGTGTCAGGATTGAAGAAGCATTGGGTCACGAGCTAGTTTGGATCGGTTGTCGACATCATATACTTGAAGTCGTACTTGCTGATGTCTTTGCCTCAATATTTGGCTCAACAGGAAGTCCTGAAACAGGCCTTTTTAAGCGATTTCAAAAGGAATGGCCATCTCTCTCCCACGAAGCATTTGTCTCAGCATCGGACAGCTTGTTCGAGAACCCTCAACTCCAAGAGATGAGAAAAGAGATGCTCACTTACTTACCTAACGCTCTTCAGGCAAGCCAACCTCGTGACGACTACAAGGAGTTCCTTGAACTATCTTTGCTCTTCCTGGGGGGAAAGACTGGTGGTCAACTCTTTATCCGAGCTCCGGGTCCCATGCACCACGCGAGATGGATGGCGAAGGCGATTTATGCACTCAACATCTACCTCTTTCACTATCAATTCAAGCTCACAGCACGAAGAACGAAACGTGACTCAGCTGGCTTTATTTGTCAGTCTGATTTACGTCAAGTACTGGCATGAAGCGCCAATGGGGACACAAGCTCCTCTCAATGATCTCAAAATGCTGCATCTTCTGGAAAAATATCCACACGGAGGAGCTGCACAAGCGGCGAAGACAGCTCTAAGACGCCACCTGTGGTACTTGTCGGAGCATCTGATTGGACTGGCCTTCTTCGATAATAGGATCGATCCTGATACCAAAAGGAGAATGGTTCAACACCTCCAACATCCCCAAAAGAATGGCTGCCCCCGACGAATCGACATGGCGGAAGCTGGTGTTGAAAATGATGTGGCATCCTTCGTCACGAAAAGGACATTGACCCTCTTTGATGCCTTGAAAGTTGGAGGTAAGGAGGAAGCGCGCCAGTTACTTCAAAAAGATCCACGGGAATGGCCAAATGACAAGAACTACAGGGAACTTAGAGATCGCGCCTTAAAGATGAAAGTCGTCAATGATGCTGCCGAGCGAGGTATTGCTCTCGCACAACGCTACAATGACACTGACACGAAACGAGGACCAGAAGCAGTACCTCCTACAACTCGTAGCCGCCCACCGAAAACAGATACCAATACCATCCAAGGCGACTCTGATGCAGAAGAAATAATGAAGATACACCCATTATCATGTCCTATTGTCTTACTGTTTTCTTTCATATTCTTTGAGAACCAAAAAAAAATTTAGTTATTCAGTTGTCTATATATTTTCCCAAATTTTCAAAAAGGGGGCAAGTGGGGCGACCTAAATATTAACCGAATAACGTGAAACTTTGCACAAATACTGTCCACACCAAGAGGCATAAAACCAACCTTGTGGAGAGAACTTAGTCGATGCTTTAACGTTTTGGACCACCCTAATATATATATATATATATATATACAGTATATATATATATATATATAAGATTTAAGACCTGGAAAGTATCAGATTTTTACGAAAAATTAAATACAAATTAAAATGAGTAAAGAAAACAAGAACCGCGTGCATAGCGAAGATTCCGACAGGAATACCACGGGCGATGGTGAACTGGTACTATCGACCGACTCCAAGGGATGCCGCATCGCAACGCTCCAATTCTCCCACCACTAAACAGTAGAAAATGATAAGAGGGCTAAATAAAAGCAATCAACAATTCTTTAAGCTCCTTAAGGTCTTCCTCATTGAGGAGTTCCATGAGGTTTCATGGTCATTCACGGAACAGGTACGTTTCCTAAATCGGAAGGCCACAAGTCCAATAAAAAGAATCAAACGCACACAAGGAAAGAACTGAGACACTGCAGAAAAAAGAAGGACCTATGAGTACCTACAACAAGCCAGTACAAGAATGTAATGGTAATTAGTGGTCCTGAGACACCTACCGAAAGTGAAAAAGCGGTAATCGAGGCCCTGCGAAGGAACCTTCCAATAAAAGCTAAACCGCTAAACCGATGGACATTGTCGAGGCCTCCAGATTATCGGCTGAAGGAAAACAAAGCCAGAAGACCTATCAGAATAGTAATTCTAAATGACAACATGAATAGCGAAATCGATGGCGCGTGAATCCAGGTTAAACAAAGAATATCCGTCAATGACTACCTGACAAGCTACAAAAGGAACCTCTTCAAAAGGATAAAAGACTTCAGGAAAGACTTTCTAGAGGAAATCTCAAATTGCTTTGGTGGTAACGTTGCAATATACAGTATATCAAAAGATCTTCGACTGGAATAAATGTACCAATAAAATCTGAAATTGACTTTGATGATTTTCTAATGAAAGTTAACTTCGATTCTATTAATTATATAGCAACCCCTTCTAATAACATTAATAAAGCACCTAATCATAATGATATTAATTAAATCTATAAACTTGAAACCAAAAAAAAACAAATAGAATGTATAAATTATTATATTCGAATATATTATAGTGTTTTTATTACATGTTCAAAAATGAGAACATTATTATTTGTCTCCGTCCAGCTATTCATTTTATTTTAAGTATAGGTTCTTCGGCTGGCTGTTTCTTAGCATTAGATAAGAGTCATACAATCCGAAAAAAAAAAAAGGTCGTATAAAAATGAAAGTCAGAAAAATAAATGAAAATTTAAAAAGATTTAAAAACAAATTGGACACAACACATTATTGGTCAGAAAGTTTTGAAGGAACGGAAGACATAAATGAAAAAGTTGTAAGTTCTCAAATATACTAAAGGAAGTATTTAACGAAGTACGCTCTGTAACCACAATAAATACGACCCTAAAAAAGCAAAAGGCAAAATAAACCGTGGCTAAATAAACCTCTCTTAGATGCTATTCACAAAAACATTTACTGTAATCTATAAGTACTTCAAAAAAGGTACAGTGCCACAAGAATTCAAAGCAAAATCTGAGTATTATAGCAATACGTTTGAGGAATACAAAGACTGTTCTAAGAAATAATAGAAACTTATTAACAAAAATTAACATAAAAAAGGGACACAATTGTTTTTCAACAAATTTAACTCTGAACAATAATACCATTTATAACGAATTCTTAGATATAGCTAATTATCTAAATAACCATTTTCCTACCGTAGAAAAAAACCACGTATCTGAATATACACACACTCGTATATTGCTTTTCACACCCATTTATATGAATAATATGAAGAACCCTATGTGTTACTCCTATTTCTCACAGAGATCAAAACGGCAATTTCCACCCCTTAAAACAAGTTATGTCACGTAGATACTATATCTAATGCAGTATTTAAGTACTGTTTCGATTTTTTATCTCTTTCTTTATCAATATTGCTCAGTTCATCCCTTAGTCAAGGTATTTATCTGGACATATTAAAAAAATGAGTTTGTCTACTATTCAAATCAGGAGACAAATCACTACCTTCTAATCATTATTGACCTATATCTATTTTATGTACATTACGAATAATATGTGAGGAACCTTGTGTATACGCAATTCTCAAAATATTTTGAAGAAAATAACCTTATATCTAAGTAATAGTTTGGTTTAAGGGAGAGCCTTAAAAGAAGCAAAGTAATTTCAGCAGTATTAAACGTATTATATAAGAACTTTAATAATAAAAGTTTTCTGTTCTCTCGCTAATGGACCTATCCAAAACCTTTGATACACTCTTTCATGACAAATTTGTTCTTAAATTATCTCATTATGGCGTATGAGATATTGCATTTAACTGGTTCAAATTACTGCATATCCACGCAACAGAAGTCAATACATCAAACAAAATAACATTATTATTGTCAAATTAAAAATTACATATGGAGTTCCAGTAAAGATATTGGGTTTTATATTACACTGGGGAACACAACTTTTGGTGACTTAGATGTTAGACCTGTTTCTGGGTATATTGAGGTCGCTGATTCTAAAAATGACATTAGTTTTTCTCCATCAGCTCTGCTTATCAAGATATGCTATATATCTATATATATTTCTATATAATGTATATAATATTATATAATTGCTGACTGGCAATCACTGTTGTTGTCAATTGAATACAGAAGTATGATGAATGTCAGCAAAAATAGTGTATTAACATCAACCAAGCATAAGGTACGAAAAATATTTCTTAAATTCAAACAAGCTTGAGACACGAACGGCAAAAAAAGTTCTTTCATTGAGACATCTCACATAAACCGCGTTTCTGAGATTTCTTGCGATGAGATGTGCCAGGACATTCGCGTTTGATGCTCCAGCAGTAATCTGCCATCATGTGAGTATCCTATCGTCCGCGGTACCGTTCTTCCATGGTCCTTAGTTCTTGGTGAAATCGTTCACCCTGTTCCTCGCTTAGATCACCGAGGTTATCTGGGAAACGATCCAAATGACTGTGGAGGTAATGCAGTTTGATGCTCATTTTACAGCCAAGTTTACAAAAAGAAGAGAGCATATTCTCCACTAGTTCACCGTAGTTATCGGCCTTATAGTTCCCAAGGAAATTCTTTACAACCGTACTAAACGATGACCACGCACGTGCCTCAATGTTGTCCATTGAATCTTGGAAACGCGGGTCTTTCATGAGTTCCCGGATTTGCGGTCCATCGAAAATACCTGCCTTCAGCTTTTCCATGCTCAGCGCAGGAAATTTTCTACATAGGTAGCCAAAACACGTCCCATCTCTGTTCAAAGCCTTTATAAATTGTTTCATCAAACCTAGTTTGATGTGCAGTGGTGGCAATATGATCCTTTCTCTGTCAACCAAAGCTTCTTTGATGATATTTTTTCTCCAACCACCATGTTTTCTCTCAGAGGCCACTGTCTTCTCACCCAGTGTTCATCTTTAGCTCTACTGTCCCAGAGACATATAAAGCACGGGTACTTGGTGTACCCGCTCTGCTGGCCCAGGAGAAAATTCACCATCTTCAGATCCACACAGATCACCCATTGGTGGTCTCGGTATGATATCTTTTCTAGGACTAGGGCGACTGTCCCGTGCTCTTCTCTCATACCGACTGAGTGACCAATTGGGATTGATCTGTATCTGTTGCCGTTGTGTAGAAGAACACATTTTAGGCTCCGTTTGGAGCTATCTATGAATAACCGCCATTTACTTGGTGTGTATTCCGATATGCCCATTTTCATCAGCAATCCGCGCACATTGTTGCAGAAAACTAAATCGTTCTCTTTTGAGAAGAAGGGCAGTAAATCCTTTTCTCTGTCGCGATATAACGTGATTTTGGTTCCCGGCAGCAGTAAATTTTTTTCTCCCAGCCTGGAAGCTAACAATTCAGGCGATTTCTTCGAAAGACTTAAGTCTATTATGAGGTCGTTTAATTCGTGTTGACTAAAACCTTCTGCAACTGATGACGGTCCTTCGAAATCACTGTCATTTTGCCCACATATGCTTTCTTTGTCAGTAGCAGATTCATCATCTTCTTGAGGGAGCTGTGGAAGATGGCTGAATGATGGGACAGGTATCTCATCTGAATGTGAAACAGGCCGTCTACCTGAGTCTATGTCAGGATACGTCCATTTACTCCGGTTACGTCCATTGATGCCCTTTATATTCACCAAACAAAAGTAACAGTCATCACTGTGGTTTCTCTGTTCTCTCCATACCATTGGTATACCAAATTTCAGGCACCTCCTCTTTCCGTTGGTCCATTGCCGCAGATGCTCCGTACACGTTTTACACACAACATGAGGAGCCCATGGCTTATCTTGGTCCCCTAGTTGTACTTTGAAATAGGCAAAATAAGCTTTTTCACAAAATCAGTAATAGTTTTTCTCTGTTCAATGAACGTGTACTCTCCGCAGATAAAACAAAACACATCTGGATGATTTAAACACTTTCGTCGTGATGAAGCCATGTCAACACCTGTAACAGGAAAGAATTCACGTTAGTACATGTACAATACACATGCAAAACAGCAACATCAGCAAAATCATAGCTACAATTTAATTATACAGATGCATTTAGATTTACGAGCAACTCATAATACCTTCCAGAAGGGTAATAAAGTAGGTAATGACGTATGCAATATCTCAAAAAATAGAGCTGCTAGAACAAAATGGATGATATTTTCTGAATCAGTGGCATGAAAATATTCAAAATAAGGTCTAAAATCTCAGGCACCAAGAAAAAAATGTTTTTTTGTTCCCCAGTGTTATATTTACTTATATAACTGACTTTAACTCATAATGGGGAAGAAGATTTCCAATGTGCAGATAACATTTCCATGCTCAAACAACGATCTTACATCCCTTAATGAAACAGTTAATTGGAACATCATGGTAGGCTATGACTGGCGAAAAGCCAACAAATTACACTGGGGAACAAAAAAACATTTTGTTCTTGGTGCCTGAGATTTTAGACCTTATTCTGGATATTTTCATGCCACTGATTCAGAAAATATCATCCATTTTGTTCTAGCAGCTCTAGTTTTTGAGATATTGCATACGTCATTACCTACTTTATTACCCTTCTGGAACGGTATTATGAGTTGCTCGTAAATCTAAATGCATCTGTATAATTAAATTGTAGCTATGATTTTGCTGATGTTGCTGTTTTGCATGTGTATTGTACATGTACTAACGTGAATTCTTTCCTGTTACAGGTGTTGACATGGCTTCATCACGAAGAAAGTGTTTAAATCATCCAGATGTGTTTTGTTTTATCTGCGGAGAGTACACGTTCATTGAACAGAGAAAAACTATTACTGATTTTGTGAAAAAAGCTTATTTTGCCTATTTCAAAGTACAACTAGGGGACCAAGATAAGCCATGGGCTCCTCATGTTGTGTGTAAAACGTGTACGGAGCATCTGCGGCAATGGACCAACGGAAAGAGGAGGTGCCTGAAATTTGGTATACCAATGGTATGGAGAGAACAGAGAAACCACAGTGATGACTGTTACTTTTGTTTGGTGAATATAAAGGGCATCAATGGACGTAACCGGAGTAAATGGACGTATCCTGACATAGACTCAGCTAGACGGCCTGTTTCACATTCAGATGAGATACCTGTCCCATCATTCAGCCATCTTCCAGAGCTCCCTCAAGAAGATGATGAATCTGCTACTGACAAAGAAAGCATATGTGGGCAAAATGACAGTGATTTCAAAGGACCGTCATCAGTTGCAGAAGGTTTTAGTCAACACGAATTAAACGACCTCATAAGGGACTTAAGTCTTTCGAAGAAATCGTCTGAATTGTTAGCTTCCAGGCTGGGAGAAAAAAATTTACTGCTGCCGGGAACCAAAATCACGTTATATCGCGACAGAGAATAGGATTTACTGCCCTTCTTCTCAAAAGAGAACGATTTAGTTTTCTGCAACAATGTGCGCGGATTGCTGATGAAAATGGGCATATCGGAATACACACCAAGTGAATGGCGGTTATTCATAGATAGCTCCAAACGGAGCTTAAAATGTGTTCTTCTACACAACGGCAACAGATACAGATCAATCCCAATTGGTCACTCAGTCGGTATGAGAGAAGAGCACGGGACAGTCGCCCTAGTCCTAGAAAAGATATCATACCGAGACCACCAATGGGTGATCTGTGTGGATCTGAAGATGGTGAATTTTCTCCTGGGCCAGCAGAGCGGGTACACCAAGTACCCGTGCTTTATATGTCTCTGGGACAGTAGAGCTAAAGATGAACACTGGGTGAGAAGACAGTGGCCTCTGAGAGAAAACATGGTGGTTGGAGAAAAAAATATCATCAAAGAAGCTTTGGTTGACAGAGAAAGGATCATATTGCCACCACTGCACATCAAACTAGGTTTGATGAAACAATTTATAAAGGCTTTGAACAGAGATGGGACGTGTTTTGGCTACATATGTAGAAAATTTCCTGCGCTGAGCATGGAAAAGCTGAAGGCAGGTATTTTCGATGGACCGCAAATCCGGGAACTCATGAAAGACCCGCGTTTCCAAGATTCAATGGACAACATTGAGGCACGTGCGTGGTCATCGTTTAGTATGGTTGTGAAGAATTTCCTTGGGAACTATAAGGCCGATAACTACGGTGAACTAGTGGAGAATATGCTCTCTTCTTTTTGTAAACTTGGCTGTAAAATGAGCATCAAACTGCATTACCTCCACAGTCATTTGGATTGTTTCCCAGATAACCTCGGTGATCTAAGCGAGGAACAGGGTGAACGATTTCACCAAGAACTAAGGACCATGGAAAAACGGTACCGCGGACGATGGGATACTCACATGATGGCAGATTACTGCTGGAGCATCCAACGCGAATGTCCTGGCACATCTCATCGCAAGAAATCTCAGAAACGCGGTTTATGTGAGATGTCTCAATGAAAGAACTTTTTTTGCCGTTCGTGTCTCAAGCTTGTTTGAATTTAAGAAATATTTTTCGTACCTTATGCTTGTTTGATGTTAATACACTATTTTTGCTGACATTCATCATACTTTTGTATTCAATTGACAAAACAGTGATTGCCAGTCAGCAATTATATAATATTATATACATTATATAGAAATATATAGATATATATCATATCTTGATAAGCAGAGCTGATGGAGAAAAACTAATGTCATTTTTAGAATCAGCGACCTCAATATACCCAGAAACAGGTCTAACATCTAAGTCACCAAAAGTTGTGTTCCCCAGTGTTATCCTTAAATAAAAATAAAACAACTTTGTTAATCACAAAAAGAGAAATTAATACAAAACTTTATTATTATTATTATTATTATTATTATTATTATTATACTATATCTTTTCGGCAAAATATTAAAAGTATAAATCATAAACTCAAATTCTCGTTTATTCTAGCTTACTGTTTTGTGTCAATGCCGATGACGCTTGTCAGTTTCGTGCTCCTTCTTCTTATTAAAATGAATAGTGTTTAAAGTCTGTTAACCATAGTGTTACTGCTCCAACAAAATTGTAAACGTGCCAAGATTACACAGGTACAGTAGGGTGGGTGGCCCACTTTTCAATTTTTTTTTAAAAGTATAGGTGATCGTAGTTTTTTCCATTATTTGGCACTATACTAACACATTGGTACCATTTTTACAAAAATTGATCAATATTTAGGGGTCTCGCATCGACCTTGAAATTACGAGTTTTTTTTAAAAACTGCGTACTTTTTAACCTTTTACTGAATCAAGATAAATCATTAAGTAGGGATGTTTTCTGAATCCTCTTGATGAGAGAAGTCGTTTGGTGTGCCTTCCCATGTCATACGACTAACGGTTTAAAAGTTATGCCTGTATACAGGTAATACCAATGTGCTAGTATAGTGCCAAATAATGGGGAAAACCACGATCACCTATACTTTTCAAAAAAATGAGTCACCATAACCCGGGCGGAATGTATAATGTATATAGGTAATTAGAAAATGCACTATGCCTGTGCCAGGTACCTAACCTATTTCTTTTTTTGCAGATCATAACATTTTTAAATTCTGTCTGAGTTCCTCATCCTTTGTCATGGACAAATCGATGGCAACCATAACTGGAAGAACTCCTGAAGCTACAAATAGAGAGTCATCAAAAGGAAAGGCGAAAATAACATCGCTACCTTCTCTAAGATCGGCCTCGGAAATTTTTTTAGTTGGCCAACCGTCGTCCTCCATCAGTGGTAGCAAATTGCCAACAACACGGCAGGTTTTGCAATACTTCTTCAGTGTTATCCAGTACACTGCTAACAGGAAAGACGCATTCAAAGAAACTGTAAACAACGTCTTAAAGTTTTGGAACATGGCCGGCATTAAAACAATCACAAAGCTCAACTGCGAACGGAAGCTAGAGGCATTGTGGAAAGAGTGGCACTCACTCCAAAAGAGCAGAAAACGAGAAACTGACGCCGGAGGAAAACGGCAGAAGTTTTCGGACAGTGTGGACAAGCTGTGGGATATCGGAGCATCTGACTCTGTCGAAGATATAAAGAAGAATCGACTGCTGTCCGACAAGGACAAGAAAGAAGACATTGACTTCTACCTCGATCAACGTGGTCTTCGGGTGGCAACGATGAGCGGGAACGATAAAGTTTTCGCTGTAAAAAGAAAGCTACAGGAAGGAAGAAAACGTCCTCGCCAGGAGCCGCAAACCTCAAAGTGTGCATACGAAACCGGAGATGAGGCCATGGAGAATGATGATTCATCATTCTTTAAGACGTTGTTTACGGTTTCTTTGAATGCGTCTTTCCTGTTAGCAGTGTACTGGATAACACTGAAGAAGTATTGCAAAACCTGCCGTGTTGTTGGCAATTTGCTACCACTGATGGAGGACGACGGTTGGCCAACTAAAAAAATTTCCGAGGCCGATCTTAGAGAAGGTAGCGATGTTATTTTCGCCTTTCCTTTTGATGACTCTCTATTTGTAGCTTCAGGAGTTCTTCCAGTTATGGTTGCCATCGATTTGTCCATGACAAAGGATGAGGAATTCAGACAGAATTTAAAAATGTTATGATCTGCAAAAAAAGAAATAGGTTAGGTACCTGGCACAGGCATAGTGCATTTTCTAATTACCTATATACATTATACATTCCGCCCGGGTTATGGTGACTCATTTTTTTGAAAAGTATAGGTGATCGTGGTTTTCCCCATTATTTGGCACTATACTAGCACATTGGTATTACCTGTATACAGGCACAACTTTTAAACCGTTAGTCGTATGACATTGGAAGGCACACCAAACGACTTCTCTCATCAAGAGGATTCAAAAAACATCCCTACTTAATGATTTATCTTGATTCAGTAAAAAGTTAAAAGTACGCATTTTTTTAAAAAAACTCGTAATTTCAAGGTCAATTTTTGTAAAAATGGTACCAATGTGCTAGTATAGTGCCAAATAATGGGAAAAACTACGATAACCTATACTTTTCAAAAAAAATTGAAAAGTGGGCCACCCTAAGGTACAGTCTTATCAGATAATCTACATTACTTAACTATAATCTAGCGACATCCGGCACTACCTTCTTAGTTCTGCAGAACCACAAGCTGTACCCATGACCTTGAAATAACAAACATACAAAAGAAGGACTGAATTTTAACTACATGTGTAAATAAAAACTTAGTGTAAAGCAAGAACGTTATCTAAAAATCGAGTCAAATTCTCTCATTAAGACTACCAAAAACTATTAACAAAAACTTAAATTTCTAAGTGAATAAACTTTACAAAACTGTCACAAAAGGAAAAAAAAATCAACAACAACAACAACATCAACAGGCATTCCTCCATTTACCGGAGGAGATTGTAGACATCAATCGACCAGGGAAGTACTCCTGGGGTGGACGTTAGACAGAAGATAGGGAGTGCTGGAACTCCCGTTTCTCCTGTCACTGTCCTCCTTAGCTGATCTTTTTCCGTACAAGAATGTACGGAAGCAGATTGTGGACCTGTACGTATGGTCAAAATCAGTCAAATATCGTTATTGGTTCAAAAGTTATGGTATTTTGCAAATTGACAAAATTTAACTGCATATTTCTCCATTTTTTTAATTTTGGCGCTTGGCAGCTTGTGGTCCGGAGCGCCTCATCTACCTAATGAGCAGTCCAGCATGCTCTCAAACACACACTTCTCTCCCTATTCCTCACTACATATACGTACTAGGGGCACTCAGTATATTTTGCCTCACCCTTTTTTCTTAGCTAAATAATAGGCCATGGTGCTGAAATGTCTTTTGGGCCGTAAGTTTGAACTTTCTGCGCTTCACATAACCGGATTTTTCCAGTTTGAACCTCCCCTCCTTGTATAAAACCACTTTTAAACGCCCTTGTGTAAAATCGATGGCTAACGCGATTTTGAAAATGGCGTCTGACAGTGATGTGCGTCGTAAACAAAGAGCTGTTATCGAGTTCTTAACTGCATAGAAGGAAACAGTTGGAAATATTCACAAATGTCTACAAAATGTTTACGGGGATGCTGTTGTTGATCGAAGCACAGCTGGACGCTGGTTTAAACGTGTGAGATCATCGGAGAGAGGGAGAGAAAGCCTCGATGATGAGCCACGCAGCGGTCGCCCAGCATCGGCTGTGACATCTCACACTGTGCAACGTGCTAACAACATCATTCGATCAAATCGGCGCGTCACATACAAGGAGCTATCACTGGAGCTACGAATTAGTGAAGGAAGTATGAATACGATAATTCAGCAACTGGGATACTTAAAAGTATGTTCACGGTTTGTTCCTCGCCAGTGACTGAAGATCACAAAGCCCAAAGAAAAGAAATTGCTTCTAAGTCGTTGGTTCGATACGAGACAGAATGGGATGACTTCCTTTCACGAATTGTGACTGGGGATGAGACTTGGGTACACCACTTTGAACCTGAAACAAAACGCCAATCCATGGAGTGGCATCACGCAGACTCCCCACGCAAAAAAAAAGTTCAAAATGGCTCCCTCTGAAGGAAGGGTTATGGCCACCATCTTCTGAGATATGAAAGGGGTGATTCTGGTGAACATTATGAAGAAAAGACAAACAATCAACTCAGAGACATATATTGCTACCCTCCAAAGACTCCAGAGGTGTATAAAGCGAGTTCGACCAGAGAGAAAACTGGAAGACGTCCTTCTTTTGCATGATAACGCAAGACCACACAACAGTTTGCAAACGAGAGAGGCCATCACAAAAATGCGCTTGACTGTGTTACCCCACCCTCCATACAGCCCGGATCTGACACCTTCAGACTTCCATTTGTTTGGGCCAATGAAGGATGTTATTCATGAAAGAAAGTTTCAGAGTGACGATGGGGTTGTTGAGGAGGTTAAGAGGTGGCTCCAGCGGAACCCAGCGGACTTTTACCAGCAAGGAATAAAGGCCCACGTTTCGAGGTGGAGGAAAGCCGTAGAAAATGATGGAGACTATATGGAAAAATAAAAACTTGTAAAAAAGGTATGTAACTACTTATGTACAAAATTTCTGGAATTTACAAGGAAACTTGGAAAGGAAAAAAAAAGGTGGGACAAAATACTCGTATATTGAGTAGCCCTCGTACATGCATTTTAAACTACATAATCTTTTCAAATTTAAAAAAAAATGGTATCAACTTCAAGAGCATCGGAGTCCCCTAGGGAGGAGACCACAAATGGCACCCCACTTCTGACTCCCCAGCCCTCGTACATGCATTTTAAACTACATAATCTTTTCAAATTTAAAAAAAAATGGTATCAACTTCAAGAGCATCGGAGTCCCCTAGGGAGGAGACCACAAATGGCACCCCACTTCTGACTCCCCAGCTGCCGATACTAGGAACGCAGACCAAGGCAGCGGGGCTGGATCTGCTACCGCCCATTCGAGATGTTCTGGGCCTCTACTTGATTCGCTTTTCATAAACTTCTGCAACATTCAATCTGTTGAACACCATCTCTCTCCCACTAAACTTCATCTTCTCTTCCTCACTGAAACTCAGGTGTTTGGGACGACTGCCAGCAACCCTTTTTCTGTACCCTCTTACTTTCTCTATACTCAATTTCACTCCAAAGGTGGATGTTGCGTATATGTACACAATGACCTAACTTGTTCTCGTATTCCCGAACTTGAATCTTCCGAATCCTATACCTTCTGGCTACGGCTCACATGCCAATCTCAAACTAAATACATCTGCGCTGTCTACTTTTCTCCTAATTCTCCTGACTATCCAAAATTCTTTGACTACCTCAATTCCAAAGTGGAATACATTCTATTCCGCTCTCCTTTTGCTGAAATCTCCATTTTAGGAGATTTCAACGTTCACCACCAACTTTGGCTTTCCTCCCATTTCACTGACATCTCTGGTGAATTTAGTTTACAACTTTTCCATCCTAAATGACTTAGGGCAGATTGAATAGCACCTATTCGTATCCTCGATTGCCTTGGAGAGAGGCCCAACATCTTTTTTTCTCCTTTGGGCTCCTCCGACCACCACAATCTTATATCTGTTTCCTGCCCTATCGTTCCAATTCGGCCTCTGGATCCTCCAAAGAGGAGGCGCCTTTTGCACTTCGGCTCCGCTGATTGGGAGGCCCTTAGGCAGTACTTTTCTGATTTGCCATAGAATGATTACTGTTTCCGTGTCCGGGGCCCTTCCGAGTGTGGTGAGCACATCACGGAGGTGATTCTCTCGGGCATGGAGGTGTACAGTCCATATGCGATTCCTACTACTAATGCAAAAAAACCTTGGTTCAACTTTACTTGTTCTAATGCTATCCGCAACAGAGAGGAGTCTTTCAGAAGGTACCGTCGCTAGCCAACTCCTGACGCTCACTCCGCTTATATTTCTGCCCGGAGTCGTGCAAAATTTGTTCTTCGATTCGCCAAAAATTCCTCCATTCGGCAAAAATGTGACAACTTATCCAATTCTAATTCTTCTCACCCTTTCTGGCATCTAGACAAGAAGCTCTTCAACAACTTTACTTCCTCTTCTTTCCCTCCTCTTTTCCATTCCGACGGCTTAATTGCTGACTCTTCTCCTGATAAAGCTGAATTCTTCGCTCAAACTTTCGCCTCCAACTCAACCCTGGACGATTCCGGCGCTGTTCCTCCATCTTCTTCTCCCTCTGACTTTATTATGTTTGAAATTAGAATCTCTTTCAAAGATGTTTATTCTGCCCTATGTGGGATAAACTTTAGGAAGGCGTACGGTCCTGATAGTGTTCCTTCTGTTGATCTTAAGAACTGTGCTTCTGTGCTGACACCCTGCCTAGGCAAACTCTTTCGTTTTTCTCTCTCATCTGGTACTTTTCCTTCCTGCTGGAAGTTCGCTTTCATTCAGCCTGTCCCAAAGAAGGGTGACCGTTTGCAACCCTCCAACTATCGTCCAATTGCTTTGATTTCTTGCCTTTCTAAATTTTTTGAATCTATCCTTAATAGGAAGGTTCTTAAAACATCTTTTTTCTCACAATCTTCTTTCAGATCGACAGAAGCTTTACTGGTAATATTCTTGCATATCTCTGATTGTCGGTTATCCTCCCTTTGGGATTTCGGTGAAACTTTTGCTATTGCGCTGGACATATTAAAAGTTTTTGATAGAGTCTGGCACAAATCTTTTATTTCGAAACTGCCCTGTTTCGGTTTCTATCCTTCTTTCTGTGCCTTCATCTCTAATTTCCTTTCTGGCTGATCTATAGCTGCGGTTGTAGATGGCCACTGTTCTTCTCCCAAAGTTATCAACAGTAGTGTTCTTCAGGGTTCTGTTCTGTTACCCACTTTTTTTCCTTTTTATTTATGAATGATCTTTTAATTCGCACTTCCTGTTCTATTCACTCCTATGCCGATGATTCCACTCTTCACTCCTCCACCCGCTTCCCAAAGCGTCCCTCACAGCAGTCACTCCATGATTCGCGTATGACGGCTATGGGACACCTGACCTCTAATCTTTCTTTTACCTCTGATTGGGGCAGAGAAAACCTTGTGGCTTTCAATACCTCAAAAACTCAGTTCCTCTGTCTGTCTGCTCGTCATCTTCTTCCACACGACTATTCCCTTACCTTCAACACGCAACTCAATCCTTCCTTTTTTCTTCACATTCTTGGTGTTTCCTTTTCTCATAATCTTTCCTGGAAAGATCACATATACTCTCTTTCCAAAACAGCTTCCAAGAGATTAGGTGTGCTGTACCGCTTCCGCAGTTTCTTCATCCCCACTCAGTTGCTGTCTTTGTATAGGGGTCTTGTTCGCCCCTGTATGGAGTATGTTTCTCATGTGTGGGGTGGCTCAACCCACACAGCTGTACTTGGCCGGGTGGAATCAAAGGCTTTTCGTCTCATCAATACCCCGTCTCTTACTGACTGTCTTCAATCTCTCTCTCTTCGCCGCAATGTTGCCTCACTCTCTCTTTACTATCGCTATTATAACGGACATTGTTCTTCTGAACTCTCTAACTGCATACCTCCTCCTTTAAGGAGAGCACGCAGGACCAGACTTTCTACATTTTCTCATTCCTTTTCTGTCCAACTCTGTAATGCAAGGGTTAATCAGTATTTTTAAATCTTTCATGTACTCAACCGGCCAACTCTGGAACACTCTTCCTCAATCCATCTTTCCTCCTGTCTATGACCTCCCATCTTTCAAACGCAGTGTCTAGGCATGTCAAAAACCCCGGACCTTGATTTTGGCTCTCTCCTTCTTCTATGGGGGTCAGGGGCTTTGGCGGGCATTCGCTCTTGGCTCTTCCTTCTTGCATAAAAAAAATATTTCAAAGGCAAACTATACTCTTCAGTGTAGTAGAAATTGTTATACTTATTTAGCGCTGGAATTATGGAATAATAATAATTTGTCAAATGACTTAAAATCAACCAACATCCACTCAACTTAAATCAATTAAAATTTAACAAATTCTTGAGTGTGCTTGAATGTGCTTTAGTCTTACACACTAAAAATATATAATTAATAATAATAACTCTCTTTGGGCGCCAGGTAGCTCAGTGATTTCGGTTGCCGACTTTAAGTGTTGAGGCTCTGGTTCGCTCCGGACTACTAGCTCTTGGGTTGGGTTGATTTGGCCGCTTACCCTGATAATGCGAGGGCTGAAGGTGAACTTTGGTGCGCACACACCCCCTCACGTCGTGAGGAAATGAGCTGCTTGGATATAACCTTTTATGACGTTTCTTTCTAAAGTGCTCAACGAGGAACTAATGATAATGATAAATACAATTATTATTATTACTGTTATTATTATTTTGTTGTTATTATTATTATAAATATTATGATTTTAATTATTTTTTATTATTATTATAAATATTATGATTTTAATTATTTTTTATTATTATTATAAATATTATGATTTTAATTATTTTTTATTATTATTATAAATATTATGATTTTAATTATTTTTTATTATTATTATAAATATTATGATTTTAATTATTTTTTATTATTATTATAAATATTATGATTTTAATTATTTTTTATTATTATTATAATATTATGATTTTAATTATTTTTATTATTATTATAAATATTATGATTTTAATTATTTTTTATTATTATTATAAATATTATGATTTTAATTATTTTTTATTATTATTATAAATATTATGATTTTAATTATTTTTTATTATTATTATAAATATTATGATTTTAATTATTTTTTATTATTATTATAAATATTATGATTTTAATTATTTTTTATTATTATTATAAATATTATGATTTTAATTATTTTTTATTATTATTATAAATATTATGATTTTAATTATTTTTTATTATTATTATAAATATTATGATTTTAATTATTTTTTATTATTATTATAAATATTATGATTTTAATTATTTTTTATTATTATTATAAATATTATGATTTTAATTATTTTTTATTATTATTATAAATATTATGATTTTAATTATTTTTTATTATTATTATAAATATTATGATTTTAATTATTTTTTATTATTATTATAAATATTATGATTTTAATTATTTTTTATTATTATTATAAATATTATGATTTTAATTATTTTTTATATTATTATAAATATTATGATTTTAATTATTTTTTATTATTATTATAAATATTATGATTTTAATTATTTTTTATTATTATTATAAATATTATGATTTTAATTATTTTTTATTATTATTATAAATATTATGATTTTAATTATTTTTTATTATTATTATAAATATTATGATTTTAATTATTTTTTATTATTATTATAAATATTATGATTTTAATTATTTTTTATTATTATTATAAATATTATGATTTTAATTATTTTTTATTATTATTATAATATTATGATTTTAATTATTTTTTATTATTATATAAATATTATGATTTTAATTATTTTTATTATTATTATAAATATATGATTTTAATTATTTTTTATTATTATTATAAATATTATGATTTTAATTATTTTTTATTATTATTATAAATATTATGATTTTAATTATTTTTTATTATTATTATAAATATTATGATTTTAATTATTTTTTATTATTATTATAAATATTATGATTTTAATTATTTTTTATTATCATCTCTTTCGTTAGTATTTCTTTACAGTTGACATTTCGCAAATGCAATTTGTACGTGTAAGTTTTTGGATGTATGTATATAGGATTACTGCTTTAATAGTACCGTAATGTTAATTAATATATTATAAAGGCACAGGTTTATTTTATTGTTATAATGGAATTTAATATTCATATAGAAATGACTTGATGTCACATTTAAACATACAAAAAAAGATATCAATTCTTTAAAAATTAATTGCAGTGAAAATGCTTTCCAGGTTTATCTATTGGAATATAATGTTTAAAAATTACAGTATGGTTTAATCTGTAATATTCTTTTATTCTTTACCGCTCTACGAATATTTTGTAACTGTACCTAAGTAGTAGATTTCAGGTTGTAAAGCGTTGTATGCTTGTTAAAAGCAGTTTGCAATTGTATGCAGTATATGGGTTGTAATAATAAAAATATACTCATGTAAACTATGTGTAATTTGTAAATAAAGAACTAAAATTGAAAGTGAGGGTATGATAATAATAATTAATCAGTAAGGAGGGCCAGGAACTGGCACAACACTCAGACCAGACGAATGAGGCCTATTGCGCTACCGCATGAATTACACAGGTCAACAACAAAAAAATTTTTTTTCGTTGCCAAAGAAATTCGTACGAATTTAGGGTATTTTGGGGTTGCTGAATTCCAAAATGAAAGTAGTTTTTCCGATTTGGCTCTAGTTCTTGAGATAATGAATACCCTCAATTAATAGGAAACGTAACCATAACGCGTGCATATGGGAAACTACCGGAACATTCTAGATGGTGAGACCGAATAAAATGCCATTATGTATTTCATGTGTTTACTTTTGTATGATTTGAGACAATTTCAATGCGATTTGTAAGTAGGCTCCGCCTGAACATTAAATTTTTTGCATTTTTACGTGTTTCAATGGGGTACCAATTATCTCATAAATTAGAGCCAATCTAGCAAAACCGATGTCATATTCGGAATCAGCACCACAAAGTTACCCCAAAATCACTCTAATATGATTGGCAATAAAATGAGTGTTGACCAGTGTTATTATTAATCAGTAACATCGGGAGTCAAACCTAACCCTCAGTGTCTTCACTTGTCTTATATGGAAACGGCGTTACCCTCTGAGTTACGGGTGCTGGTGTAGTTTAGGGTATCAAACATTTATAAGTTTGTTTATCACTTTAAACGGTTTAAAAACATTAAACAATAATCTGGAAGTACTGAAAAGAAATCGTTATCTGACCAAACCTGTTGAACTTCAGTTACAGTTGCCGTCAAAATTTCGGTAGCACTTCTGAAAAGACAAGTCTGTCGAGTAGTATAAAATAATGCGAACTGTATTCACCCAATCTTAATATTGCTTCTTTAGTTTCGAAAGTATTCAATGAATGTATTTATTTATAGATAAATAAATATAAAGTTGTAACATATATTCTGCTCGATTTTTTAGTTCATTCAGAACAAAAATTAAAGGACTTATAAGGACAAATTTGCCCAAACTTTTAGTTTATTCACAACAAAAATTAAATGACATAATGACAAATTAATCATCAATATAATTCCCTTCTTTTTGTATAACCTCGTCCCACCTGTAGAAAAAATTTTTATGCCACGTTCGAAGAAATCCCTTGGTTTCGAGTTAAAAAAAAGCGATCACTTCGTTTTCGATAGCTTCCCTGGATTGCAACTTTTGTCCATCTAAGTGGTGTTGCAGACTTCTGAATAAATGGTAGTCTGAAGGTGCGATGTCCGGAGAATAAGGTGGATGAGGCATTTTTTCCCAATCAAATGTCTCCAATCGGGCAGTGGTGATTCGAGCAGTGTGAGGGCGCGCGTTATCCTGGTGGAATAGAACACCTCTGCGATTAATTAATGCAGGACGTTTTTCTTGTAATGCCATCTCCAATCGTTGGAGTTGTTGGCAGTAGACTTCAGCTATGATTGTTTGGTTATCTGGCAGAAGCTCAAAATGAATAATTCCTTGCATAGCAAAATTTTCTTTGGATGGGGTCCATTCCTTGGCTGAGGTTCAGGCTTTGTTTCACGGCTAAGCCACTGATGTCGACGCTTAATATTGTCATAGAGGGCCCATTTTTCATCCCCAGTGACGATCCGATTCAAAAACGGTGCCTGCAGTTGCCGAGAATGCAGTGATGTGCAAATATCGATTCGATGTTGAAGATTCGCTCGTGACAAATCATGCGGAACCCATTTTCCAACCTTCACTACTTTTCCTAACAGCTTCAAATGACGATGAATGATCATATGGCTAACGCCAAGTTGCAGGCCAAGTTCTCTTACAGTTACCGTTGGGTTTTCCTCCACTGTTGCTTTCAGCAACTCTTCATCTAACTCATTTGGTCGTCTTGTTCGTTGATAATCTTTCAGACTGAAGTCTCCGTTTCTGAACTTCTCAAACCATCTCCTACACATCCATTCGCTCACAACATCATTTCCATAAACTCTTGAATGTTTCTTGCGGATTCACTAGCGTTAGATCCTTTATGGAACTCATACAGCATCACATGTCGAATATGCTCTTTCGTGGGCTCCATGTTTTTTCAATTACTGTAATATCGTAGGGATGCCGTTGTAACTGCATGAAAAACACCAGAGAAAATATTCATTAGCCTAATCCTACACTAGCCTAAGCCTATTAACCTGTCATTCTGTATCATTCTGTATCGTGATAAAACATGTGCGAACCTGTCGCCGCGTGTATTTTGCAACATTTCTAAAACTATTTCACATTATCTTGAGGTTATTCTATTATCTATCGTCCGTTTTCTAATCGAGCAGAATTTATGTTACAACCTGATACTATATGGGGAAAAATATACGAAAAATAATATTAAAAACAACACATAACCACATGTAAATATACAATTCTTTTGACTTTATCTTGAGGCTGACACTGATCTCAACAAAACTCGTTGTATAGAAAGAGACGTTTTAGCTTTTAAAGAAGTTACTGAGGTTTTGGCACTGTCCATACTACCGGAGATTATGAGTGTTATTTTTCTACTTACTGTTCTAGTTGTCGCCTGACTCGGAAGTATAACTTTAACTTCTTTGATGGAGAGTCGCTTCTTCGTTTTTAAGTATAACTTACTGGAAAATATTTGCAGCAATTTCTGAAATTAAAAAAAGAAAACTCAGTGAAATATGATCACATGCATTTCAGAACTGTTATATTTTGTACACAAAACATTTTAACAGTTTTGCCAACAATGATGAGCCATTGGACATTCGGGATTTCGGGTAGTATTAACATTAAATTGTATAAATATAATGGATCACACTGAGCATTCTGCGATATTTTTAGTTTGAACTTTTCAAGATTCTGAGAGAGAAATAACTGAGAACCAAATTTAAAACCATAATTTCACAGATATGTAAACAAGTAACTAAATAAATGTTGTTTACCCGTAATTACCTCTATGTAAGAAATAATGGATCACCTGAAGATCAGGGCCCCCATGTATTCTTGTATTTTGCTTTACAATACCAAATATAATAAACTAAATTGAACACTTCGGTCTAAAAAAAATTTGTTGTGCAATTAATCTTAAAAATGTAATTTTCGTGTCGCAAAACATTTTGGAAAAAATATAAACGTATATAAACTTGCCATTTTTTTCTTATTCTGTATTATAATTATTGACAGTAAAGTAATTCATAGTACAGGGTGTCCGAGAATTATCTGTACAATTTTTGGCTGTTATTAAAAGTCAACCATGAAGTGTAGAAATTCCAGTTTTGTCCCATTTTACAGAGAATCTCATTAAGTTTTTTCTGATACCAAGTTTTGACAAGTTTTTTAGAAATTCCAGTGTGTCCGAACATTATCTGTACAATTTCATCTTTTAATAAAATTCTTGATAACACGTAAAATTCTTAAACAAGATTATTTAGAATCTGTATTTTCAAAAGTTTCTTTTATTAAAGTAACGTTGTTACAAACATTCGATATGTGCACCATTAGTGATTCGCAAAACATCCAATCGATACTCCAAATGTTGCCATGTACGCTGCAGCATATCCACATCAATTCGCTCAATAGCAGCTGTGATTCTTGCTTTTAAATCATCAATGTCTGTCACCCGCGTACATTTCTAGAAAACTTGTCAAAACGTGGTATCAGAAAAAACTTAATGAGATTCTCTGTAAAATGGGACAAACACTGGAATTTCTACACTTCATGGTTGACTTTTAATAACAGCCAAAAATTGTACAGATAATTCTCGGACACCCTGTATATGTAGGATGGGAAGGTTGTAAGCACAGGTAATGTCATCAGCTTCATTTACAGTTGATATTAAATAAGTAGAATATTTCATCAATATGAAATTTAGAACAATAAATAATCATAATTAGCTTCCACGTACAAATTTTTTTAAAAACAAGCTTGTAGCCTACGAATTATAAAGAACGCTCAAATTTAATTGCGCCCAAGCTCACAAAATTCATCAACTTCTACATTCAAAATGGTATCTTCCCAGGCTACCTTAAAATGGCTAGAGTCTAGACTAAACTCTAGAGTCTAGACTCTAGAGCAGTGGTGCACAAACTTTTTTGATGTGAGGGCCAAGCGAAGAAAATAACTAAATGTATTAGCCTACTTACTTTCCATCTAAGTCATAAATTGGGTCACTTTTATATTCTAACTTTTTCATTGAATTGAAAAGACCCGTGGGGCCACTGAAAAGACCCGTGGGGGACACATTTGGCCCGCGGGCCAGGGTTTGTGCATCACTGCGTCTAGAGTATGTTCTATTTTTAAACCAGCCGATGAATCTTCCTCCTCAAACTACAGACTCATCTCCATCCTTCCAATTATCAGTAAACTATGCGAAAAAATAATATAATTAAATAATAAAATTTATATTAAAGCAAAATAATTCACAAACAACAATGTGGCTTTTTGCGAAAACACACGACCAACGACGCGATAACCGCTATATTAGAGGAACTTTATATCAATCTGAATGACAAAAACCATCATTATCACCTGATTAATCTATCTGAAGCCTTTGACACAGTATCTCATGATATACTCTTCAAAATCTAGAACATTACGGCTTTAGGGGACTACCCTTAATTTGGTTCTGGGTTATATCGTGGACAGTGCTGTGACACCGTTTCTCGTTGATAATCGAAGTTCGGTGATATAGGGCAGGGGTTCCCAAATTGGTGTTCCGCGGAACACTTGTATACCGTGAGAAGTGTTCCGCGGAACACAATTTGGGAACCCCTGATAGGGTTTGGATAGTAGCTGGATGGGAGACCGTTCTCTGCGTCCGGATTATGTAGTAACCCGTGGTTCGGATCTCGCGTAAAGCTGTAAGTACCCTCCATCATATGCAGAGCTGGGCACCGCAAACTCAAAATCACTTCCGCAATCGCAAATCCGCAAACTCAAACCTTACCTTCCGCAACCGCAAATCCGCAAACTGCTTGCCATTTTTGGTGCCGCAAACGCAAATCCGCAAACGCAAACCATATTTCCAATTTTTACAGTGCTGGGCACTTCCGCAAACCGCAAATTCCGCAATCGCAATTTTAACTATAAAAAGTATCCAAAACATTAAAGAGGTATAAAAAGTTTTTATATCTTTTTAATGTTTAATGTTTTAGCCTTGTTTTATTAAAAACAAGCTAAATAATTTATTACAATAAATCACTATTGTAGAAGAAATAAAAATACTACATATATTGATATATTATATTGAACAAAAACACCTCCTGCAAGTAAATAGTAAATAAATTAAATAATAAATTTAATCATTTGAATTTCATAAATTTTGAGACTTAGACACGTTGGCGGCCAGTGACAGCAGCGTCACAGCACTAGCGGGCTTGGCCAGTGGCCACGTGGGAAATTTGCGGAAAGATTTGCGTTTGCGGTCTTAGTTCCGCAACGCAAATTCACTAATTTGCGATGACTTTGCCGCAAACGCAAATCCGCAAACGAAAAACATACTTCCGCAATTGCGGAATTTGCGGTTTGCGGAAGTGTTTGCGGAAGTGCCCAGCTCTGAATGACTTTAAATGTTTCGAAGGAGGTTAAACAATCCCATCATTATATTATTCAAGTTGTTGTTTCCGCTTTTACTTGAGTAACAGGACACAATTTATGGCATAGAATTCTTTTACGTTACAGACATGATGCGTATTCCAAGGAACACCCGAAGGCAGCATTCTGGCATCTATCCTGTTCTTCCTTTACATAGTGTAAGTGACTTCCGCAGATCATTAACTAACTCGTCTTGTTATCATTATACAGATGACCCGACAATCATTACTTCAACAAGGACTTATTGCCAACAGTGAGCTCAAAAAAATATATGTATGGCTTAATACCAACAAACTACACTTAAATATTAAAAAAAACCAGTTTATATAGTCAGCACTAAAAAGAAAACGTTGGTTCTGTTAACTTAAACTTAAACCTAAATAGAAATTCCAATGTAGGCCTATATTTCTTGCACATGTATAAATGGACCAAAAAATACAAATAATTTGTATTACATCACTTAAAATCAAATCTGTAGTTAAATTTAGAATTATTGTATGGTGTTTCTGCCTTCACATATTAAAGTGACAAAAACTAGTCTACGTCGCGACCATATTGTGACACTGGTTTCCGTAAGATCAGCGAAGTTAAGTGCCGTTGGGTCTAAGTGGTGTTTGGATGAGGGACCTTCCTCCGCGTTTAGTAGTTTTATATAACCACTGTTAACTACTGAGTTTTCTCTCTCTCTCTCTCTCTCTCTCTCTCTCTCTCACACACACACACACACACACACACACACACACACACTATGCTGATATTCGTTTACTATTATTATTTCAAGAATTGTACACAAGTTCCCATTTTAACATAATTCTAACATTTAATGTAATAACTGGAATAAAAATTTAACCGCAATGACCCGTTATTCATAAATGCTCTCATACTGTTCTCCTTCTAGCTACGGCAGTGGTTCCTAACTTTTTTGAAGCGATGGCCCACTAGAACCGATTCGAATAACTCATGGCCCACCGCCCATGTTGCTAAGCTGGTATCATGTTTACGTAAGGTTTAATAAGCAAATTTTTGTTATTAACATTTATTAACATGATGCTAAAAGACAAGCAAGTGGGCCATGGCCCACCGGTTGGGAACCAGTGATCTATGGTCTGAATGCCAGAAGATTCTCATAGAACAGTTCTCGCACCATTATTTGTTTTGAAAACGTTGTCCCCATTTAGATATCTTGAATAGATGTTTAACATATACTGCAAAAAATATTTCAGGAGATTTCCAACAAAATTGTTGGGTTTTTGCCTGTTTTGGTGAAAAGGAATCGTCGTGTCACCTGCTGCGTCTTTAGGTCGTGACTTTCTTGTATGTCAAGTGCATGGAAAATAATAGAAAAAATGGACAAACGGGAACGAAGAATGTTGAAATAGAAGAATCAATTGCAACAGGTTCACTGACAGAAAACCAGGAAATGTCAGAAAACGGCGACGCAGACGAAAATGGGGATTCAGGACACCTAGGAAAACACATTATAGGGAGGTGCAGAAGTAGTCTTAGACGGAGAAATACCCCCTGCACAAGATAGAGACACAAATGAAAACACATCAAAGAATAAAAACCACTGATTAGGGAGGAAGTGGTGGTAGAACAGAGGAAAGAAATTGAATTCCATAGAAGTCGTAAACAACGGACCATATGCGAATGTTACGAACAGGTTATTTAGACAACGGGAACAAACAGTAAAAAGATCTCCACAGGTGCAGAACTGAAGCAAAGAGAGACAAACTAGAAAAAAAAATTAGGCGAAATAGAAGTGGACCTGAAACAAACATTCCTCCATAAGACAAAGGAGGAGGAAAACAAGGTAGCAGAAAACATAAAAAATAACTGAAAATACTGCTACACGTTTGAGAAAAGAAAATGCAGTGTAAAGAGAGTATTGGGTCATTGATAGATGGGGCGACAGAATACACAAATGACCCAGAAAAAATGATGGATTTACTTAAGGAACAATTTAACTCTGTTTAGCACCCCTAAGTCCAAGAAGCTAGTAGAAAACCCAGATAAATTTTTCGACACTGATACAAATCAGCCAAGAGCAAGTTCGGGCACGAACCTACTAAAAACTTACAGTTCTCGGAAGGAAATGTAATTAAGGCTCTATTACAGATGTGAGAAAATTCAGCACCAGGGCCAGACACATGGAGTGCCACGTTTCTGAAGAAATGTAAAGAGAGTATTGCCTAGCCGCTATATTTACTATTGAAAAAATCACTCGACATAGGACAAATTCACTTCCATTAAAGAACGCGAACATTGCCCTCTTATTTAAAGGAAGTAACAGCATTGACTAAGAATTATCGGCCAGTAGCTCTCACCTTCCACCTTATAAAGTGTTTTTAAGGTATAATTAGAGGCAAAACTACTTACTACCTACAAGGCTGGAAGATCATGCCTATCAAAGCTATTTGACCATCAGGAGAAAATATTGGAAACATTGTGTCGAAGACAAAGCATAGATGTAATATATACTGACTTTGCTAAAACCTTCGATAAATGTGACCATGGAATTATAGCACACAAACTAAAGAATACAGGAATTACGGGAAAATTGGGAAGATGGATATTAATTTTCTGACTCAAAGAACACAAGAGTGGTACTAAATGGGGTTAAATCTGAAATCTCAGAAGTCATGAGCTCTGTCCCACAAGGCAGCATTAGCTCCCTCGCTGTTCATAATAATGATTGCAGACATTGGTGCAAATATTAATGACAGTACTGTGTTATGTTTCACAGATGACACAAAGATATGCAAGGAAATATCAAACGAAGGTGACATAGAAAAACTACAAAATGACAGTGAAACATTATTCAAGTGGACAGCAGAAGACAACAATATGAAGTTCAGTGAAAAAAAATTCCAACTTCTGAGCTATGGTAATAAAGTGCTACAGAATAAAGGGTACAAAACACTGCAAGTTAAACAGATAACACCAAACTCACAAGTCAGGGATCTTGGAGTAATAATGTCGTCGGATGCAGAATTCAGAGAGCACATGTTTATAACATTAAAATTACAACGGCTAGAAAAATAATGAGAATCATCTGTGGGAGCTTCCGCAGCAGAAAAGCAAACATCATGCTCAAATTATGGAAGAGTCTAGTCCTACCAATAATTGAGTATTGCTCAGTACTTTCTCTGGAAAGAAGACGCGAGCGTACACAATAATATACATATGGAAAATACTCGAGAGTTTTGTTCTTAGCCTTAGAAACGAAGTAGAAACACATTGAAATGAGAGAAGAGGCAGATTTTGCACTGTCCCATCTGCGGTGGAATACGGGACCATGAAAACGAGGATGGGAAATACTCTCAGAATACGAAGCCAAAAATTTTTTAATGTCTTGCCCAAAGAACTGAGGAACCTCCAGCACACCAACTTGAATAATTTCAAGAACCAGTTTTTTTTATGCAGGAAGAAGGGGCCTGCAAAAGCGCCACCTCCACCGAATAGAAGAAGAAGAGAGCCAAAATCAAGGTACATGAAAGATTGAAAATACCGATTAACCTTGCGTTAGAGGGTTGGACAGAAAAGGAATGAGAAAGTGTAGAATGTCTGGTGCTGCGTGGTCTCCTTAAAGGAGGAGGCATGCAGTTAGAGTGTCCGTTATAATAGCGATAGTAAAGAGAGAGTGAGGCAGCGAAGAGAGAGAGATTGAAGACAGTCAGTAAGAGCCGGGGAATTGATGAGACGAAAAGCCTTTGATCCTCCCGGTCAAGTACGGCTCTGTGGGTTGAGCCACCACACACACATGAGAAGCATATTCTATACAGGGGCGGACAAGACCCCTATACAGAGACACCAACTGAGTGGGGGTGAAGAAATTGCGGAGGCGGTACAACACACTTAACCTCTTAGAAGCTGTTCTGAAAAGAGAATATATGTGATCTTTCCAGGAAAGATCACGCGAAAAGGAAACGCCAAGAATGGTAAGAGAAGAGGAAGGATTGAATTGTGTGCTGTTGAAGATAAGGGAGAGTCGTGTGGAAGATTGTGATGAGTAGGCAGATAGAAGAACTGAGTTTTTGAGGTATTGAAAGCCACAAGGTTTTCTCTGTCCCAATCAGAGCTAACAGAAAGATCATAGGTCAGGTGTCCCATAGCCGTCATACGCGAATCATGGAGTGACTACTGTGAGGGACGCTTTGGGAAGCGGGTGGAGAAGTGAAGAGTGGAATCATCGGCATAGGAGTGAATAGGACAGGAAGTGCGAATTAAAAGATCATTGATAAGTAAAAGGAAAAAGAGTGGGTAACAGAACAGAACCCTGAAGAACACTACTATTGATAACTTTGGGAGAACAGTGGCCATCTACAACCGCAGCTACAGTATAGATCGGCCAGAAAGAAAATTAGAGATGAAGGCACAGAAAGAAGGATAGAAACCGAAACAGGGCAGTTTGGAAATTAAAGATTTGTGCCAGACTCTATCAAAAGCTTTCGATATGTCTAGCGTAATAGCAAAGGTTTCACCAAAATCCCGAAAGGAGGATAACCAACAGTCAGAGAGATACTCAAGAATATCGCCAGTGGAGCGTCTCTTGCGGAACCCATACTGACGATCTGAAAGAAGATTGTGGGAAGAGAGGTGTTTAAGAATCTTCCTATTAAGGATAGATTCAAAAACTTTAGAAAGGCAAGAAATCAAAGCAATTGGACGATAGTTAGAGGGTTGAAAACGGTCACCCTTCTTCGGACAGGGTGAATGAAAACAAACTTCCAGATGAGAGAGAAAAACGAAAGAGTTTGCCTAGGCAGGGTGTTAGCACAGAAGCACAGTTCTTAAGATCAACAGGAGGAAAACTATCAGGACCATACGCCTTCCTTGGGTTGAGTTCACACAGGGCAGAATAAACATCTCTGAAAGAGATTCTAATTTCAGACATAATAAAGTTAGAGGGAGGAGGAAGTGGAGGAACAGTACCGGAATCATCCATAGTTGAGCTGGATGCAGAAGTTTGAGCGAAGAGTTCAGCTTTGTCAGGAGAAGGGATGGCAACTGAGCCGTCGGGATAGAAAAGAGGAAAGAAGAGGAAGTGAAGTTGTTAAAGAGGTTCTTAGGTTGATGCTAGAAAGAGCGAGAAGAACTAGAATTGGATAGATTTTCACACTTTTGTCGGATAAAGGAATTTTTGACGAGTCGAAGAACAGACATTGCACGATTCCGGGCAGAAATATAAGCGGAGTGAGCATCAGAAGTTGGATGGTGATGGTACCTTCTGAAAGACCCCTCTCTGTTGCGGATAGCATTAGAACAAGTAAAATTAAACCAAGGTTTTTTCGCATTAGTAGTTGAAATTGAATATGGAATGTACGCCTCCATGCCAGAGAGAATCACCTCCGTGATGCGCCCAGCACACAGCACAGGTTCCTGTGCAAAGTCCCTGACCAGCCATACGTGGCTGGCTACGAGGTCAGAGGAGTTCGGAAAGCAATTCTCTCCTTCACCAAATCCCACAAATGAGGCGTGATACTGCAGAGGAGTCGACCGCAGGTCGATCCTGAACCGTCGTTCAAACCCTTATGAAGAGAGGAATCCACGGCGCCCTTTTGGTGTGACAAATCTGAATTTTATCCCGAGGTTTAATTGTTTTATTCTGTATTTCTACACGCATCTCTATACAGGGTGTTTATAAAGTCCCTATTTATTTCAGTAAAAACGTAGCAAAAAGGGTAAAATTCAATAACAATATAATAGAAGGCATACATTTAAAGAATACTTAAGCATATGATTCTACATGAGCACTGTCAGTATCTCTACAGAGTTTGAATCTGTCAGCAGCATTGCGGAACACATTTTGGAGCATGACGGGTTATTTTTGTAACTGCCGTTATGATACGAGCACGTGAATGTCCCAGCTTCATTCAGCTGGCATTTTAAACACCGTCGTCTTTCAACAAGATGCGGCACCTTATCATTACGCAAACATTGTTCGGGAGTACCTAAATGAACGATTTCCAAATCGGTGGATCGGACGTGGAGGCAACAGGCCCTGGGCGGCTCGATCTCCTGACCTAACGCCCTTGGATTTCTTTGCATAGGCCTTTATCAAATCAAACGTCTATCAAACGAGGGTTACAGATCTGCAAGATTTACGTGTTCGTATCGTAACAGCAGTTACAAAAATAACCCCTGTCATGCTCCAAAATGTGTTCCGCAATGCTGCTGACAGATTCGAACTCTATAGAGATACTGATGGTGCTTAAGTATTCTTTAAATGTATGCCTTCTTTATATTGTTATTGAATTTTACCCTTTTTGCTACGTTTTCACTGAAATAGATAGGGACTTTATAAACACCCTGTATAGTCCTTGGAAAATCTGAGCGGAAAGCGAGAGAAAGGAGTCACTTGCCAAGTATTCGAACTGAGTAGGATTCAGTCGTTGATCTGTTTCATTTTCTTCAGTCACGAACATTTGGAGGATGTAGTGTCAAAGTGTCAAGAAATTCCGAACCTAGTGGTTTCGTAACTATTCCTACCCCCACACCACTAGCGGACTTACAGGAGGGGGGCCTCCCCATTTGGTCAATTTGACGCTCCTTTTTGTGAATTTGGCGCCCCGTTTGGTCAATCTTGGCGCCCCTTCCAAATGCTTCATTTTTTATAATAAATTTTTTAATTTCTAAAAGCAAAAAAGTACATACTTTTTTAAATTATAAAAATATCAACACCACAACACCCGAAGAGGATGCCAGTGGGCATCGAAACTGTTGTGGAAATAAACTCTGTCTATTAGAGTGGGTTTTAATTATATATCATATCAACACCACCCTCGTAAATAAATACTTGGCAACTTACCTTTCAATTTTATTTTTAGAAACGATAAAAATAATATTTCCCTTCGTATACTCAATTAAATTATGCTTTCCAGCTCTACATATTCATTTATTAATGGTTGTAAGCATTTGTAGACACAAGGTTAATGTTCTCGTAAACCCTTTGCGTAGTATTCACATTCACGATCTTCCTCTCTCTAAATGAGTGACTCAGGTCATACTTTGAACGGATGGATTAGATAACGTCAATCAAATTACTTCCAATAGTTACTACCAGAAACCTGGTCTTTAACTACATTTTAGCAAACGATAAAAATTTGCTTGCTGGTGCTTAAAGGGTTAACATATGTATTTTTAATTCCAGTGTACTATGTAATTATATTTATATATAATTAAATATTATTTTGGCGCAAATTTTACATACAGTATGTAAAGGTCCACCCCCTACCTTTCGAAAATCCTAGATACTACCTCACACACACACACACACACACACACACACACACACACACACACAACCTCACCGTCAGGTTCTTTAAGAAAGAGAAGTCTTCGACATCTGATTCAATTTTAATGACCAGATTTTCATAGTCTCCTTTTTCATTCAAAACCACTCCAGTAATCGACAAAATCACTTGGACTGCCGTTAAGCACTTTAAAACATTACTGAAGGCTTTCATTATTAAATTATTAACATTAATTGGTTTAGGATTCACTCAAGTTCTTAATCCTTCAGCTATAGAGAAAGGAAACAGACAAACTGTACGCCATATCCATTATAACTGTCGCATTACTTATTATTCTATTTTCAAATGACAGGATGTCTCTCTCTCTCTCTCTCTCTCTCTCTCTCTCTCATCTCTATATATATATATATATATATATATACATATATATATATATATATATACACACACACAGGGTGAGTCAAAAGTCTCCATACATAGGCAAAATGGTCATGATAAATAAATGATTATTTATTTTTTATTTTTTTGCAGGTGATGTGCTGAGATGACTGGGAGGAACGCATCCGTATGTGCATTCAGTGTAATGGTGCCCACATAGAGCATATTTTGTGACTTACAAGTGATTGCATAATAAAGTGACCAGTTTGCCTATGTATGGAGACTTTTGACTCACCATGTGTATATATATGAAAATGAAAATGAAAAGGTTTATTGGCAGACTATAGTCCATATGACAAATATTATTAATACAATGACAGTTCATACACTAAGGATAGAAATATATACAATTGATTAGAAATAATACTGCACTGTCGAAGTTAAGTGGAGCTACAGACAGACGTTTTCGTACCAAGAAGTCCATAGCTTAGAGGATAAATGGCAGGACTCATGGATAGCTTGGATGATTGGGTTGGTTGATTTTTTGATTTTTTGCATTAGACTGTGTTGAGCACGTCTTGTTACCTCCGGGAAGCTCGGGACATTGCGGGTAGCAAACATTTGCGAAGCTGAGCATCTCGGGGGTAATTTATGTAAGAGTCTAAAAGACCTGTTGTACATATATATAGATTAGCGCTTTGTTCACCAATGATAAGAACATTCGCAGAAATATTTCACAATCAGAAGCGATGAACTTTATATAAAGTTTATAACCTTTGGTTCATTCTGACGAAGGTCAAGCTTTTCACTCCACCTTAGATTTACAGTTTAACGTGGAATCCGAACCACGCCCCATCAGCAGCCCAGCGTCTTAACCACTTGGCCACTTAGGGTACCCATTTATCTATCAACCACTTTCTTTATTGTGTGGAAGGATGAACAGCTGGGTTTTGCTGCGCGCCGGCTGCCGTCGGGTCTCGAACCCGGGGCCGATGGATTCGTAGTCAGCGACGCTAACCACTACACCACCGAGGCGCATATATATATATATATATATATATATATTATATATATATATATTTTTTTTTCCGTATCTCCATTTTCAGTCATGATTTTAAAATGGAACCTAAAATTTTCTAAAGTAAAGTTAAAAGTTAAAAGACATTAAAATCAGAGGTAAAAAGCATAAAAAAAAAAATTCACGAGTTAAATGATCATAACAGTAATGTTTTGGGGTTGTGTAACCCCCATCGTAAGGCAAAGGTTATGTGATGGAGGGGACCTACAGTTCTACGTAGGATCCGAACCACGGGTCAGTTGCATCATCCGAACGCACGTTTCCGGGTCACAAAAGAACTAACTTAACCTAACCTAATTTTATCAAATTTCAGGGATTTCATGAAATCACTAGTTTTACAAGCTTACTATAACATATACAGACATACTACAATGAATAAATGGTTGGTTGATTGATTCATTTTTATGTCCTTTGTCCTCCAGAGGTTGCTGAGACGAACGGTAATTCCACCAACTAGTAAAAAATAAGACCCCTTTAGAAAGGGGGACTGGGTCGAGCCAAATACATTACGCGCAGCGAGTTCGTCATTGCTCCCCCGTCTCCGTTTCTCAGACTGGCTTGGGACAGTCGTTAGCTAGGTTGTGATGGAATTTAATTTCTCGAAAAAAGGATGAAATGTAATTTTCAGTTTAGGAGTCTACAACATAAATAAATGCGTGTCCAGAATACTACATGATCGGTTTGTTCGATGGGGTTGTTTGATTTCATTTACAACATCTGAGGTCATATGACGGAAGGGATCTACAGCTTTAGGTGCTCTTCCAATATGTGCTCTACCGCGAAACTGTGATCTACTATATTCCAATACGTGCTCTACCGTGAAACTAGCCTTATAAGGCTAACTAACGAAATATCATGACTTAACCTAACCAATCGTTAGGTCAACTATACGCCCTTGACGATTGGTTAGGTTAAGTCGTGATATTTTCGTTAGTTAGCCTTATAAGGCTAACTAACGTACCTACTGCTAATCCGAATAATCTAAGGTAGATCACGTATTGGAATGTAAATTTTAAGGTAGAGCACATATTGGAAGAGCACCCAGCTTTATGTAGCATCTGAACCACGGTCGCTACTTAATCATCTTGACGCAAAGGACGATCCCTCTTTCCGCCTACATCCAACTTTTCTTCAAACCAAATATAGCTTAATTTCGCTGATAGGACTACATGAACACACAAAAACTGACCACAAGGAAAAGTTATTAAAAATAACTTTAAAATTAAGAATAACTTTAAAATTTCGACCATGAATAATAACACTTCAAGCAACCAACCTTCGCCTTCTGGAATCAATTTTTATCCAAAAAAAAAATCTATAAAAATAAAATCAATATAAAATTAACTGAAATTACTTTTCAGTAAAAATTTTCAACAACGTCTTTTCTTTTCTTACGAATTGGACTTTTCTTCCTTCATTAACTTTTCTCTTTAATACTTTTTACCTTTTAAGTTGTTGTTGTTGTTGATGTTATAACTTTTTGGTTTTATTAACTGAAAAAGTATTACTACAAAAATATTACTTATAATGTTCATTTGACTCTATTGTCAGCTGCTGCAGTGGCTCATTGAGTAACACCGTTTCGCCATAAATGAAGCGCAAACACTGAGGTCGGGGGTTCGACTGACTCGCCGATGATGCTGATAATAATAATTCAGGAATTAGAACATTGGGCCGCATTAGTTGGCCTGAGCTGTGGCCAGTTTCTGCCTACGAGTTTTTGAAGAAAGTTCAACAAATTGAAGAAATATTAAAAATTAAGGTTTTTTCCAACTAAAAAATCAAAATTAAAGTTTTTAATTAAAAAATCTTTCTGAAGAAGATTTCTTTGGTAGAATAGAACATTTTACAAGTCTGGAAAAAACATTATTATTATTATTATTATATTATTAATTATTATTAACTTTAGAAACTTAATATAAGTTTCAGACTATGTTATTAATTTAATATTTCTTCATATTTTCCTCAAGACTTATGGAAAAGTACGTTCATGAAAGAAATTAAAAAATATATAATATGAATAATATTTACGGAGTTCATTTACTTCGTTCCACTCCTGATCCAAGATGGCGTTCCTTAAGTATAATGCGTTTTAAGTAAACAAATAATACATTGTTAACTGCAGTGATACAAATACTCCTAAAAAAGCTCGAGCATACATTTGGGGTCTTTTCCGTTTGACTGCCGCCACTGAAACATAATTAAACTTTGATTTTATTACTCAGAAAAGTCTGCAATGCTTTTTAGCAATACTTTGAAGAGGTTAGGTAGGTTAGGTTAGGTTACGTTCTTTGTATTAAAATATAATTACAAAAAGTTTAATTATGTTTCAATGGCGGCAGTCAAACGGAAAAGATCCTACATTTGAACAAAAGAATTGCCTTCATATTATAAAATCACGCGCCTTCAATTTTTTTGCATTTGTTTCTTCCTGTGTCTTACATACTTTAGCATATTTATTTTTACAATAATTTATTATACAGGGTGTGGCAAGAGTTAGGAGTTATATCAATTATATTATTTTATTAACAGGGGTTATAATAAATATTCGAATTGAACACTGTTAACTCGTAAATACTTTTCAATACGTTTCATATAAGTTTTTGAAGTGTTTGAAATATAAATAAATAAAATTATTGGAACGGTTCTTCATTATCTATGACACTCTCTCCTGGCAAGGAGCTATCGGTAATATAGAAGTGCTTAAATATTTTTCTCTTTTGTTTCAAACACTTCAAAAATTGAACACAGTTGCGTGAAATGTATATTTAATTGTGTTTACAAATTAACGGTGCTCATTTCGAGCATTTACTATAACTCCTGTTAATAAAATACTATAATTGATATAGCTCCTGACTTTTGCCACACCCTGTATAATAAGTCACATTACATAATGAAACAATAGCAAAATATTAAAATGAAAGTTGAGGGAGGTAAAGCAATTGTTAAAAGTGCTCTCCCCCCACATCCAGGCCTGGATTAACCATTAAGCAAAATAAGCACGTGCTTAGGGCACCAAGGGAAGGGGGCACCACAGAGTTTTAATAAAATAAAATTAATAAATAAAATTAAAAAACAGGTTATATTTAATATAGTTGTGGGGTCTGGCCTGGGGGATGGCCTGGAAGAAAACTGAATTTTTAATCTATTATTTCACATTCAGCACTTATTGAGTCTTAATGTCTTGTCAGTTAGACAATGGAAGGGTCGAGGGGGAACCATTGTTGGGCTGTGCTTAGGGCATCATTTGGCCTTAATTCGGCCCTGCCCACATCCATTCAAGCAGAGCTGGACACGTTGGTTCATCCTGTGAAACGAGTGTTCAAGTCACTGTTCATCCGACTTTATATTGCTGATAATACGAGAAATCTCTGATTTTGCGAGTAATTTGCTTAGGAGTGAGTGAATTGGTCTTCAATTTGATCTAACTCCAGTGGCCTCCAAAGAAACTTTTTTAGAAAATATATATACCCATAAATTATAATTGGTAATTCACTGCGCAGTTTCTTTTTGAATACCCTGTACTGTGTTTTCTCTAATGAGGTTTGAAAACTACGTTCTATTTCTTCTCAGATTATAAAGACAGGAACTCTTCTGGGTAAATTAAAACCACTATAGTCCGAATAAGTAATGGTAAATGACAAATACTAGAGTTCTTTTTCATGATGGAAGCCCAACTTGGCCAATAGTTAAAAGTGCTCTTTACTATCAGAAACTTTGGGACAGGGTCTAAACGGACGTGTTAAATGCCTTGAAAAGTGGACGCTCAAATTTTACGGTTGAGGTTTAACATTTGGTTATACAATAGTTATAATTGTTATACAAATAAAATAATTACCCTTTATCTTTGATGTACTCGATCCGACGTAAATGCAACGAGTTTCTTGCGTATATTGAGGTTCTGAATGTCCCAAAGCTGGATTCCATCTGCTTAGCAGATAGCTGGTGAGAGAAGCTATATTTTGGGGCCTCTTTGCTAATGACCCGTTATCCGCGTTGGGCTTCCATCATGAAAAAATATGGTATTTGTCATTTACCATTACTTAGTCGAACTAATTTACCCAGAAGAGTTCCTCGTTCCATGCACGGTCTGTGCGTAACATAAAAGTTACTCAAGGATCATTTTGAGTTATAGCATATATATATATATATATATATACATATATATACTGGTATAATGTTTTATCCGTCTTCCACCCGTGGTTAATTCATTTCCGTTAGCATGTATTCCAAGCAAGTTCTTAGATACTTTTATCATGCGGCTTTCCCCATTTTTACGATAATTTCTGAACCCATGGTCTCATCCGATTCTACATTTGCCCTTGAGAAAACGGAGATCAGAGAGAAAAAAATGGGAGAAACCCATTACGTCGGAGGTAAATCCGAAGATCATCATGGGAAGGACATTTAATGTCCGTTAAACGTAACTGTAACAACTTTCACGGTCACAGTTATCTTAATCAAAACTTTAATTGGACATAATTTGAAATATAGGATTGTTAATGAAAACGACGTGGAATGATTCAATCACAAATATATTTTACGATTATAATTAATGAAATTCAGCGACATTGCCATCAATCCAAGTACTATAATAAACTATTCATTTCAACAATGCTGTGGATTAATTTTATATTATTTTAACTTTAATAAGTATAAATATTGTTATTTAAAGTTTATAAATAGGTCAAGTAAACTAGAATATATATATATATATATATATATATATATATATACAGGATGTCCCATAAGTCCGGTTTCATAGGAAAATTTATTTTAAATTAAATGAGTCACACTCCTCAGGAGTGTAACGCACTTCCATATTAGCCATTGCCTGTTATTCTACCTGCAACAAAAAAAAATGTCCCAAAACAAGAGATAAATTTGAGCATTTGTTTTAGTTGTAATGTATTATTTTTGTAAATTTAATTTAAAATAAATTTTCCTACGAGACCGGACTTATGGGACACCCTGTATGTATATATATATATATATATATATATATATATATATATATATATATATATATATATACTTGAAAATACAGGAGAGATAACATCTTTCTAACTAATTTTTAGAGTAATTTTAACTTGGCATTAAATGGTTCAATCTTGAATCGTAACTTCAAAATAATATGATAAGGGCAAAAAGTGTTATAAAATTGTCAAGATCAAAGCGATAAAAATCGCTCCCAAGGCTTTTAACAGTTCCACAGAGGCGGATAACTAAGATACAGTATAGTTAGCCCACCTGGGGGTGGTTCGTGATTAGGGGCACGTATCAGAGTGCATGATTGGAAAGTTAGGCGAAGAGCCTTATCGGAACGGTTATTGTAAATTTTAAATGAAAGATTTTCTAGAGGACCAGCCAATGGATCATTGGGAAAATTAAGCAGAGTTTGCAGTTCAATTCAAAATTATAATTTGATGTTCTGGACTGTGACGTTTCTGTACATATTTTGCTGTTTAATTGTTCAAATTTTAACGGATAAGAGGCGCCATTCTGATTGTTTATGCATAGAGTCTATACATAACTCGTAAGGGATGTAAGTTTACCTAAAAAAAAGCTTTAATATGGGGGTTCTAGGATTAATAATTTTTACTCAAATACTTCAAGGGGTTAATTTTTAAAGTTTGGGATAAAAATTTATATTGCTAAAAAAAAAAGGAAAAACTTAAGAATAAACAGGAATATTAATTATATTCTCATAAACATTAGATAAAAATGTTTTATCTTATCACGAATGTGTTTCCTCTGAAACAGTTAATTAAGCTTGACTTGATATGACTCATTAAAGCGACGCGCCTAATTTCATGGGGCACATAATTAACATTATGTGGGACTATGTTGCGCTCATATGTGGGGGTTATATGTGGTATGCGATATGTAGCTGAGGCCACATGATAGATTATTATGAACGTGCATACACGTTATATCAAGACATGACGTGGTGAAAGAGGATACGCCATCATGCTTTACTTCGTCATCGTCGAACTTATTGGGGACATCGAAATGAGAACATGTTAATTGTTATACTTATCTTCACTTTGCATTATTTGCTGTTATGATGGTATTAAATAAACTAAATTATGTTTATGTTGCTTTATGGGTGAACGATAAAGAATTACACCATGATTTATATACCTCTCAATTAATGCTTTTTGCGAATCATACGACTTAAACAGTAAGTGTGTGTGTGTGTGTGTGTGTGTGTGTGTGTGTGTGTGTATATATATATATATACACCGTATATATAAAAACCTTGTTAACCTTGTTTGTGTTCCGTGCGTCGGTCTTTCTTCACACCGAAGGTCAAACTGGTGGCCCCGCCTCTAGTCCTGGCTTGGTGGAGGAGCGAGTTGCTCTCTTGCGCTCTCCACCGTACATAGCTAGGTACACCCGGCTCATCTTGTACCGTCCTGAGCCAGGCATGTAGTCTTCTCTTGAAGACTTCAACTTTGACCCCTGTAATGTTTCTGAGGTCCTTTGGAAGCTGGTTGAAAATTCTTGCCCCCCTGACAACCAGGCCATTTTCCTTCAGTGTTCAGGAGGTCTCTTGCCGGGCCTTTAATTTGGGAACACTACACATTCTGCCTTTCCTATTTTCCAGCGTTGTTTGGATGGTAATTGGGTTTAGTTTGAGGTTTGGTACCAGTTTTTTGATCATTTTCCATATGTAGGTTATGGTATGCCTCTCTCTTCTTCTTTCAAGGGCATACAGATTTAGTTTACGTAGTCTTTCCCAGTAGTTGAGGTCTTTGCAGCCATCTATCTTGGCTGTGAAATGTCTCTGCGTTTCTTCTAGTTCATTAATTTCTTCCTTTTTATATGAGGACGTCAAAACTGAGCAGTATTCAAGTTTTGGTATGATCAGTGTTCTCAGCAGGGGAGAATGACTGTCTCATTACTGTCCTGTCCCTCCTTTTGAACGTTCTTAGTACCTGTCCCGCGACTCTTTTTGCTTTGTTTATTGCTATCTGATTTTGTGTCTCGAATTTGGCATCATCCGTCATTTATTACCCCCAAGTCGACCGCTTTCGTGCTTCTCTGAATTTCTTGTCTATCTGGAGCATAATATGCAATCTGTTTAAGTTCCTCATTTCTACCATATCTCAAGAGCTGGAATTTCTCGGTGTTAAATGTCATATTGTTGTCTTCTGACCATTTGTATATTTTGTTTATGTCCCTCTGCAAGGCCTCCACTTCGTTTGCATCGCTGATTTTTCTGCTGATCTTTGTATCGTCCTCAAATGATGTTACTATACTGTTGCTGTTTACTCCACTGTCTATGTCTGTTAGCATGATAATGAAGAAGAGTGGGGCCAGCACTGTACCTTGTGGTACTGAGCTGCGTACTTCTGATTCTGATGATGATACACCTTCAGTTTTGACCACCTGTAGTCGTTTTCTGAGGAAGTTGTAGATCCATTTTCCCACTTTGCCTGTTATTCTCATATGTTTCATTTTATGTGCTATTATACCATGATCACATTTGTCGAAAGCTTTAGCAAAATCCGTGTATATGACATCATAGTTTTCATTGCCTTCAAGTGCATCTAGGATATTGTTATAATGCTCTATAAGTTGTGATAGGCATGATCTTCCTGATCGGAATCCGTGTTGATTTTCGTTGAATCTTTTCAATGTCTCCAAGAAGTCATAGATTTTCTCTCTGACTATTCTTTCAAATATTTTGGTGAGGTGGGACGTCAAAGACACTGGTCTATAGTTCTTTGCTTGAGATCTATCCCCGCCTTTATATATAGGAACGATGTTTGCTCTTTTCAAGATGCTTGGTATTTCCCCAGTGTCTAGAGATCTTCTCCATATCCAGTTTAAGGGTGTAGCTATTTCATTTTTACAGTTTTTAATTAATAGTTCATTCCACTATATATATATATATATATATATATATATAATACACACACACGGTCTTATATTACACTATTCTAAATTTATAATCATTCGTATTACATATTTAAATGGGAAAGTTCCAGTACACATACACAGTACAGAGTACACATACTTCAGTCAGTAATGGAGCAGGAATTCCCCACTTAAAAACGAAATTAAAGAAATTTTAATTTTGTTACATGGGAAAATCCTTATATATATATGTATATATATATATATATATATATATATATATATATACTTACTGTTTAAATCGTATAATAATGGATTTTATAAAACTTTAAACATATTTAGAACTTCAGTGAATGAACATAGATGGCGCTACTATTTGTAAATCCAATCTCTGACCTTGAATTAGCTTAGTTTGAAAATGGCTGCTGCAGAAGAACAACGGATGATAATTAATTAAGATTCTGCAGGAGAAAGAAACTTGTGTACGTACACGTGTTCCGACGTTTCAAGGCTGATTACGGCGATGATTGCTTATCTCGTACGTAAGTTTTTACTCTCACCTTTTTGTAAGCAATGAAACTTTATCTCCGTGCTTATCGTTATGTCAGTATTAAAGGGGTGCAAACGATCGTCTCGTACCTATACAAGACCATAACATCAATACTCTAAAAATATAACTTAACCTAACCTAACATAGCGTAACCTCACCTAACCTAATGTAAATTAATCTAATCTCCAATATACTTGTCAACAGAATATCAAGTACAATCAGCTGTCGCAATCCCGGTCGTATCACAGTGTTGTCAGAAGACTCCAACAGAGTTTTCGGAGAACAGCATAAAAAGTTAATGACACGATGGTAAAAGTGGGCACTGTTCGTTGATAAAAGTGGGCACTGTTCGTTGATAAAAGTGGGCACTGTTCGTTGAAGATAATTACGTGAAGGATTGAAAAACATACGAAGACACATTTTGGTGTAAGATGAGAAATATAGCTCTATTAGTTAGATTGTAATGGAGAGTGTCTGGAAACTTTCAAACCACGCTTCGTATATATAATACAGTATATACAATGACTGCCTTGCAAAACTATTAATACCCCAAGTTTGTCAGTTATTTCTCTCAAGGGCTTTTATAAATGAAGCTCTTTACAAATAGGTTATATATGAAAACACACCTGTTTTTATATTTGAAAGAATAAGCAAAAATTACAAAAATAATTAGCTATAATTAGCTATAATTAGCGCCTCGGTGGTGTAGTGGTTTGCGCCTCGGTGGTGTAGTGGTCGCTGAGTACGAATCCATCGGCCCCGGGTTCGAGACCCGACGGCAGCCGGCGCGCAGCAAAACCCAGCTGTTCATCCTTCCACACAATAAAGAAAAGTGGTTGGTAGATAAATGGGTACCCTAGGTGGCCTCGTGGTTAAGACGCTGGGATGCTGATGGGGCGTGGTTCGGATTCCACGTTAAACTGTAGGTCTAAGGTGGAGTGAAAAGCTTGACCTTCGCCAGAATGAACAATTCGGGTGGAAGCTAACCAAAGATTAATTAGCAGCAACGTAACATATCGTATCAGGAATGTATTCATAACCCCTGCATTAGTACTAAATACAGATCTCTTTGGAGACGTCAGTGAGAGTGGATATCTTTTCGTTCGTTTATATTTCCTAATACAACCGTTTTGGGTTATCAAAGGTTATGTTTGGTAAGCAAATTTAATAGAGTTTAGTTTAGCTCCAGTATTTGTCATGGCAAGAGCAAAGGAGTCTCTGAGCGCTTTCATACATAGACTTAAGTTTTATGAATCTGACAAGGGATACAAGAATCTGTCAAAACGTTTTGGCATACCTGTCGCAACCATTGCGTTCATGGAAGA
Source organism: Bathynomus jamesi (assembly GCA_023014485.1). NCBI lineage: Eukaryota > Metazoa > Arthropoda > Malacostraca > Isopoda > Cirolanidae > Bathynomus > Bathynomus jamesi. The sequence continues at coordinate 1,006,454 of JAJOZX010000527.1, forward strand.
AGTTTGGTATCATGGCATCTCTCCCCTCAATCCGGCAGGCCTCGAAAGATCGCGTCTAGGGCGGCCAATAAGATTACTAGGGATGTTCGTGTTAGTCCTAAATTGACCTTACATGAAGTGAAAACCTCTTTGAGTGATGTCGGAACCATGGTTCATCGGTTTAACATCTCTAAATCTTTGCACAAGAAAGGCTTTTATAGCCAAGTTGCTAAAAGGAAGCCTCTTCTGAAGACGAAGCATATCAAGGACCTACTTTGCTAAGTAGCATCTAGATGACTCTCAATAGATGTGGAAGGTCATTCGGTCAGACGAAACGAAAAGTGAGTTATTTGGCTGCAATCAGTGACGCTTTGTTTGGAGAAGGCCAAATACTGCACAAGGGTCGAAGAACACCATGGAGGTGAAGCATGGAGGTGGAAGGGTCATGTTCTGAGGGTTGCTTTTCATCGGCAGGAACTGGATACTTTGTTCGTATTTGAAGGAAGGATGGATGCAACCAGATATATCAATATTTTGGCGGATACTCTTATTCCTTCCGCAAGACATCTCGGCTTTGATCGTGGATTTATATTTCAACAGAACAACGACCAAAAGCACATAACTAAAGAGACATTGGAATAATTCATGAAAAAGGGTATAAACGTTCTGGATTGGCCAAATCCAAAGTCCAGACTTAAATCACATTCAGTATCTCTGGCATGAATTAAAGATTTTGGTCCACAGATGGAATCCTTCCAACCTCGAAAAATTGCAACTTTCTGTCAAAAAGAATGAGTTACGATTTCTCAACGAAGATGCGCAAAGCTTGTAGATACACATCGCATTTTAGATGTTATTTCGGCTAAAGGGGGCTCTAATAAGCACTCGTATAAGGGTATGAATATATTTGCAATACGATGTTTTACGTTGATGCTAATTATAACTAATTATGTTTGTAATTTCTGCGTACTCTTTCAAATATACCAAAAAATATCACAACACGTTTGTTTTTATGCGTAACCTACTGTATTTGTAAAGAGCCTCATTTATAAAAACAGATCCTAGAAATACCTAACAAACTTAGGTGTATGAGTCGTTTCACAAGGCATTCTCTCTCTCTCTCTCTCTCTCTCTCCTCTCTCTCTCTCTCTCTCTCTCTCTTCTATATATATATATATATATATTGCATAGCCTATACTTAAGTGAAAAATTTAGTAGCAAAACAAATCATGCCTTCATTCACGACACTTGATCTAAAGTTCCTGTTTTGCGATCCTTGCTCTGATTCTACACGTAATTAGGAGGAGTTGTCAACCTTTTAAACCAAAAAAGATTTTCTACTTTAATCTTGTGCCTTCCATCCCCTGAAAGAATTGCCTCTGCGATGGTGAGGCGAGGAGGGACTTTTTTCGTGCTTACTGAAGGCTGATTGTCTCCGTAAATCTCGTGGACGGAACGACTTCTGCGGATCATTTCGTGATGTTCCGACGAATTTGATTGGTGGTACGAAGACTCTCTTTGATTCGAATTCACGAAGGACTTTGATGGAGTTTTTGAAGGACTCTTACTTCTGTATTCTTTGGTCTGATGATGCGGTAGATTTCTTTTGTCGTTTTTTGACAATCTCGTCGGCGAACCGACTCTGCCAGAGTCGTACTCTATATCAATCACTTCCTCTGACCCTCCACGATAAGTTTGCTTCAGCGACAGATCGCTGGTGGGTTGATGTTCTCCATCGTAAGATAAGGAATTCAGTATTTTCTGGAACAGAAAAAGAATTTAAATTTAATATATTAATATAATCAGTCATCAAGAAATGTTAACCCTTTAATGCCCAGTGTGTGAAATTTTCATCGTTAACTTTGGAAGCAATTTTAGACCTTCCAGTTCCCAATGTGTGAAATTTAACACATTTCGTATTTTATTAATTATGAACAATAAAACTTTGTAAAATATATTTTTTTAGTTATTTTGGGTCCAATTAAACGATTTTTATATCCCAATTTTTTTTTTTACTTTTCGACTTAATTTGGGTATGAAAGGGTTAACAATCACTCCCATTTCATTCTTCAACCAAAAGGGAAAAATCCACGAGTGGGAATCCCAAGAAAGACAATTCTCAAATCGATCCATTCCCATTTCCATTGTAGTAATTCCCGCTTTAAGTTAGCTATTTTATAGGAAATAAAAGTCTGATCCGCTTTTGCGTCGCAGCTCTCCTTTACTCTTTTCCAAATCAGGAAACCCTTCCCAGATCTGGAACTCCACCTTCGAGCATTCCCACTTGCGTACTGCGGATGGGAATGAGAATAAATTGAATGGGAAGTAACCTCGAGTAACAATATTGCAGTAATGGGTGTAACCAAAATTTCGCCTGTTACGTATGTAATGAAGAACTTATTTCCTCAGATTTAAGTGCAAAATTTTCTATTATCTCTGTTTCTAATACACTGAGTTCTTTTAAGTGAACTCTTTGTCATAATTTCGTATGGCAGGAGATATAGGTTCCCATGCACCCCGCCTAAAACTAAATTCCAAAATGATTTTTAGCACCCCTAGGACATCTACTTAAAGAACTTTATGTTGCCAGCTGGAAAAAATGTCCCACGGAGTCCTAATTAGCATATTTCCAAGATGGCTGCCATCCGCATCCATTAAAACGCTAAGTGTCATATGTCAGTAAAAAATGAGCCGATTTTGACGATCTTGGTGTCGATATTATGGTTTTCTGAGGTGCTGAATCGATTTCCGAGGTTTCAAAACGATTGGAGGTCAAAGTCACGTGATTCAGGCGAAGGTCAAGGTCATTTTGTTAAAAAATCGCTTCATTTTCATTTTCCGACATGCATTATTTTTGACCCACTCCCATAGATATGGTGATGGAAGCTTCTTTATTGCTTTAGAAATTTCCCACATTATCCCAACTAATAAATCAATTTTAAAAATTGTGATATAGCCCTTTAATTTTGAGTTATGGCTCAATACTTGACCCCACCCCCTAGGTTTTGGATATGGACGGAAAATTATGGAAATTTGAAAATATAGCCAGGGATGCAAACTTAGAGTCTATATTTATGTTTTTAGGGTAATGAAATCGATTGGTGGTGGTTTAGAAGCAATTAAAGGTCATGGTCATGCTCAAAGGGCATGAGTCAAGGTCATTTTGTTAAAGAATCGCTTCATTTTTCATTTTCCGACATGCATTATTTTTGACCCAGCTCCCATAGATATGGTGATAGAAGCTTACTTATTGCTTTAAAAACTTTTCTTATTATCATATTATTCGTATTATTATATGTATATGTGTATTGATATTTATATGTATACTTCTCTTTTTCTAGATCTATTGGTGAAGGTGCATGCTGCTTCAACAGTGAATGCTTGATTCCGGTGATGGTGATATGCAGAGACTATATCATATAACTATATGTGTATAGCGAACTAATACCAGCTTAGCAATACTGATGGTGGACAGTCAAGCTTAATTAACCATGGTGAAAAAGAAGAGGAAAAGTGAACACAGTTCAGATGCGTCTGAACCCTCTGTGAAACAGAAGTGTCTTACCTCCACTTGCGTGTTGCACACCCCCAAGGTACCTGATGATAATCCCTTCACCTGTTTCAGTTCTGTCAAATGTGTGCCGTCAGAGAAGTTGTCATATTTACTCGAGATCCGTGATAGAAGACTGGCTGAGCCACTTGATTCTCCCCATCGTATGAAAGCTGTATGTGATCTGCTGCCAGAAACTCTAGATGGTCTCTATTTGGAGAGAACTGGTTACCACAGGCGCTGTTACCAAGGCTTCACAACGCACCTGGATCGATTGAAGAATCCATCTGCTGATGCTTCAACCGCGCCATCAACATCACAGAGGCACCACTCTCCTCGCAAGCAGAAATCTGCAGATGCTGATCCTGACAAATTTCCACCAGATGAATGCATTTTCTGTGAGAAGAATGAAATCAAAGTGAATGGCAAGACTCAGAGGCCAACTCGCAGCTTTACAGCTTGGAAGAAGAAGGAGTCAGGATGGAAGAAAATCGAACCTATGGCAGAAGCTCTCGGAAACAGCCATCTGTACCGTAAAGTCAAGGTCATGGATCTCTTTGCAGCTGAGGCTCGCTACCATGACTTTTGTTACCACCGCTTCTTTTGTGATTACCACAATCATAAACAGAAGCTGGAGAAGAAGGATGCGTCTGACACGGAGCAAGCTCGGAAGACTGCTGCTCACAACTCAGCTTACAATGTTGTGAAGGAGCTGCTGAAGACCCAGGTCATAGACAACCAACAGGTTCTGCCCATCAGTACTGTTCGTGACCGCTACGTCATTGATCTCGATGTGCAAGGGGCGCCCAACACCGACTACAGGTCTGTAAAGCTCATGGCAAGGCTTGAGAAGGACGAGGAACTAGGCGAACACCTTTCCTTCTCAAACGTGGCTCTCAAGGAGCGAGGTTGCTTCTCATTCTGGCTAGTATACAGCGCTAGCATCACCCTAGCTGATGCGATAGCATGTGCCTATCAGTTGGGGACAGCCGATCAGTTGAAGGACACTGCTCTGTACTTGCGACAGGTGATCCAAAAGGCTTTCGAGGAGTCAGCTGATCTGCCCTGGCCACCCACTGCTGACGAGTGTGACAAGCGAGCTAGGGAGGAGTTGCCTGAGGAGCTCAAGGGATTCCTCAACCTTGTCCTGTCTGGCTGTGACCCTGAGGTGGAGAAGTGTGAGAGGACGCGCCGGCTTGTCTACTCTATCGGACAGGACCTCTGTCGAGCAGTGACTAATGGACAGTGGAAGTTGTCGAAGCATATGTTCCTGTGCACAACTGTCCGACACCTCTACCGCAGTAAGCAGTTGACGACGATCTTGAACCGACTGGGTCACTGCGAGTCTTACGACTTCGGGTTAGAGCTGGAGACAGCCATAGCCAAGGCACTGGACGAGGATTCAACTTACCTTACTCCTCAGATCATCTGTGGCGAGGGCAATGCTGTGTTCCACAGTGAGTGGGACAATCTCAACAAGATCACCACGAACATCCAGGAGGGGGTGCTGGAGCCTGTGTGGTCAATTGGCCCTATTTTGCCCCCATCACTCGTTGACCTGTTGGACACTGATGACGCTGAAAATGATGAGGGCCAGCAAGAGTGCGAAGATGCTGAGCCATATCCAGAGGAGGCTATGGAGATAAATGATGATGATCTTCTCATGGATGCTGAGGATGACTCTTAGACTTTGCTACAATGTCACTTATAATAGATAACACATATAAAATAATAAATATAAAAGGGCTCAGTTGTCTTTCTATGATGTCTGGTTCAGGAGTTATTATAGTCACAAATTGTCATCACATGCACGGAGGTCAATGCGCTAAGTGTCCCTAATTGACACATCCTGTGACCTTGAAGATGACCTTAACCCCATGACGTTGACCTCAAATTGTCTTGTTAGTTGGGATAATATGAAAAGTTTTTAAAGCAATAAGTAAGCTTCTATCACCATATCTATGGGAGCTGGGTCAAAAATAATGCATGTCGGAACATGAAAAATGAACCGATTCTTTAACAAAATGTTCTTGACTCATGCCCTTGGAGCATGACCATGACCTCTAATTGCTTCTAAACCACTACCAATCGATTTCATTATCCTAAAAACATAAATATAGACTCTAAGTTTGCATCTCTGGCTATATTTTCAGATTTCCATAATTTTCGGTCCATATCCAAAACCTAGGGGGTGGAGTCAAGTATTGAGCCATAACTCAAAATTAAAGCGCTATATCACAATTTTTAAAATTGATTTATTAGTTGGGATAATGTGGGAAATTTCTAAAGCAATAAAGAAGCTTCTATCGCCATATCTATGGGAGCTGGGTCAAAAATAACGCATGTCGGAAAATGAAAATGAAGCGATTTTTTAACAAAATGACCTTGACCTTCGCCTGAATCACGTGACCTTGACCTCCAATCGCTTTGAAACCTCGGAAATCGATTCAGCACCTCAGAAAACCATAATATCGACACCAAGATCGTCAAAATAGGCTCATTAGTTACTGACATATGACACTTAGCATTTTAATGGATGCGGATGGCAGCCATCTTGGAAATATGCTAATTAGGACCCCGTGGGACATTTTTTTCCAGCTGGCAACATAAAAATTCTTTAAGTAGATGTCCTTGGGGTGCTAAAAATCATTTTGGAATTTAGTTTTAGGCGGGGTGCATGGGAACCTATATCTCCTGCCATACATACTAATAAGCTGTCCGACCCTTCAAGCAGTTAAAATCACTACATTACCTCAGTAGTTCTGAAAATATCGGGGGGGGGGGGGGTGCGGGTTTACGCTCTGTATTGTTAGAATAACTCGGATGACGTAGTGTTTAAAATATTTTTTAAGAAATTGGAGCTTGCTTCGCACCAACTTAAAATAACTCAATATAGTTTTTAGAGTAATCGGTTATTTATCGGACAGTAATTATATTATTGGCGTTCATATATATATATATGAATACACGAAAGGCCTTGGAATAATTTTTCTTTTTCCTTGTGAGCAGCAATGGCATAATGAGAAATCGCTCTATCTTGCTGAAAAATTACACTTCTCATGTCAACTCCAATAACTCTTGGTTGGGGAAGAAAAAAAATGTATGTAACGTTAAGTAATAGTTTGCTCCAGTTACGGTACGATCGTTACAGAAAAATGGACCGATTATGTAGTTCCGTGACATAGCACACCAAACGTGCCCAGAAGCATTTTACGTGTTAACCTTCCGCACTCGAGGTAATGACCAGGATTTAATTCAAACCTATTCATCTTGAAAAGTCATGCGTGATATTCCATTTATGACACCCAAGCATTGCGCGAGATAAGTTTGAATTCAATGTTGGTCATTACCTCGAGTACGGGAAGTTTAACACGTAAAATGTCTCTGGACGCGAAAGCGTCATGAGTTTCCCTGGTTGTTTAAATTTTTATCCCGTCGTAGTGAAGTGGCTAGTGGCTTTAGCTTCTATTCAAGAGGCTGTGGAATAAAACCCTATGAGCTCCTTTTGCGGCTTCTTTTGAGGTTACAACATTCCTGAATGAGCAATGGCATGATCATTGAATCGGACGTGGGGAGGCCCATTCCTTGGCCGGCTCGTTCGCCCGATCTACCGCCCCCCCCATGCTTCACTACTTCTTCTGGGGCTATATCAAAAATTAAGTTTTTGTTCCACCAATGGCAACAACTTCGGAACATTTGAAGGAAAGGGTACTTGAGGCTGTTAGAAAAGTTCAGTATGATATGCTACAAAATGTATGGAGGGAAACAGAATACCGCTTTAATGTCTGCAGAGCCACAAAAAGAGCTCATATTGAACTTCAATAGCATGTAAATAAAACAGTTTGAGTTCTTCTTTATTTGTATATCTTGCTTTTCGCTGTAGCTTTGTTAGTTTTTTCATAATAAATGTTTAAAATCGGGAAGATAATTTGTAATCACCCGGTGTATATATATATATATATATATATATATATATATATATATATACACACATTCAACTACAAAGAACACGCAGTATAAATAACGTAAAGAACGACGCTTGTATAGGAGATATTCCGCGCAAGACCCCTGAGTCTCGATTTTCTGGAACCCCGAGGCTTTCTTTACTGTAAGCGTTCACTGAACGATGATAACTCGAGGCATTGTTGCTTTCATTGCTGGTAATGAACCGCGTTAGTAAATTAACCTCTATATACTTGCCAATGGTGTTGCGAACTGCTCGTACACTGAATAAGTGTATGGGCGGAGCGATGCTGTGTACAAAACAGTGAAGCTTTTTTTTCAGCGCTGGGGTTTTTTGAAAAAAAAGCTGTTGACCGACGAGGCAAATAATTTTTTTTTCCTGAAAAGTACTTATTTTGCCCTTCTATTAACAAAGGCGGCGTAACTTAAAATTATCTAATTTAACCTAACGTTACCAAACCAAACTAAACAAATTTAAGCTAACCTAACTTAACCGAATAGTCACAACTTAACCCAACCTCACTATATTTAACCTATATTTGCAAAGACGACTATTAGAAATTTCGAAGACAGTAAAATTCGAATCAAATATTTATCAAAGCCATTTCAGTAAAAATTATAGTCTACTTTTTGAGCTTTGGTTTAAAGTGTAATTCTCCTTTTTTTCACTACCTATAATTTAATCTATCGGACCTTTTCCAGTTTGTGTACCGTTTTTCATATAATTTATTTTTGCTTCTTTTCAGATCAAAAATGAGTGAAAAAATGAGTTCTTGATAACCTAACCTAACCTAACCTAACGTAACCTAACCTAACCCACATTATAACTTTCGTCACTTGGGCACAGGATGTTTACTATGCTGTATGTAATGTACTATAGAAAACGGTACATAAACTGGAAAACGTCCAATCTATCCCCACTATGTAAAAGACATTAATAAGTAGTCAATTCCTACTTTGTACTTTGAATAACTTAAAATCTTGAACATTCCTCTGAAGTATTTTAGTTGCGAAACTAAATACTAATGCGACTAATTTTGAAATGAACCTAAATG